>CM026580.1:12074883-12461579 GCA_000180635.4 Pristionchus pacificus
ATGACGAGAACGATAATGCAGAAAGGTAGCGGAACTTGGCTCATGACGAAAAAGTGGTTGTGGGAGGGTGGAAGTGGAAGGTGGAAGCTCGGCTTTTGTACAACCAGAGTGGAAATGGCAAAACAAGCGTGGGTTAATGGAAGCCTTTCTCGGTTTCGAATAATAGAAATCGTGGGAAACAAAATAGAAATGTGGCTATTTGTGAAATTTCATAATTTCAATTTATAACAAAACAAACTGTTTCAGATATTGAACACTGTAACTGAGTAGTCCGACAATTTTATTGAAGATTGTTTGTTATGTTTGAAAGTTTTATCATTTTCAGAGCTTTCTAGCTTTCTGTCTCAGTTTGGGTAGGGGCAAGAGGGAGCGAACTTTGTGTTCTGATTGAGGAGTGGAGGGCGCATGACCATCAAGTGGAACGGTCACATCGATTGGCTGAAATTGTATGAAATTAATTTTTGAAGAGAGCTAAACTAGCCGGGCTAATGCGGGTGGCAAGCAGCCTACGGCTGCAATGTCGCCGGGTTGTGATAGTTAGGGGCCACAACGTAGATAGCAGAATTCGAGCAATGCGGTCACAAGTGTATTAAAACTACTCCTATGGGACCCAACAACGTCATATTTTTGGCCGTTTGTCGATATCTTGTCTTTGAGGCGCGCTAGAGCCCGAGAAGTACTCGTGCAACCCTCTGGGAGAGAGGAGGGAAAGGCGAGACGAGAGGGAAAGGGGGCGGAGCCTAATTAGCGTGTGTCTCTCTCCCTCCCCCCGCCCTCTCGCATGCCTCTCCCCGCCCAAAAGTCACAAGCCGGGGAAGCATACTAAACATCTGAAAAAAATTCTAAAATTCCTAAAATATTCTAATTAGTAAAA
Organism: Pristionchus pacificus; assembly: GCA_000180635.4. NCBI lineage: Eukaryota > Metazoa > Nematoda > Chromadorea > Rhabditida > Neodiplogasteridae > Pristionchus > Pristionchus pacificus. The sequence continues at coordinate 12,075,758 of CM026580.1, forward strand.
TAAAATTGGTCCGAGAAGGATCGTTCAGTTGGAACATGCCAAAACGACCTATTCCTTTCGCTTAAATGCGAATTTGATCTACTTACTGATAGTATGCATATCTGGGACCAAGCTCAAATGAAAGAGGAATATCATAGCTTTCCATAGCGCTGTCGAACGTCCGATTTGGTTTAGAACGAACCTTGTGACTTTAATTTCTCGCTATTGCACGAAATCGTGTCCACACAAAGTGGGCGGAGCTTGTGGGCCCTAGTGATAGTCTTCTGCGAGTGCTTCGCGCGACGCCGGGTTGTGATAGTCTTTTGCGAGTGCTTCGCGCGACGCCGGGTTGTGATAGTCATCTGCGAGTGCCTCGCGCGTAGCCGGGTTATATATTCGAATTTTTGGCCAATGTATGAAAGTATAGAATGATGGGATGCGTGGCCCCATACCATTTTTTTCGGCTCGCCCGAGGCCCCACGAGCCTTCTGCCAGGGACTCGCAGGTTAGGCTTTCAAACGCCGGGTATTTTTTGCATCGATTAAATAAATCTGACCCGCCGAACCTTTTGGGATACTGTGATTTGGTTACGGTATCGATTTATGACGAAAGTCATAAATCTGAACCCAGCGAACTAAACCTGACCCGCCGAACCTTTTGGGATACTGTAATCGGGTTACGGTATCGATTTATGACGAAAGTCATAAATCTGACACAGCGAACTAAATCTGACCCGCCGAACCTTTTGGGATACTGTAATCGGGTTACGGTACCGATTTATGACGAAAGTCATAAATCTGATCCAGCGAACTAAATCTGACCCGCCCAACCTTTACTGTAATTGGGTTACGGTATCGATTGATGACGTAATAATAAAAAAAAATGGAAAAAATAAAATATTTGATTAAGTTTCAGGCGATAATAATGCAAAAAAACGAGTTATTGCATCATAATTACGCAATATTGCATAGTGATGACGAAATTGGTTATCGATTTTTTGGAGATGTTGATTGTGAATAGTTTGGTGCCAAGCACGATTGATTTGGTTGAGTTTCCGGTGAGAATGGAGCGAAAAACGGATGATGACGAAATGATGACGAAATTAATTATCGATTTTTTTTTGAAAAAAATTTCATGGGAAGTCTAATGGTAAAGGTCCGAGGGGTGTACGATCGTTTTGGGCAGAGATATGAGCAAAAAAATTGAGCGTGACAGACAAACAGACAGACAGACGGACGCACAGACTGACATTTTCTTTTTATATTACTTAGTAACAAATTTTATAAAATAGTAAAAACTCGAAATGAAATCAGCATTGTTGTCAAACCCACATTTCGCGGGAATAAATGCCAAACACACAATCCGAATGACAGCAAAAGCGCCTGTAGAACGAATGAGATTGTCAGATGCTCGTAATAGGACATCATCTGAAATGTATTTGAATGAACTTTGAAATCCGAAACCAAGAGCAGATAAAATTGAAAGTGTTGTATAGTCATTGTATGATATACAGAATAAGTAGTAATTAATTAGTAAGCACACTAATTAATAAGCTGACCCATTTGAACTACCGTAAGCACCATTCGTGTGTGATTGACTCTCATAGCAAGGCCAAGTAGCAAGGCCGGGTAGCGCAGTGGTTGTGTGCCAGAATGCGAATCCGATGGTCACGAGTTCGACCCCCGTGCCTACAGATCCACCCAGACCAAGGGGGTTAAAAAATAGGTCAGAAATCCCCCACCACGTGCACACAACACGGGCGGATAGTCCTCTGTGGGAAGTCGCTGAGTTACTCAGGACAGACTAACCCCGCTACTGGGACGCGGGGGCGGCACAGCCAGCCTTGTCTGGATAGCGTCGTAATCAAGCTTTAAAGCAAGCTTTATACGGATTTCCCTGAAACACCGTAACCAAACTGCAATAGTACCCGTGGCCTAAAATATTGTTGTTCTTGTGCGATTCTTGTCCCAGTTAGTCAGAGAGTCTTCCCTAGTCTCTTCCTTGCTGCCGGTAGTCACGGCATCCCTCTTATCACCTTCTACTGGTCTACGTTTCGTCTATCCGCCTTCACATCAAGCAACTCCCCGACAGAACATTGGCGTTCAGGACAACTCGGACTTCAAGAGTGACGATTTGAGGTGTAAGGAAATATATATTTATTTATATTATTTCTTTGCGGCACTCATTTTCTCCATTATTGTTTGTGTGGTGGTTGCTAACTAGACGTGCTGAGGAGGTGCACCAGTCTGAGACAAGACTGAGACAAGTGAGGAACTTGTCTAGTAGAAACCAGAAAGGTGCTGGGTAGATTCTGCTGGTTGAGACGGCCTCCAGATTCGTCTTTGTTCCGAGAAATAAGGGAAAAGACGACATTAATTTCATCAGTCACGCCGAAGGCTATGCCCAAATTTTGATTTTCGATCAAAAAGAGTGCAAGAATGGGTGACACGGGTGGAATTGATAGATTGGCTGCTCTCATCGCGCAGCTCGTGCAAAATCAAATCAAACCAGAGAATCAGAATGAGTTGTCTACGGTGTCTTTGAGTGCAATTGAATCCCGTATTCAAGAATTCGTGTATGCGCCCGAGGACTGCAATACATTTGAGCATTGGTGGAACAGATACGCGGAAATTTTCGAGATAGATCTCGAGAAATTGGACGATGTGAAAAAGGTTCGCCTGCTGCTTAGACACGTCAGCACGTCTGTTGAGAGGACGTTCATTGATTCGATTACACCTGTGAATTGGTCTGATTTGAAACTCAAGGAGGTAACAGAGAAAATGCTTACTCTGTTTGGTGACAACTCGTCTACATTTGATCGGAGAAGAACTAGGGTCAAGATGAGATGAGTAAAGAGAATATCGAGGATATGAGAGTGCTCGCAGCACGGGTCAATCGGACCGTGGAGCAAGCTCAAGTGAAAGATGCCACAATTGATGAGTGGAAGGTTCTCATTTTCCTTCAATCGATTGATCTACTTCGATATTCTCATGAGAATGATGCAATTTGCAATGCAGAAAGGCAAAGTTTGCTCGCTGGATGACTTGATCTCGGTATTTAATGATGTGGCTCAACTGAAGAAGGACTCCCAGTCAGTAACGGAATCGAATCGAGCAATTAATTATGTGGATAGAAAGGCGAGAAAGGCCTTCCATCCCACTGCCTCTCTCCTAGACAATCGATAGCTCGCTAATCAGCAGATCTCATTTGCTGAGCATTTCAAACGCACGATAAGAGATACAGCACGGGTAAAAAAAGCTGTGAAAGAAAAAAAACTGTTCATCAACTGCCTATGAGTTTCTCGTAAACACTTACGCAAGACAAAATCATAGGAACTTTGCGATAACGCACCTCACAATCGCTCTTTAATAACAGTTCCAAGGGCGTGACCATTTGTATCGCATCATAGAGATGCTTCGTTTTTTGCTAGCCACTAACCTCTCAATGATCTCTTTAGTTCTCTCCTCGCCTATTCGTGTTCATTACATCAATAACCTCTTTGCCGCCTCACTTCCGCGCAGTTTGAGTTTTCCAAACTCACAATGTGGTACATTGTGATTGTCCCTCGTGGGGGGGATATCAACTGCGCGAAATGAGGAAGGGAGGTCAATCTTTCTTCATTTCACACGCTCTTTCGCTCGTTGCCAGAACACGATGCAAATAATATTAAATATGATAGCTTGATCTCAAGGATAATGACAGAAATTCTGATGTATGATCCAAAAAAGGCGTAGTATTTTCAATGAAACCCTCAAAGGAGCAATTTCAAAATGCAATTTCAAAATTTTCTGTGCGATTGAGAAAAGATGTGTCATCGAACGACATAGGTTGATGTGTGTTGTGACTAACCCCTCCTCCTCAAAGAAAAAGAAATGGAATACTTATTGCGTTTTTTTCTGATACATACGTCCATTTGTCCGCTCTAAAACATTTTTTTCCCGATCGCGATTCGTTCAGATAGCTCGACGTTCTACAACTGTGGTAACGCGATGATAACTCGCCAGATATTATTTCTGCTATTATCACTCAGGTTTGCTTAATGTTTTCGCATCTATCGGTGGAAAAGTAAAAGAAGGGAGAAGCTCGGAAAAAAAATCCGCTGGAGAGTGAGAAAAAATTGGGGAAGTTCCATAAAATAATTAAATATGTGATATTCATATAGTTTTGTTGACTGTATAATAATTCAATTGCAGATCTTATTCGGCCTTGCTGTTCGATAAGAATGACACATGGAATAACTTGTATTATCCTGCGTGAGTTTTTTGAACCAATAATTGCACTTGTAGTCTCCTGTCGTTATCTGTCAACTGTCAGCTGTCAACTGTCGTTGTCTGTCAACTGTCAGCTGTCAACTGTCGTTGACCATAACCTGAATTTGGAATGCGATAATTCCTTGTAGATATCTACCGGCAATTCCGAGTCGATATGACAGATTTAATGAAGCTCTTCTTGGCCCATATAATGCGTACGAACAACCGCTACACGCGCTAATGGGCAACACTATATTTGCAATAAATGTTGATATCTTCAAGCTGTGGGATAGCTTGGAGCCTCATTACAAATCTGCAGTGTATAATGGAGTTCTGTGTGATGTCACTGATCAGGTTAGCTTCATCAGATTGTATGAGATCGATTCGGTAGATATTACCCCGGGCAAGTTCCTCCCGGGAATTAGGGAAAGGGGGGAATCAGGGAAATCAGTTCGGATTGTGTCGAAAAAAACTATTATTGCCTAAAGTCACTTATTAATTCAATAATTTAAGCTCGAGGGGAAAATTATGGAGATACGTGTTGGAAATCGAAATTGGAGACTCTTATCCGAGGAGCGTGAAAAGGAAGAGAGATACGCAAAAGATCCATTGATTGGAATAGATTGCGAGTAAGCCTTCTTAAGAATTATGAACATCCACTTTATCTTAGAATGTGAAGAAAAATAAGAATTCACTGAGATTGTTCATCAAATTGTTCAGAGCTTCACCGGATCATTGTTTCTGTTCGGAGAAAAAAATTCTTCTCTACTGTCTTGCACTTAGAATGAGACAATTGGTGAATGACTTAAAAGGTAACTAAACATGATAATGTTTATCTATCCCACGAGTGCTAGTAGGCAACAAAAAAGCGAACAAAAGATTCGTTGTAAAAAATCCCTCATGTTTAATAGATTCATGTCATATTTAATTCACGTAATATGAGTGCAGTAGGGTTGCAAGTTCGAGGCCGAGATCGAGAGTATCGCATTCTTGCAATACTCTCGCAGTGGTGTACTACTATTGATACTACTTACAAACCCTAGCGTGCCGTATGCAGTATGTATTATTATTATATCAACATTTCAGTAACGAAGAAAATGTGCAAGTCGGAGGTACTCAGTTTTATTTATCCTGCCTTGTTTTCGTATGATGTGTTGAGTCATGGAGCTGGTTTACGAATTGGAAACAGGTATGGTTCAGAAATTGCAGAAAGAATAAAAAACATGAAATAGTAAATTTATTAAAATGAAATAAAATGAAATAGTGAATTTATTCGAAAAATTATGATGTGATTTTTGGGTTTACTTGATATTAAATCGTATCCAACAAAAAATATTCAAGCTGCAAATCCAAAGGAAGAACCAGTACTTTCGGCGTCTCTAATTTCTTTTCGAAATGCGTCGACGACCGTTTTTTGCGACTCGTTGCTGCATACAAAAACATGCGGCACTCACTTTTAAAAACATGAAAAACAACACGATCTGTATATTACCTGATTGGTTGTGATAAGTCAATGATGATATAGTTATTGTTTTCTTAACATTTCAGTATCGCTGAAAAGATGAAAGGAACAAACATTAGCGCTGTTGACAGTTATTTTGAAACGATTGCTACTGGTGAATATACAAGGTACTCTGACCGTGTCCTGCATCGTGCATATTGCAATGCTGGTGGTACATCCTCAGTAAGTCCTTTTTTTATGGGCCTCTACTCAGTAGAAGCAATAGTTCCGTTCTAACGTGTTTGTGGAAATTGACCACTATCAGCTTGAATTTACCTTTTGAAAATTGAAGGCCATTTTTTGCCATTTTCATATCGCAGGATTCGAATTCTGAAATTGCTCGGACTTCATGTTAGGCAAATTTTTTTAAAACAATGTTCAGTGAATGTACTTCGCACTAGAGTTTCAGATTTTTTTATAAAATCCCATCTGGAAAATATACAGCATCATGAATAAAAGTTCGCGCAATTATCGTACTCTCTAACTTTGACGCATTGCCATGCCCGCCATGAAGATCTGATATCTTCGAAATGAAGTCTATCCAACCCTCTTTTTATTAGTGAAAAGCATTGGTTTGTAAGGAAGATGGTGAAAACAAGAAAGGTTGTAATCGTCGAAATTTTGTAGCGAAACTTTTGAGTCCACTCGATATATCACCCATTTTCAGATTGGAACAATGATGAAACATATCTATGCTTCTGATGGTTTCTTCTGGAGAAGTGAAACCTACTTCCGAGCCATATATAATGAAGTCAAAACTGGCTGTAAAGAGTAAGTTTCCTCTTTCAAGTTGTCTCATCCATATTTTTATTCATTTATCCAGCTAGTTTCAGCCAGACAGTATTTTTCAATTATGTGGTACATGCAAAATCCACGTGTAATTAAATAATTTTCGTAATATTATAATAAAAAAATAAATAGATTCAGTAATTCTGCTCGTTCGAATTGTTTCACTAGCTGCAAGATTTACATTGAAGCGTTATTCAATTCAGCCCACACTTCAAGAGGACGAAGTACGGACAATGCCTGTGTGCATTCGAACATGGGATTAACTACTGCATCATGCATGTTCTCGGACAGTATTTCTTTGAGATTGGTGGGTCCTTGACAATATCTAAACGATGGATCAAAGTAAGTTAATAGTGAATATAAGAAGGCTTCTATTGAAGGATATCTCGACTGCGGCGATGCTCGCTCATTCATTATCGAAAAGAAACCGACCGAATTGGAGTGGCTCGAATTCACTTCACATTCGGACGATCAGGATCCTGATGAAGACAATGACGTGACGAACACTCATATCCTGCAAATGCAAATTGATGACTTCTCTCTAAACAATACTGTGACTCCTAATGAAACCCTTCAAATGAGCACTGAGGACGTGTCTCCAAATGATGCCTTGCAATGCTGCACGATGTCTGCTGCTGTAATATCCCTTTGTTATGTTATGCTGCACTAAACGCTTCACATTAAACGCTTCGCTTTATACATTTCGCACTAAACGCTGCTCTTTATAAATTTCGCATACCTTCATTTTTATACAATAAAGATTCTAGAAAATCATCCGCCTCTCTCATTCGTCCCATTCTCCACCTCCGTTCCCGCGATCATATCGTGAAATAATTTTCCGTTCCACTCGTAGTTGACCTTTGACTACCGGTCGATGGGCGGAGTTAGGAAGAGGCCGGGAGGAGGCTAGTGATCTACCTGCTCTCCTCCGCCCTACCTCTTCCCTTCCTCTCTCTCCCAGACAATCAATACGCTAACCAGCACATTGAGTTTGCTGAGCATTTGAAACGCACGATAATTGGATACGGTACCGATCCACAGTATTCCTAAAAGATAAAAATCGAGAACAGAGAATTCACACCATGGTGAGATAGTAAATCACATTTCCTAAAAATACTGCAAGAGCAAGTGCATGGCCGGGGGTTGAACCCACGACCGCTGCGAATCTATACTTCAAACTTACCTCTGCGCCATGACGGCTGTTCTCACCTATCCTAGATTGACCCACCTCTCTCGCACCTCAGTATGCAAATCAAGAGGCGACTGCGGCCTCAGCCTACCATTTTTTTGTTTTAAAAAATGTGTAAGTGTTTGAAAGAAAGTACATATTTCAGAGTTTGTCTTATTTCAGTCAACTTCTCTCATACCTCGCCTTCTGCCTTCTCAGTTTATTACGTTTCCGACAGCGCAAGCCATTCAGAGGTAGGAATTTCCAATTGAGCTTCTCATACTCTCTTGTTTCTCTAACCGGTGAGAGATGAAGCAAATTGAAGAGATCTCGACCTCTACGGCCCATTATATCGCTCCTCCGTTCACATTCGAATTTCTCGTTGATTGCTTTCATAAAGGTAGTTGAGACGTAAGCAAGCGACTTTACGATTAATTGCTACCAGAAGCGAAAAATTTCAACTCGGCTTTCTTTGAACGTAATTGTGTGCATTGTTGCAGTTTTGTATCTGCTTCGGATTATGGAACGCTTTCAACAGTTTTAGGTCAAGAATCTATTATCCTTTTCAGATAAAAATTACGTCGTTTTCCATCTGTGATGGTGAGTTTAATTAACAGTGCTCCTCATGATTGATACTAATCGATTATCATCCATTACCTTTGGTATCGAGAGCCTTCATTCGACCTCCCCCCCCCCCCCCCACCTCCACACCTATTCGTTTGACTCCGCCCCCTTTCTCGAGGTTTCTCAGTTCCTTCAGTCCGCCTCGACTTCGGAAAGTTAGTAGATCCTTCGAGATGGGGTCCCTTCGAGCCTTATCGATTTTCGTCATTGTCTTTTCTGTGATCGAGCTGACTCTCTTACTGATTGTTGGAGTGAACCTCTTCCCTCCTCCTGGAGATAAGGTTAGATTTAATTGATATTGTTACTACTTCGCAGTCTTTTCCCACAAGATCGAATTATATCGAAAATAATTATTTTTGACTCCATATTTCCAGGAGTGCAACTATGCTGCTATAACCGAAATCCCCAATTTGGCCAATACTCGAGAGGTTCTTTTTTGTTTTCATCAAATTTGACATGAGTGGTGCAAAAGGTTCAACTGCGTAGCTTACTCATGATATGTATCATTGTCAAGAAAGGTGTTCAGTAGTGATGACAATTCGGCACGCGCTTATCCTCATTTTGCATGCTCTCTCGGTGAAAAAAAAACTGACAAACGAGAGAGCATGGAAAATGAGGAGAGCAGCGAGCCGATTTCGGCTGGTGTTCAGGGACCGTTCACATGCGTTGATCTACATGATGTCGCTTCGCTTCTCTATCGCACTTTCATCCCTTTCGAACGTCTTGTCGACAATCTTTTGTGGCAGCTTTCGTTCCACTGTGAGTGTATTTGTATTAGGGCTGGTGGGGAATCAGTGAGCCGCAGATATGTGACACATCATTTCTGTTCTCTATCAGTCGAATTCATTCGGAAACGACAAAATGCAATCCCTACTCAGGTACCACAGTTTTCATCATCACCGTAATCATCATTGTCGTCAACAAATGCGAAAAGGACTACAGTAGACCTGTGCAGAGAAAGGGTGAGAACTGCTCAATTCGAGCAAAGAAAAAGAAAATGGATACATGTTCTAATTTCTCGATAAGAAGGTGAATAATGAAGTGCTATATTTCAGTTCGTCGTCTGATCGCTCGATACGATAAGCACAATGCCGCTCTGATTGCGAAACACACGGCATTGGTTCATCAGAAAATCTCATACCCTGAAATATGCTAAACGCGTTCCCACAACAGATTATGTGTTGCAAAGCTCGTGTTTTATGTGCTTACTTTATCGATAAAGAAGCAATGTTAAAAGAAGATCAATCCCCGATAAGTCCAGCGTGATACACAGAACGTTATCAATATATTGGAAAGATATATCTTCAGCTATGATAGTTATCTTGCAATGGCGTAAAACAATTGTATTGTGACATGGACAAATATAAAGCGCAGCAACGAAGAAACGCAAAGCTAGTGTTAAAGAGGTTCACATCGCAAAGCTCCATGTGAAATTTGTTTCGGTTATTTAATTATAGATTTCATGAGTACGAAATTGCTGAGAATTTATTATAATTCCATTTTTTTTGTAATGACAGTGAATTTAATTACTATCGTACTCATGCACCTTAAAATGAAATTCATGGAAACAAAGATCACAGGGATCTTCTTCACAGCAGGCAGTTACCACTCGGTGAAGTGGATGTGTAGGCGTTGCTGCGATCTTTTCGTTATGATCAGCATGGTCGAACTGCTCATCAATATTCACTTTCATTCATTCATTAATGAATGAATAATGACTGAATGAAACTTCGTCTGGAAGAGAATGATTTATTTCCTTCAAGATTCGAGCGAAACGGTATATTGCAGCTACTTTAGAATATACAATAATTCTAGCATATTCATTTTAGGCATCCACTCCTCTGACACCTTACAATACTTCCTCATTAATACATTGTTCGCTTCCTTCATACGGCTCTTTTCATCGATTAATTTTTCTCATTCATTTTTTTGCCCTGGAACAAATTTGAATATGAATATCTCGTTTATTGTTTCTTATTACTGTTCACTATTAGTGAATCAATACAGAAAGGGTATATAAATATGGATATGAATTGGTGATGGATCATAAACAACATCTTCGCGTATGCATCACTTCGAGAACTATAAGAAACATTTGGCAGATCGGTTGTATCTAGATTGTCGTCGATCTTTCCGCTCCCTGAAAAAAAACATTAACTTCGTAACTGAGATTCGACTCCAACCAACCTGATCTAGATTTCGAGTCTTTACTTCATTTTCTTCAATGTACATATTGGTCAAACAGCTTCTTCAGTTGCGAAATTCGAACGGGTCCAAGAGCTATCTTAATTCTTCTTTCATCTCTGTCCATTCTGCCAAACTCGGATTGATGAAGACGAATTCGTTGCGATAATACATCTTCGTCCTTTCTCTTATCGGCGTTTTCATTCTGTTCGATCCAACACTCGTGCAAGTCCTTGATCAGGTAGACTCGTCGACGGGCGATTTTCAATAATGTGAGCAGGAGGTACTTTCGAGTCGGAGTCAATTTTAGATTGGATATCGGGGATTCATTAATAGGGTGCGCTAGAGGAGTGGAGAGTTGATTCGTTTGAAGAGTGGGACCAAGAGGATATTGGGAAGTGGATGAACCATGGGAAGGTGTGGGATTGTGAGATGGATCAGAATAGTGAGCTTTATAGATATGGTTTCCATTGGAAGGTGATAACGTGGGGGCTCCTATATTTGTCAAAGCACTCTGCAGTGGGATGGGTTGTATGGAAGGCATATGGGCACTTGTTAATTGAGCCAACTGATTGGAAAGGAAAGAATTATTTGCTGAAGATGCGATAATGGACGAGAAGATTTGAAAGGTCTGATCGAATGAGTTCTGCATATCAGACTTGCCATTGAGATGTTGGGAGAGATTACTTGAGGAAATGAGCATTTGAGGAAGCGACATGAAAAGAAAGCTGGGGTAGAAATGGGTTAATAGAAGGAGGGTTAGATGGATTGTTGGCACAAGGAAACATTGATTCATCCATCCGCGTACAGAACGGTTGATTAAAAATGTTGGCGAAGGGATAATTTAAATTGTGGAGAGCGAGAGCGAGACTGGGTGTGAGAAGATTGAAATCATATGCATTTGCGGTATCCAATTGAGTTTGAATATGAGCGTTTTGGTTATGTTCCATTGTAAAAACATTCACATGAAAAGATCGTTTCGTTTTCACATAAACATGAGCGAACGCTAGTTTACAACAAAGTCAGATCGCCAAAAATAACATAGTAGATTCAGTAGAATATTTGTTGGAAGAAGAAATAGGGAAGAAGAGAAAAATGATGAGTCAATATGTTCTTTTTGAGCAAAGAGAAAACGGAAAGAATGTCACACACATATAATGGTTTTGCACGTAGAGTGATCAAATGGACAAAAAGAAAACGGTGAATTTTGGAGCAAATGAAAACGTTTGCGGAAAACCCTGAGAACGATATAAAGCGATCATTTGACAATGCGAATGAATCTTCAAAACTCCCTCTTTACTTTTTCCTGGGCGATAAATATTTGAATTGAGGAGATATAAACAAAAGAGATAGGACTATGAAGAATTGATTTTGCCCACTATCGTTCGTTTCTCCCATCTTGGCAAAGATATAATTATTCCGCGTGGACAAGCATTAGTATAATTGATAATTGTTAGTTCTCGAAATCGCAATTTCCAACTTTATTCAAAAGAGAAATCAGACGAGTTCAATGAGAAAATGCAAATAATGTAAAACATTGCGTAAAGGTAATCGAAATTGTGAAAGCACGGTGTTGAACGAATGAGGATGGGATGGGGTACCCTAAGCGTACCCTGGGACCCTAAGCGAGAGAACTATAGAAACCTAATAAGATAGAGGTAAAGTTTAAAATAAAGACAAAACTAGCTAAAAGTGAAAGGCTTCATGAGTGAAACATCCAACAGGCGAAAAAAAATCCAATAGCTCATATATTCTCACACAATTCTGATCCTTTTACTTTCATTGGTGTTAGCTAGAAAACTCGCGAAGCCATGAAGTTTACTCTCCGTGCGATAGACAAGAACTAAAAATTAACAAATTTTATCGAATAATCAGACCGTTTCAATATCAGTTCCAGAAGAGAATTCGTTCTGGTACCAAGTCTCCCATTGATTGAGTGAAGCAAATAATGCAGCCACTTTCTCTCACGATCTCTTGTCGAGTTCATCGTGAAGTTCTTCGATGCATTCATCTCACTGTTCTGTTGTGTATAGTATATACGGGAAACATACGCGGAAAAAAGTCGCATATTCGTAGAATGTAATCGAAATACGTGTAGAGATCGGCGATGTTCCACGAGTGTACAATTGAAATTCATTGATAAAAAAATTGCTCGCCTCATTTTATTCATTTGGGGATTTGCGAGAACGCAAAAGAGAACATGTTCTGAAATTTATAGAATAATTGTCCCGCGATGAAACTAACAAAAACGATCATACAATGAACAAACTTTGGGACACGGAACTCGAGATGCAGATATATTCTTGGAACGCAATTTTCCGAATGTCCAACTAATGAGAATACGTTTTCCATTTCCGATAGTGAAAATAATGAAACTGATCAATCATGAAATGCTTCGATAATGAAAGCAAAGCAGTGCACAAGCTGTAAGATTCAGGTCCCAGTTAGACAGGGACTATACGATTGAGTCTGCATGTGGAATCTTCTTATCAACGCGCCACTCCCTCTTCCGAGTGACCACAGCTTATCGTGAAATTATTTCCCGTTCCACTCGTAGTGGACCTTTGACTACCGTTCGATGGGCGGAGTTAGGGAGAGGCCGAGAGGAGGCTAGTGATCTACCTGCTCTCCTCCGCCCTACCTCTTTCCTTCCTCTCTCTCCCAGACAATCAATGCACTAACCAGTACATTGAGTTTGCTGAGCATTTGAAACGCACGATATCAGTAGAGAAATCGCGTTTCTTTTAAGAAATGTGCTCTTTGTGATACCACCCTCATCCACTACGGATGCATTCCAGTCAACCGCCGAATATTTCGTCATGAGGCACGGAAAAAGCCAAATTTGAAGCATCTCCAATAATTGACAGGGATTTATCTACAATCAATGAAATTTTTGTTTTTAGGCATCGTCGTATTTCTCCGCGCCCGCTTTTCTGCATTTTTCATTGTCCTCAATGTTCTCTTTTTACTGCCTCTCTGTCGGGAGAGCCCATGACGACATCTCCCTCCCCCGTTCTCAGTCAAATAAGACATATTTATCGTTTATTGCATCTCTAAAGGTACCTGATGCGTGGGCCAACGACTCGGAGAATAAATGCCCCATAGATCTGGACATTTACCTTCTTTTCTCGATTCTATCAGACCCCACCCCCTTGCAGTAGATACGCCAGTTCCTTGATTCTCATTTGCTTCTATCGGCATGGCTTCCATCCGTATCTTGGCCCTCTTCCTAATCGTGGTCATTATGATCGATGCGGCAATGTGCCTGACTGTCAGTCTGTTCCTCTTCCCTCCTCCCTTCAATAAGGATTAGCTCCATCTTTTTTTATCTTGTGGCAACCTCACATCCACTGCTCGACTAATCAATGTTGAATCGCTGTTTTATGTTTTCCATTCATTCAGCAATGCAGCGATGATGTCATCTCAAAGGTCCTCAATTCGGCAAATTCAAGAGGGGTTTTGCTATCGTAGTCAGTAGTGAGTTTGAGATTCGAGTAATGTCTTCAGGGAGAGTACACATGTATGAACATGGACGATATCAAGTCCTCCCTCTATCGTAATCTCGGCCCACTCGATCACCTAATAGTGAATTTAATGTGGCAGCTGTCGTTCCACAGTAAGTTTCACATCCGGTCACCAAGAGGACAATACCGTAACTTTTCCTTTCCCCAGTAACTCATTAGGGAGGTTCCGGTTGCAGAAATCCAGAGAGATCACTCGAATATTAAGGTGCCGCATTCGGAATTGGCCTCCTAATCTACTGGTTCGCCAGCAAACCTGCACGCAAACAGCGCACGCATCGTGAGTTTTCCGGGTAAAATAAGTAAGAACCGAAGAAGGGATATCACACTCCGTTTATATAAACACAACAGAAAAAACCATCGCGAGTAGCTGACAATAGACTACGTAGGTTCGATGAATCGGCCAAGTATTCTTGATGACCCCGAAATGGCATCAACATTTTAATCAAATATGTTTTGTTTCAGATCGTCACATCATCGCTCGTTACGATATGCGCAACGCTGCTCTGATTGCCAAACGCGCGGCATTGATTCATCGAAGAGTCCTTACCCTGAAACATGATCTAGTTCCTAGACTTCACTATTATTAATTTCTTATTTCTCTCCCTTTTTTTCATTCCATATTTCATCACTTGTTTACAATGGCAAAATAGCATTAATTCCTTTAAACGCACGTAAGGCTGCATTAGCCCACACAATATCACAGCACTATTCTTCGCACAACTATTATTGGATCATTGTAGCTAATTGCGTTGTGCATTGCTTTGTACCTTATGGATAAAGGCACACTGTTAGTTGAATATTCTAATTCTGCAATCAGATAATAGCAGCGTACACATGTTGTTAGTATAAAATAAACGAAATTTTCAGCTGTATCATTTATCTTCAAAGGGTAATTTACAAGAGAACTACAAATGTACAAAGATTAAGTTGGGCTTAGAAGATTGAGAAGTGATCATACGAGTTTTGCTTTGAACTGAATGAGAAATGTACGTATGTTGTAATTGTGTTATCTAGCGGTTAATAGCAACTATGAAGCTATGAAGAATACATCCCTTGACCCATTATCACTAAGTACGAAGATCCCAATCCCATCCCAATGATGTTTCCCCCTGCAGGCCTATTGCCTTGATGTCAGGGTAAATATGAAATATGAAATAGCAACTAAATGCATTTGATATTTGTTTGCCATCATGGTATGATCATTCATGTTTCTGCAGTTCCATCCATCTGGTACATCGTCCTCCCAAGTATTCCTCCTCCATTCTCGGCTTGAGATCGATCACCATATGACGGCCCGGGTGCTCGAAGTCGAAAGGCAGCCAGCACTTCTCACCCTCGTCGTTCGGGTTGCTGATGGATTGGAATTAGGAAAGACACAGTCACATTCAGTAAATCGTCATTTCCACGGAAAACATTTCTGAAGAATCACAGAAGGAAAACCATAAAGCAAAAAATCTAGATGAAAACGGAGTAGGTTCTTTCTATTTGCCTGATCTTAAGATGGACTTCTAAATTCAGAATTTGCATTCCTGGATTTCATCATCCTCACTTACCCGCCATCGTCAACAAAAGCTAAGACGTTACCCTCCCTTGACAGTTCATCTCTGAGTACGAAGATCCCAATCCCCTCGCAAATGATTTTTTCTACTGCAGAGCTATTGCCTGATGTCAGGATGAAACTGTGAACTTACCCTCGCTTGGCAAAGTTAGCGAACGCCTTCATGGTCATGTCGGCCATCTGCTTGTCGTGGTCACAGAAGGCGAAGGGCGCAGCGACACCCGCGTTGAAGACGTACGCCAGCTCGGAACAGTGGGAGGCGTCTGAGAAAGATCACGATGAAGAGTTGAGTAGGGGTATTTATCGAAGCTAAAAATTTAAATAAGCAGTATTGTTTGGTTCAAAAAACGGTATTGTTTGATTGTCAGGGTAATGTCAGGATAAAAATACCAAAAAAAAATCAAATTGTTGATTTAATCAATTGCTGGAATTTATCACTGGCAAAGTATTCATTCATTCATTTTTTTTTAATTGTCGTTGCAATAATATTGTCGTATATTGTCGTATATTGTCGTTGCAATAATTAGTTGAAAATGATCAAAATGTCTCACCCGAAGACGGAGCCATCTCGGAGAACGGTCCGAGACATTTGGGATTATAGTAGTCAAAGACGTAGAAGTAGGTGGCCGCGCCTCTCTGACTGCACTTTTTGAGCGTTTCCACCGTCGAGATATTGAACATGCGATCACCGGCGATCTAGAACATTATAGATTGATTCATCGAAAGATTAATTTCCACTCCATGCATATCTCCTTTAACAGACCAAACGCTCGATCGTTTACAATGTGTATGTGGCACAATTTCGTTGAAAAGTATAGCAAAACAAAGAACGTCCAGAAACGATAAATTATTGATAAAAAAACATGTAACACACCTCGACCATGGCCCTCCACAGTTCGTTCTTCGGCTGCTTGCGCAACGCGACCTCTCTGTACATCTTTACGAGTGCATCAGTGCTCTCCTTGATTGCGCTCTGAGTATTTCAGTACTATCATCATGTCCTCTGATTATGTCATATGTTGTTGCTTTTCCACTATCGGTATACACAGTGTTCCTAAGATGATACCAGATCCCAAATAATATGTCAATGAAATAATTTCTCACATCAGGTAGCATCGCCTCGGCCATCTTCTTGATATTCTCTTCGGTCAGATCTTTGTTGGGAACTGAAAGAAGTTCATCAGGAAACTAGCTCAGACATAACTTATTATCTCTTGTTACTCTCTTGTGTCTATGTAGTCCCTTCCCATCAGCATCCGAAATTATTTAGCTACTCACTGAAGAGTCCGCACTCGAGCGAGGTCACTCCTGCCATCACTGGGAGTACGGGGGCAACCTTACGTAGTTCTTCAACGGGACGAGGCAGGAGATCACCGTCGATCACGGGGCAGAAACCTGTGAGGTAGTTATATGATTTATCTCATTAGCTCATTGCAACTTGGACGAGCCTAGCGCGCCTACGAATTTCACATAAATACTTTTAAATAGCAAAGAGCAGCGAAGCAATAAGATTTTGAAAATTCACATTTCTTGCAGTCGGAGTTCCCTTCTAAATCAGTCACTATTAAGCTATATATTTGCTAGCTTTGTGTTTGAATTTGCATCCAAAATAAGTTCCTTCTGACCAAGGAATGTCTCAGCGAGCGCAGTCTCCATATGAAGCTCCGTGGCAAGGCGGTCTGCAGACACACGGCGAAGTTGAGAGATGAGCTAGATAATCAAAGATCAAATAATCCCCCAGCAAAATCGGTATCCAACGCAGTACTACAAAGTGCGAAGTAATTCACAGAATCGAACTTTTTGATTCCCAAAAGCACCATAAATGAGGGAATCGAGAGGAGGGAATACGAAACTCAAGTCACCTCCGAACTCGAATCGGCCTTGATGCCCAGCTTCGTCTCCGCGTACTCTCTACAGTAATCCGCAGTAGTCTTTCTGTGCGCCCACGGCGCGTGCGCATTTCCCGCCATTGGAATGACACGATGGATCAGACCTGAATATAATAATAAAATGATCCCGATAGTATGCATTTGCTCGGGGGTGGTAAGGATTGTAAAGGACTCTGGAGCCTTCTGTCCTTGATGAGTAGGTGGTAACCTAGACATAGAACATAAGCTTACAGGAGCTAAATCTAGGGAGGAACAGTCACCACACATACACAAGAACACCATCTGTTCGGAGTAATATAATTTTAGTAGCAGGTAGTAATCGACCCGAACCTTTCGTGTGCGGTGATAGAGACAGCAAGTCGACACTCGCACCTCCGGCACTCTGTCCGAGGATGGTCACGTTATCCTAAAAATTTTGCTAAGATGAGGTTAAGCCTGCAGCAACTGAGGTTACAGGGCGTTGAGAAAGTGTAGGGAAAGTTTCAGGACATATGTGGAAAGTGAAATAATCAAGAAATATATTCTTGCCTTGTCTCCTCCAAAGTGCTCGATGTTGTCCTTCACCCACTTGAGTGCCTCGATCTGATCCCAAAGGCCGAGGTTGCCCGGGCATACCTGAAATTGATCAAGTCGCACATTCGTCTAGATCTAAGCGCCGGATGTGTAATGCGACATGCGACCTCGTCTTTCGTGATGAGGACAAATCATGAGTCAGTATATGACCTACGCAAGTGGCCATAGAAATGCTTGTTCAATTTGTCGATTATGTATTCTTGTGAATAATCGGGATCACCTCATCGCCAGTAGAGAAGAAGCCGAATATGCCCAGTCGGTACTGTATCGTAACCACCACGACTCCTTGACGAACCTGATTATGGAAGAGGTTTACCTTATTCCTGCCTTTTCTACCATGAAACCCGCTGTAAAGGTCCAAAAGACGCCGACTTGAACACGTGTGTTATGATTTTGTTTTTATGTGATTACTTTGTGCATTATCGACGCGCTCGCGAAAAAACAAATCTATTTTTCATGACATGATATCTCGATGCCTTGATAATATTATTATTTTCACTCCGCCGCCACTTATTATTCCAAAATATGGGATTATCTTCATCGATGATCCGAAAACATGTTTTCCATCGGCATTCACAGAATACTACAGGAGGCTGTGCAATTCCAGTAGTGTTTCTAGCGGAAAACTAAAGATCGTCGGTGCTAATTCGATTAGGAAGAAAAATAGAGGATGGAACATGAGCATTCTCTTTTCACTATGCGCTCTCGCCTCTGTTATTGGCCGGTGCAACAATTATGGAGCGATGGGAATCTGCCTCACAATATCGGCAGAAATATCAGAATCGAGGGGCATGCAAACTCCAGATAAGTACATCCAGAGATCAATGAAGCATCTGTCGATGGGTAATGGCACTGAAAAAGTCCGCAAAAACAAACGATATCGTCAGTGGACATGGACCGTCTATGGTCAACTTTTATGTACATTAGCCTGACGCAATAACAATGAATGAATGATCGATTGCTCTATATTCCTTCCAAATCGATATAGCTCCGTTGATCTATAGTTTTCCACTAGAAACATTAATGAAACGTACCAATCCATCGCAGATGCCTTGCTCTCCGTAGGCCTTCACTGATCCGCACGCGTACCCGCCACCATGGATGAACAGCATCACGGGGTACTTGTTGTCTCAAAGTTAAAGTTAGAGTTGCCTCCACAATCAGTTGATTTTACAGTTGTCGTGAGACAGCCTGGTGGGGTACATAGGTAAGGCCGGGTACGGCTGTTATCTCAAAAGGAGAATTTTACTCAGAGTTTACAGTTGAGAATATAGCAAAGTGTGGAGGGTGCGAGTAATGTGTGCAATAAACAGCAACAATATGTGATCTCAATGTCAGTTTACCAGGGAAACCATACGCTCAGTAGACGAAGTATAATCAAGAACTGACCCTTGAGCGTGTAGTCTCCGGGGCAGAAGAGGTTGAGGTACAGACAATCCTCGCTGGCCGGCCAGTCCTACAACACATTGATGCCTTTACTATAGGCATTTCAAAACTCCATTGTTTTCTGGCTCTTCCAATTTGTAATATGCCCTATGCAGGAAGTGGCATGCACGATGTGAAGTAAAAGCTAAATGTAAAACTAGTTTGACACGGCTTGGGATTTTTTAAACTTTGATTTTCAACACTTCCAGCTGTATTTCCTATGATTTCTGGGTGGCCCTGAGGGTCGATCTCAATTTGATTGTAAATATGAATACCTTGTCATTCTGACTGAGCAGCTCGAAGGGCACTTGTATGCACTTCTTCGGATGCTCGAAGCACTCGCGTGTGTCCGCCCACTTGTTGGGAGCTACTGGCTTCTGGAAGGTGATCTTTGATTTTTGAACTTTCGTGACATTTGATATTTACTAAACTTTGGTCTTTTAGTGATCTTTGATCTTTAGTGATTGTTGAATCTTGATTTTTTTTGTGAAAAATCTCACCCTGAATCGAAGATCGCCCAGAGGCGGTTGAGCGAAGGGGATGCCCTGAAGTGAATGGTGGTTAGGACTATTACTCATTTGTGCTCAGGTACTCATTCTTCCTACACTGATAACACTGCTCTCTCAATATCACTCGAAATTCACGTTAACGGTGGAAACAAAACAGCTCACCAGATAAGCATCGGCCTTGAAGTTGGGTTCATCCACGAGTCTCTTGCCCTGAATCTTTCCATCGCGAGTGGCAATCACCGGAGTTGACGGGGCCGAACGACTATTTCCCATTTTACTGAACAACGAGAGTGGCATCGCTCCCGGTGACAATCTGCAATAGCAATGGTAATAACATGTTGATCGCTTACCCTCACTATCTGAGGGCAAACTCCGCCCACCGTCGACCCCCGAAAACATTGCAAAATCGAGTGGTATCAGCCTGTTTACCGGTGCGTTATTGTGACTGTTGTGCGTGTATCTCGCTAGTCTTTCTCTGAGTCTTTCTTATTCGCGCGCTATCTCACCAGCTCTAACTAGTGAGAGAGAGAGAGAGAGAGAGCGGAGAAAATTGTTCCCTGTTAGAGTGCCAAATGAGAGGATCAAAGGAAAGAACTGTCACACTCGATCGAGATTGACCATCGACATGCGAAAAGGGAGAAACTAATGAGGACAGATGAATGGTCTCTCGGTTACATTACTTGATGCGCTTGATGGGAGAAGGATGGATGGTCTCTGATCTTTTTGTCTATGATTATACAATAGTCTCACTTTTCTCAGACAGGCGACAGGTTACGAAAAAGGAGAGTGTAGTAGGAAATGTACCTAGCGCCCAAATGATCTATATTTAGTGAAAATATTCCGAGATATTTGTTTCCGTTCACTTAGTTTGGAAGGGAATCAACGAAGTTTTCTTCGAGTTTAAACAAGGAGGGGAGAAACCTGACGTGTCCCCTTTGTTATCGCTTTTCGCGATCAGTCTGAAAGAGAAACCCATGATGAGAGAAGAGAAGTTGCATGATTTTAGCTCTAACTATTTGAAAATAGGATAAATGTTCTGTTTTCAAGCAATTGCTTAGTAATATCTATATCAATATCATGACGGGTGTTGTCTTGAAGGAAACCAACACCTCCGCAGTAAAAGTTTGCTGAAATTGATTGGTTCAGTGCTCACTTGCCTTTGTGAGGGTGATCCCATGACGAAAAAGGGGCAACCTTTGTTTACGCGCCCTCTCGGAAGTCACAAGGAAGTTCAAGCACTTCTATTTTTTCACACTTCCCTATTTACGATCAAAGCGAGGGAAAATGACGGAGGAAGCCTGTGCACACAAATGAGTAGGGTGATTAATCTCCCCGTTTCCTTTCTCAGGCGCTCTTTCCGTGATCTCTCTAAGCGTTCCCAGCTAATTGGAGGTGATTTGAGCTGTGATCGGATCGCTGATAATGGTAATTGTGATCCTATCAGTGACTGATAAACACATGATAATGTCATCGGTGATGGGAAGATGCCGACTCGGCGACAGCTGCACTAACACTCGTAATCGTTCTTTTTCTCATGACAGTGACTCCGTAGGGACTCTCGCTGGTCAAACTAAGCGAGAGAGCATGAGAAACGAGGAGATGCAGACAAATCTCGCCCAGTTCCAGAAACAACAATGGCACGAGCGCGATAACCCCCCACTCGCTCACTCGCAGTATGCTTGTTCAGCTACCTAGTGAGTATAAAAAGAGGTGAATTCGTGGTAATCATCACTTGCTTTTCATCAGCTGCTTTTCCAACTTCCTCTTGCTTTTGGCTTTGTTTTCAAGCTTTTTTCTATTTTTAGGTTTTTAGAGGAGAAATAATGATGAAATTGCAGGAAATGTTCAAGTTCGTGTTCGCCTTCGTACTGATCGTGGCTCTGGCTGTCGGATTCGCCTCGGCTGGCAAGGCATGCGTGGATGAGCCCGGTCAGTGACTGCGATTTGGGAGAATAAATCTCTAAAATTGCCTTTTTCTTGGTTAACTATTGCATTAAAGCATTGTAAGAAAAGCGGTAGTGGCTCGAAAGCTTTCCTTAACCACCCGCTTTCACGCAATTGCCATCATCACTGAGTGGGCCGAAGCCATTCATCACTTTATCTCCTTCCAGATGCCTTCTGCAACATAGTCGGTCAGTTCTGCGACAACAAGACGTGGGCGGCCGAGACCGCAAAGTGCGCCAAAACATGCAAATTCTGTTAAATGCCCACTCCATTTTGTCGCTTGTCGACTTGTAAACTGTAACCGTGTACCGATAAAGACATCCTTTTTATTCTTCTTCCTTGTTATTTCTCTCTTTCTTCCCTAACCACCCGCTTTCACGCAATTGCTCATCACTGAGTGGGCCGAAGCCTTTCATTCAAGTAAGGATGAATCAATGGGTTGGATGGGAAGCATCCGGCATCTTTCAACCCATCGCCCCATTCTTCACTTCTCCCGTCTCATGGCTATACTGCACATCGGGAGGGAAGCACCGACGACGAAGAAGTTCGCAGGCATGAGGAAATGGGTCAGTTTTTTCGTCATTTATAATATTCTTCCTTTCTCTCTGACTCTCTTCCTTCTCCGTAATATCTCGCCAAGTCTGCGTAACGAGTTAAATTGGATAAGGAAATTGAAGAAAAGAGATTATGCGAAATGAGGACTGAGCTCGATAGCAGTCGTAGTAGATTGTCTTGCGCCTCCATTTCACGTTATCTATCGTCCTGTATTCCTTATAAGTGCGTGAGCCAATTTTCACTATTTCTTTGACTGTTAATACAAGGAAGAATCAGTGGCGTCTCTCTTTGCACTCCCAGTCGCACCTGTGCAAATCGAAAAGGAATTGATGACAGTTGTGAAAAAATACTTCCATTTTTTTCATTTTTGCCAGTTCTGAATGCATGGCTCTATTACCTAAAGGGGGTCAATACATTACATGCTTATCCTGACTTCAAGCAATTGGCCACGGCGTAACTCATGTGAGGGCATTGGGATCTCCGCACTAAAAATGTCTGAGGAGGGTCATAGCTCGCGGGAATAAGCTTTTCGATTGATTCATATTGCCCTGTTCAGGCGGCTCTCTTCATTCTCGCCACGGTCCTTCTCTCATTGCTGACGGCCCTCATCTTCCTATACTATCTCTTCATCGCTCCGGCCCTGGGTGTACCGGCACAGACGGCTTCTTACCTCGCCTGTCAGTTTTCATTAGATTCCACGTGGACTTTTAGGACACAAGATCGTATGAAAACTTTTGAATGTGGTATGCAATATTTATGCTAAAGAACATGTTGCGAAAAGGTTCTTTTGTGGTTCTGATTAGAGAAACGAGTGATATTTCGCAACTGATGCTGTAATTTCAGCCTTCTTCGGGTTCTTCATCGCATTCATCGTCGTCGGTCTTGTAGCTACCGTGCTAACCTCGGCGGCAATCATCCTCAACAAACAACCACTCGCCCTAGCTGTTTTCGCCGTTGCGGTACGTGTTATTGCCAATTCATTATCAGAAACAATATGAACACATCGACTCCTCATACATATACATACCAGTATCTTTCTCGAGTCTCTGTTTTTATCGTACACTTTCGGAGAAGGGTTATGAAAGCCAGGGTCTCTAATTGTTCAGAAAGAAGAAATAACACGAAACAATGGCCCGTTTGTTCAGGTGATTCACATACTTCTCACTGTTCCACTCATCGTCTTTGCCATTCTGAGTAATACCGTCTTCTTCCAGATTGGACCGAGTAAGTATCGCAGCTAATTGTTTTAAAAAGAAATTGGCTTGATGCGAAGTTGTGAACAAGATATTAGTATATGGTAGAATCAGTAGCGTCTGAATGATAGAATGATACTCCCATTTCAGTCATTTCCTTCCACGTCCTCTTCCTCCTGGATCTAATCGTCGCCGCAGCACTCGCCGTCACCGCCCTTCTCACCTTTCTCGAGATGAGAAAGAGTCGCTCCCTCACCGTCATTCAACCCGCCCAGCAACCGACTGTTGCCTTTATGACCACGGTGAACAGAAGTCCTTCTAACAGGAGCCCTGCCCCGCGAAGTCCCCTTCCTCCTCGTAGCCCCGTAACGACCACCCGTTCATATGAGTCCCGTGTTCATGTCTCCTCAGCGAGTTCCTCTGCTCGATACCTGTCGTGAATCACTGCCTTATTCGTCTATATTGTAATAATTATCTGTATTTGACATTGTCAATTGTAATATTTTTGGTTACAGATCACCGTTGTCTCCATATCCTAGCTTATGGTTTCAATCTCTACGTATGACATTCTCGGTATATTTGAGCTTACTTACAAGGCGCTCATGTCTCTAAACTCAACTTAATAATATTTATTCTCTGTGTTTAGTATCATGGGAACATCGATAGTCATGACCCGCACTTTACTCTCATCCCTTATCAGTTTCGTCGTTTCACATGTTTGTCGGGGCTCGCATGTTATAAAAATACATTTGCTATCAGATTGACAGGAATTGGAGAGCAACAACAGAACCCATGAAATGATAGGGGCACACGAAAGGAAGGAGAAGGGATCGAGGGTGACAATTTGAGGAGTTCACCAATAATTTGCCAGGTCATGCACCAAGAGTACATATAGGAGTACTGAAGAGAAACAACTTATACGCCTGGCACCGCGTCCCATAGGCGCCGTCAGTTGTGATCAGCGATGTTCCATCTAGCAGAAACGAATTTGCAAGTCAACGAGCTTTTGCGCAGCATTCCACCCACGAGTCACTTACATCCAACAATTTCGCTCTTTCATTTGTTTTCTTCGGAAAATCCTATTAAAGCCGCGCGCACTTCTCGAAACTGCCGGTCAGATAGGAATCTCCACCTAAGACGAAGGAAAATTGGAAAAAGGCTCGGGAACTGTCGCTAATGGATCTCGATACCACTAATTTATGTGATCCAGGCACCGCAGCTTGAGACTCCATTACCAAGAAAATATCCTACACATGGAGAATTTCTCGATTTTTTCAAGATTGGGACCTTCGCCTTATTCGAAAAGGAGAGAGCGAAAGTGGGTTATGCTTCTGGGGACAGCCCATGCAGAAAAATATCAACAGTGGCTAATCCTTGAGAATGTTCGGTTTAGTTGTGCCCACAATTTGGAGATGTCTTTAAATCCTGACTGCGGGATGCGAAACATCTCACTGATCGTTTCCGTAGATCCCTAACCCGTTCACTTCGTTCCTTTATTTCCAACTCTCGGGTAGATACGCTGGCCAGATAAGCGCGCCTTCTTTGGTGCGCGAGCCTTTAGAGAACAAACTTGAATTGACCTGCAATTGCAGATTCAAGAAAGATTTTACGACAATTATTGTGTCAAAAATATTGGAAGATGTTAAAATTATGGCAAAAAGTCACCAAGGAACTTACTTTTTAATGACATATTTCAACTCATGCATCAGGTTTTACACAAAACATCTCCTTTGAGAACTGCATTGTATGATCGGTTTGCAAGTCACCCGTAATGCAATGCACTAGGTGACAATATCAAGAGGATACCTGACAATTCGCTATTAAAAATTTAGCAGTATCCAGAGTGAAACATCAGTAGCAGTATCCTTTCGGTCGAAATCCGGTTCGGAATTTGGCTCTCGATTTGGTCTCTTCATGTTTCATCGTTGCTCCGGCATGATGGCTAATCTCGATATCGGATCGGGAGAGGAAGGGCCGAATTTTTGGAGAGACACAAAGCGCGCTTTTGCATTCTTCTCCCGTTTCATCGTCATTCGCCAGCTTGAGCTGCGCTGAAATATTCCGTTTTCTAAAACTTGAGCGGATTGATGTGACTTCTCGCATTCCACTTCACCTTATCGCTGTTCAGTATCAACCGGATTCTACATGCATTCGCATCACTATATTCACCATCCATACCATAGACTTCCCGTTAAAAACCGTTAATTGGCATGCAAAAAATATTCCGATGTTAATTTTTGCGTTTGTTCATCGTTTGTTTTCTGCAATACCTTAGACATGAGTAGCGAAGACATCAGCTTGTTCCATTGATTTTAGCAGCTTTTTATTTCAATTCTAATTTATTTATTTCTTCCACTTCGCATTGCCACCGTTTATCTCCCTCAGCCATGTACAACTCGATGAAGTCGCAGTGGCACATGAAGTCTCCCGCGCAGCGATGGGCAATCGGAGTTCTCTCGGCGTTCATTTGGATGATGGTCTTCTGGTATACGGTAAGTACACGTTTGTCTTTCGTCGACCCAATGGTGTGAGCAATAACAACATAAAATGTTCACCGGACGCATCCGAGTAGAGTCACAACAAGTTGACGATAAGCTGTAGAACGATCAAAATCAAGACTCAAAATATTCAAGATTCGCAATTTAGAAAAATGCGGCCAATTTCACTTCACTTACCGTAGCCTTTTCGACTTTTCTGTCACTTACGAAAATACGACAGTGAAAGGTAGTGCGGCTCTGAAGGGATCTGTCTGGGCCAATGGAGATAATGGAGAAAGATAAGGAGGAGATAATAAATATTCAAGAATGCCACTCAATTTTGCTCACTGTCACTCACCGGAGATAGAAAAATATCGAAATTTTTCACTACAAAAACATCCGAGCTTCATTCGATCGATATTCCTGGTCGCAACATTCTATTTCCAGTTCGGGGGAGAGGCGCAAACTCCGATGGCGCAGGATCTCGCGCAGTGCTACGAAATGATGGGATCGGGCGATAAGGTGAGCGACCACTTTCACTTTGTGCCTGAAGCATCACCACTATTCGAGTCACAAGCGAGCAGTAGATATTGTCTGTAGCAGGTAACAACGATATAACGAATAGATTCCAGTCAGCGCAATTCGCGAACCTTTTAGAAACTAGAAATAAATATGCAAGGTGTGCCAGATGACGAAATGTGATCGTGCGATAAGGTGAGAAAGAACTTTCACTTTGTGCCTGAAGTATCCCTCACGTCTCACGCAGTTGGTACTGTCTGCAATGATTTATTGAACGGTAACATGACTGATACTGTGAGTGACTGATAGCTTGATAGGAACAAAAAGATTTGGAAACTATGATGAGATTCTACTTTTAATTGAATTTGAAGATCTGTTCCAGATATCTGGCGACTCCATCTCGCAATCGCTCGAAATTGCGCGCAAGTTCCACGCAAAGCAGCGAGACGAGAGAAAGGAGGCCCTCTCTAAAGCCATTCACAAGTTCACTACTGTCAAACCGCGCGATGTCCTACTGTATTTAGTGCCCGAGGTGAGATCAAAGATCAGTTAATCATCGTTGTTGGACAATGCGATTTAGAAGTAGAACTAGAACGAAAAATCAGAAGTGTTACTGTGAGAATCGAAGCCGTAGTCAACTAAAAGCCGGCATAGGTAGGAGCGGAACGCGAAAATATTTCGCCGAGTACGGTATTTTTCAATCTTTTCATCATGCTGTGACACGTTTGGCGACTCTCGCCTTTCATTTCACTTTTCTATCGATTATTTTGCGTTCATCGATCGATTTCTTTTTTCAATTCATTGTCAGTTGCTCGTACCACCCTTGCACCATGGCCCGACAACATTTGTTTACCGAAATAGCCACGGGGCACACTTTTGTTCCTATTTGAACTGTGAAATTGAGCTTTGACTTTGTTTACTGTCTTTAATCGCCCTTTCCAGGTGGCTAAGGTCACCGTTGGAGCTGCATCCAAGCTTTCCAAGATCAGAGTCGTCCGCAAGAACATCGCCCGCGTTCTGACCGTGATCAACCAGACGGGCATTATATACAAGAAGACCCGTGCTATGCGTCGCGCCCTCGCCAAGCACGATGCCTCCATCAAGCCGGTCAAGCCACGTGGCATATCAGGTGCGTTCTTCTTAATTAACGACCACGTTTGCTGCTCAAATCAAGTAAATAAGTGTGAAAATTAGAGCACGTTCTCTCCATATTGTTGGCTGCTCCACTTTCGCTTTGAAAATAGTAAATATCCAAACGTGTAAAATGAGTATAAAACTAGTTTAAAATTGTATTTAAAAGTTAAAATTGTATTTTAAACAGCGTGATGCGTGATGGCATGTTTCTTCTGTTTTGCTGGCGAGGAAAGTAGATTATCTATCCTTGTCAATTCAGCCTGGAATGATGTACGCTCGTCGGATGGCAAAAGCGAAACGAATTTCGAACAGGACGGGAGCGACCGAAAACGTATTCGTACGACTAGTGCACACTACTGCACTCGAGACTATCGAGTCAGTTTGATTTCTTGATTTTCCTATTTCTGTGTAGCCATCTCGTCTAGATTAGCTCCAAGAAAGTGACATGGATAAATTGTGTCTTTTATTTAAACTAGAAAAATCGTTTATTTTGCAGTGAAACTCTGGCGATCGTTCGATCTGAGCGAATCGAGGCCGAAATCTTCGAGAAGAACGATGAATTCATGAACGATATCGATGAGGAAATCGAGAAATTGGAGAAGAGGAAGAAGATCTTTATCGACATGCTAAAAGTCGACGAAGGAGTTGAGATTCTATGGAGAGAATTGAAAAGAGATCGCAGTGGGGACTAGGTGAGTGAAAATATTATTCTAATGAAGTTTTCCCTTTTTTATTCCTCAAATTCTAATCATTTCTCCATTTCAGAATTCCCTTTTCATTTATCCCGAAGATGAAGATTGCTGCGGAATCCATGATTGCTCAATGGACGAGGAATAATAAATGACAGGTATGGACACTAACTATCATTGAACTTGTGCATTAACCTTTAAAGC
Organism: Pristionchus pacificus; assembly: GCA_000180635.4. NCBI lineage: Eukaryota > Metazoa > Nematoda > Chromadorea > Rhabditida > Neodiplogasteridae > Pristionchus > Pristionchus pacificus. Next base: position 12,104,446 of record CM026580.1, read on the forward strand.
CACTATATTCGAGAGAAAGGGTCTGTCCATATTATCTTCGTCATCAGTAGAATAGAGAAGATGTTTTTACTCATCCACTGATTTAAATTCAGTCAATTCGGTTCTCCCTTTGAAATTACCAGGGTGGCTAAACACTATTTAATCAAACTTGCGCCTTTTGTCATCTTGGTATTGCTCATTTTGCAATGTTGCAGGCATTATCGCGAGACGAAGCTTCTTCCCACACTGATCTTCATCAAATCAGTTGTTTGGAAGAATTTGTTCAACAAGGAAGCGGACAAGCTAGAAAGGAGTAACGATGACAATAAGAGTGATTTCAGTATCACTATTGTGACCTATTGTAATAATGTTCAAACATGTTATTGATTTTTGTGAAGATAAAGTAATATATTATCCACTATGTCGTGTAGAAAAGAATGAATGGGAGGAACTAAGGATATCATTAACAGAAAGACGATTATGTCATCCTGTATTGTGAATGACGTATCTTTATAAAAGAAAGCATTTATTAGCGACAAACGATTAAATATTTTGTACAAGATGAGTCAACCGGAACAAAACAACAACATGGGCGTTTCGTGGGAGGATAGAGAAGAAGAGTATGGAGGAGAGAGAGAAGAGGTATTTCCGTATCTAATTCTCATGCCTAGGAAAATACTATTCAGTTCACTATGTTCACTTCGCCACCGTCTATTACTCCGAAAAGAGAAACTAACGCGAGGCCTAGTAAACTGTTCCCTCATACTCCATCGTTTTCTCCCCATTATGTGCCTTCCGTTGTCTCACCTACCGTACCCTCAATCTCGGCTACCGTATCTCCCTTGTCGACTATTTTGCCGACTATTTCGTTCCCTACCCATCCTTCTTCTCATATCACAGTTACTCCCTCTCGTACTACCTACCGTAAGACTCCCCACACTAATCGACATTCGACGTCGCATTCCACTCTATCGAAACACTTTGCTCATCCTTACCTTGCCCCCAAAGTGTCCAATAGTTATTCACATATTCCCTCTTTCTCTCGTTCAAATGTTTCCACCCCTTACACTACCACTATTTCTCATTCTTCTTCTCCTAATTCATCATCGCTAAACACTAATTGTGACCTATTCCCCCCTTCAACTACTGTAACCACCTCATTCTCAACTCCTATCTCATACTCGCCTTTCTCTTCCTCCTCATCTCTTTCCTCTTCTTCCCTCTCTTCTTCTCCTTTCTCCACTTCTCAATCATTCTCATCTTCTTCTCTCCATTCCTCCTCCTCTTCTTCTTCATCTTTACACTCTTCCTTCTCTCGTTCCTCTCTCGATTCTGCAATGAATAATCATCACATTAGGCACCACATTATTGCTTTGATCAAGTGCCTTTCTCCCCTTCCCGACCAAACTCCATCTCTGTCTCGCAAAGCTAAATTAGTGCAATGCGATAAAACCAGAGCCTTAATCCATCGCATCAATTCCATTTTCTTGTCTAACGGAGTAGCCGATCTCACCATTTCATTTGTATCCCTACTCCTCTCCATTCATCCCCGCACTGTTAGCAGGACTCTAAGTGACTCTCCTTGTTCTGACCCATTGACTGATTTCCCTCCCTGTGCTCCTCCCCCCGTCAAGATGTCCCGGAAGGCCATTCAGGATCGAGTAACTGCCAGTTTTTCATCGGAGACACGCGAAAAGGTGTGAAACACAAATTGAACAAGTGAAAATAGATCAAAATTAAGCTTCGGCGATTCATTCACACGGAGTATTTCGCTCTCCACAAACGGCTGACACTCAAGCAAGTGAAAAAGAGGACAGAGGAATGGATTGGCGAGGTTGGTCCAGCTACGCATTATCTCAACACAAACATATTAAAGGGAGATAAAGACCGCTATCCATCGATCCCGGTCATTCGCATTCTCCTCCATGGGATGGAGTTTTCTTTTGTGAAGCTCCAATCTCGCACCCATGTCTACATGGACCCCGGCCTCTGCAAACTGCAAGCCAATTTTCTACGGTAATATACAGTAACTGTGCGAGTAGAAGAGAATAATATTCTTCTTCGCAGGATCATGAAAGATTTGCGCACTCAAGGCAATCTCATGATTTGGTCATGTGATGAGACTTGGGTGCACAAAGGGATGCGCCCTCGAATCGCCTGGCAGGACTTGAAAGCAGTCAAACAGCCCTTGACCTTTCTCAAGAATGGCCTGACCGTGAGATTCCCCAGTGGAAAAATATGAATCAACCCCATTCTAGGCTGGAAACAGCGCGCAATGGAGAAAGGGGGAGAGACTAGTCATTGTTGCCTGCCTCTCCCATCAAGGATTCCGATGCCCGAAAGTGTGGAGGACAGGAAGAGTTGATGACGGGGGCGATTATCATGCCGAAATGAATGCGGAGGTGGATATATTTTGTAATCATTCAATATAAAATCACCACTAACAGGAGTTCGAGAGTTATATTGAGACTGTGTTCATAACCCTGAGGGATGAAGCGCAGAGGGAGAACAAGACCCCTGTCCTTCAGATGGACAATGCAAAATATCATTCGAGGTTTATCTCTTACCTATTTTCTTAAATTACCGTATTCCCTATCTACAGAGTGCGGGATAAAATGCCCTGCCAGAATGATCGCAAGGAGGTAATGGCTAAGTGGTTCAAAGACCACAACATGCAATGTCTCGACTCTTGGAAGAAAAAGGAGATGATCGGAGCACTCAAGCAACTCGACAGACGAGATTACAATGTGTACATTGTCGATGAGATGGCCAAGTTAGCACATTACTTTTTCTAATCCTAATCATAATAATCTAATTGTAAGGAAGTACGGTATCACTCTCGTGAGAACTCCTCCTTACATGGCGGAGTATGCCCCAATAGAGTATGGCTGGTCATCGATGAAGAAGGCAATGGCCGATGTTATCGACACTACCGATGACGGAGGTGTAATTCGTACCAAATTGATTGATTGGATGAATAACTTCTCCGCAAAGACCTCATCGCAATATATGGAGAAATGCAAGAGAGTTGAGGAGGTAAGTCCTACCCTAGGAACAAATAAAACCTTCCACCCATTTCTAGTCGCGCATCGAGGAAGGGGGAATTGATTATGACCCAAGAGCACTCACAGTGGAGGAGATCGTCGATGAGGCCGAGGCACAGCTTGACGACGACGACGTAGATGAAGTGCTTGATCTGGAAGAAGAGGAATGGAGTCAAGGATCTTTTGAATATTGATCATATAGGCTCTTGTTGTCAAATTACAGTTATAATGGCAATAAAAGCGTTGAATCTGTCTCCTAACAATAAATTCTCTAATCGAATCAGTCAGAAAAAAACAATAAAAGGAGACTCGGAATTTATTTGACAATATGGAACATTTACCGTATCCTGAAAGACAAAAAATATACCATTACGATTGAGAGCTTTATTGGAAATCATAAATTCATACTCACATGTCTTATTGTCATCGTTACTCCTTTCTAGCTTGTCCGCTTCCTTGTTGAACAAATTCTTCCAAACAACTGATTTGATGAAGATCAGTGTGGGAAGAAGCTTCGTCTCGCGATAATGCCTGCAACATTGCAAAATGAGCAATACCAAGATGACAAAAGGCGCAAGTTTGATTAAATAGTGTTTAGCCACCCTGGTAATTTCAAAGGGAGAACCGAATTGACTGAATTTAAATCAGTGGATGAGTAAAAACATTTTCTCTATTCTACTGATGACGAAGATAATATGGACAGACCCTTTCTCTCGAATATAGTGGCTTTAAAGGTTAATGCACAAGTTCAATGATAGTTAGTGTCCATACCTGTCATTTATTATTCCTCGTCCATTGAGCAATCATGGATTCCGCAGCAATCTTCATCTTCGGGATAAATGAAAAGGGAATTCTGAAATGGAGAAATGATTAGAATTTGAGGAATAAAAAAGGGAAAACTTCATTAGAATAATATTTTCACTCACCTAGTCCCCACTGCGATCTCTTTTCAATTCTCTCCATAGAATCTCAACTCCTTCGTCGACTTTTAGCATGTCGATAAAGATCTTCTTCCTCTTCTCCAATTTCTCGATTTCCTCATCGATATCGTTCATGAATTCATCGTTCTTCTCGAAGATTTCGGCCTCGATTCGCTCAGATCGAACGATCGCCAGAGTTTCACTGCAAAATAAACGATTTTTCTAGTTTAAATAAAAGACACAATTTATCCATGTCACTTTCTTGGAGCTAATCTAGACGAGATGGCTACACAGAAATAGAAAAATCAAGAAATCAAACTGACTCGATAGTCTCGAGTGCAGTAGTGTGCACTAGTCGTACGAATGCGTTTTCGGTCGCTCCCGTCCTGTTCGAAATTCGTTTCGCTTTTGCCATCCGACGAGCGTACATCATTCCAGGCTGAATTGACAAGGATAGATAATCTACTTTCCTCGCCAGCAAAACAGAAGAAACATGCCATCACGCATCACGCTGTTTAAAATACAATTTTAACTTTTAAATACAATTTTAAACTAGTTTTATACTCATTTTACACGTTTGGATATTTACTATTTTCAAAGCGAAAGTGGAGCAGCCAACAATATGGAGAGAACGTGCTCTAATTTTCACACTTATTTACTTGATTTGAGCAGCAAACGTGGTCGTTAATTAAGAAGAACGCACCTGATATGCCACGTGGCTTGACCGGCTTGATGGAGGCATCGTGCTTGGCGAGGGCGCGACGCATAGCACGGGTCTTCTTGTATATAATGCCCGTCTGGTTGATCACGGTCAGAACGCGGGCGATGTTCTTGCGGACGACTCTGATCTTGGAAAGCTTGGATGCAGCTCCAACGGTGACCTTAGCCACCTGGAAAGGGCGATTAAAGACAGTAAACAAAGTCAAAGCTCAATTTCACAGTTCAAATAGGAACAAAAGTGTGCCCCGTGGCTATTTCGGTAAACAAATGTTGTCGGGCCATGGTGCAAGGGTGGTACGAGCAACTGACAATGAATTGAAAAAAGAAATCGATCGATGAACGCGAAATAATCGATAGAAAAGTGAAATGAAAGGCGAGAGTCGCCAAACGTGTCACAGCATGATGAAAAGATTGAAAAATACCGTACTCGGCGAAATATTTTCGCGTTCCGCTCCTACCTATGCCGGCTTTTAGTTGACTACGGCTTCGATTCTCACAGTAATAAACACACATCGTTAACACTTCTGATGAGAAACAGTTTTTTTAACTGTTTCTCATCACAAGTGTGAACGATGTGTGTTTATTGCTTTGGAAGGACTGCCTGCCTGAACATTGAACGAGTGTGTCTGTGGGCGGATAGAACGGGAAAAAATATAAACTCGTTTGTACAGGTCGCTTGTCTCGGTCGCGTTCGTGTTGGCAGTACGGGCGATGGAGGCAAGTGGATGTGCAGTCCCTGGAGAGCTCCTCAGGTACATTTACAGCGATCGTTCCTTAGTATTTCTTGATAATACATCATATTATAGCAATATAACTCAAAAAAACGCTATCCATAATGTTGAGGGTTGCAGTTGCTATACAATACACTATTCAGAACTGCGTAGTCTACTCGCTCGGTTCTCGTGATGACATCACCTTCGAGAAGGATATCAATGAGTTGACGGGCAGGCGATGCTCCATTCTTACTGCTGATATGGTGAGAAGTTTATCAGTTTTCGGAGTCATCCCATGTTTGAGCAAATTTAATGAATTTTTGGCTGGATCGATTTGTTGATAAGCGGAGTTGTCAAGCGACTGAAATGGTGGTGAATAAGTCACAGAATTTATCAACAAAATCTCGAAAATAAATAACATGAAAAATTGCACGAGTTTTTTCCCACCCGAATGATAAGTGAATCTTATCTTTGGTGACACGTTCTTATCGATTTCTGAGTTACTCAAATTCGGTTCGGATGAATGTGCGCCTTTTATTGGCGTCTAATGAAATCACGTCACTTGTTCAGGATCTAACAGCTGGCCTTTCCAGTGGTTCCACCTAGCGTTGTCTTACGACGTAAAATCGCTTGACGTGGATACATCTTTATCTTTTACACCTTTTTGTCCAGGACGAGCCCCAACAGCGCACTCGATCGGCGATGAGGGAGCAAGGAATCAAGTTCGTCAAGGGAAAGATCACCGCATCGACTGATGAGGCATCGGTATGAATCGTTCCAACATACTCCAAACGACAAACCCAGCAAGCAATAGCATGATTCTCCAACCCGCATTTCATGAACACTTTGTTACTACTGTATTACAGGCAGAATACTCAATCGACCATTTGATGGCAACTAATGGCCATGAGAAGATTGACATCTTGAAGATCGATATCGAAGGTCCGTTATCTTGTGTTGAATCCCAAATTCGAGAACATAAGTTCAGGATCCGAGTTCTCCGTACTGCCCGAATTCATGAAGAAGCACAAAGTTTGCCAGGTGGGAAAATAAATTCGATAATAATTAATTAATTAATTAATTAAAATTCAGCTCCTCATCGAGATTCACGACATGCAACGAGTCGCTTGGTTGTTGAGGGAGATTGCGAATAATGGATATCTACTGATGAACTATGAGGTAGGGTGGTATCATCAATATTCTAAATATTTTTACGTGACGTCTCATTTGGCTAGTTGTAATCGAAATTACAAACTTGCGAAGCGCACAATCACAATCCGGGACGGACATTGTGGGAAAACTTTTTTATTTGTTTTTTTTACTACTATACTTATTTTTTCAGATCAATGCTATCGTTCTCAAGAATGGAATGTCCGAGTACGCATTCATTCACTCGAGTTGCCTCTCCACATACGAAACACACTATCTGTCCGGGTTCATTCATTCGTAATCTGCTTGTTCCTTCTATTGTTGTGCAATGCTTCCCTGAGCTAGTCCAATGAAAAGATATTTGAAGAGATAAAATATTGTTGTGCCTCGAGAAACATTTGATATGGGGACGGCATAATAATTGATCAAACAGAATACATTGAAGAATGAACGGGCATTTATACATAAAAACTGAGAGTCATCATGCAGCGATATTTTTATATAAGATTATGTTATCATCCTACCTAGTACCCTTCCCATTCCAATTTTCCAATTTTACAATTTTAATTTTCCAAGTATCCAATTTTGCAGGCCGGGTAGCGCAGTGGTTGTGTGTCAGAATGCGAATCGAAAGGTCACGAGATCGACCCCCCCCCCCGCGCCTGCAGATCCACCCAACCAAGGGGGTTAAGAAATGTTGGTAGTGCCTAGTAAACACGATCCAAATTCCCCGCCAGCGTGCACACAACATGCCGGTCAGTCTTTAGCAACAGGCCACTGTTCTCACAGGTTAGGCCCCAGTTGCAGTTCAGACGTGGGGTAATCGACGACGCGTTGCGCGTTAGTAACTGACTCAGTACTTTACTTATACTTTACTTTACTCCTCAAGATGTCATTATTTCTTAAATGTGATCCATATTGTGCACATCAGATCATTTTGTGTTGTTCTTCGATCAGAAGAGTTTCCAGTATGGAATTTTATGCTATTATGCCATTGATAAATGTCATTGCTGAAAATGTAACTCGAATTTATTGATATCAGTCATCAAGATATGCTATTAACATTGCATCTTTATCGATACAGTAAGCACATACAACACGTGCTTTGCAACACATCGGGTTAGTGGGAAGTCAGAGTAGCTTAGCATATTTCAGGATACGAGGTTTTCTTGTGAACCAAGGCCGAGTGTTTCGCAATAAGAGCGGTATTGCACTTATCGTAGCGAGAGATCAGACGACGAACTGAAACACGATATTTCATAATCAAGTTAGTTTTCCAGAAGTAAGGATTATTATGCAGTCGCATCATATGCTCAGTGCTCAGAGTTAAATTCTCTTTCCCGTAAAGAACTCAAAAAAATCAGAAAAAAATCCGACAAAAAACAAAAAAAACTCACAATGTCTGGGCGTAGGTCTACTGTAGTCTTCCTCAAATTGGATAACGAGGAAGAGGACGATGGTAATAATGAGCACAGTTGTACCTGGGTGACATGGAATCTTTTATGAGAATATTCCTACATTTGTGATTTTTTCAGAAAATACCGATCAATTGGGCATCTTGACAATTGTGGTCCTCAAAAACACAAAAAAAACACTTTGAGGAATTCTCAGACGAATTGACGAAGTAAGGTAACTGCTCCCGCGCCTCATTCCCCGTCCATCCACTATATCGTGAGATTATTTTCCGTTCCACTCGTAGTTGACCTTTGACTACCGTTCGAGGGGCGGAGTTAGGAAGAGGCCGGGAGGAGGCTAGTGATCTACCTGCTCTCCTCCGCCCTACCTCTTCCCTTGCTCTCTCTCCCAGACAATCACTACGCTAACCAGCACATTGAGTTTGCTGAGCTTTTGAAACGCACGATAATATAACGTGATACGCACAGTGGAACGAAAGCTGCCACAAAAGATTGTCGGAAAGACGTTCGAAAGGGATGAAAGTGCGATAGAGAAGGGAAGCGATATCGTGTAGATCAACGCATGTGAATTCTCCCTGAATAAGGTATCGTGATCGTGCTAAGTAAGCGAACTATTTTTGTCACGTAAATAGTTCAGGAAAAAGTCTAAGAAAAGAACCTCTCGAGCGTTGGCCATATTGAGTATTTTAGTCACAACGTCATGGTTGCAATCCTGAAATAATGGAGAAAAATACAAATATTTTTATTTTGATATTCGTACTTGGGTGATAAGAGTAATCAAGAATCAAAAAAAATTCAAACCTTGTCTCCGGGAGGAGGGAACCAGTTCACTCCAACAATCAGTAAGAGAGTCACTTCTATAGCGAAGTATACGATGACGAAGATCGACAAGGCACGAAGGGCACGAAGGGATCGATTACCTTTTGCAAAGTCGAAGCAGACTGAAGGGACTGAGAGAGCTCGAGAAAGGGGCGGAGTCTGACGAATAGAAGGGGAAGGAGGGGGGGGGGGAGAGAAAAGGAGGGAGTATAAAGGAGATCGATAATATAGCCAACAGATGATGAGCGTTCCAGTGAGGGGAGCAATGATAATTAAGCTGATCAGAATATACGGGAGACTTTGTTGGAGTTACTGTTTATCTTGCGTTTCAAATGGTCAGCAAAATCATTCTGCTGGTTAGTGAGCCATTGATTGTCTTGAAAGGGAGAGGTAGATCACAGGCCTCCTCCCGGCCTCTTCCTCTCTCCTCCCTCTACTCATGCACAAAAAAACGCAAGTTGGCATTTTTCGTATCTATCGTGGCAATTTTACTCGTTTGCCTACGCTTCAGATACCTCTATGAAAGCAATAAATGAGAAATCTGAATGTGAACGGAGGAGGCGGTTGTGTCATAATGTGTTGTCGACTTCGAGATAGGGCAAGAGTCTCTCCAATTTGCTCGATCGCTCACCGGTTGCAAGGACGAGAGAGTGTGAGAAATACAGAGACGTTTTTTTCCTAACTCTAATAGATTACGCTTTCGGAGAGGCAATAAACTGTGAACAACCAAGAGGCGAAATGAGGGTATTTGGCTCAAATCAGAGAAATTTTCTACAAGATGACTATCTAAATTTTTTTTTCTACAAGATGACATATCTAAATTTCGCCTGCCCATCGCAATCATTCGTGGCATGGCTCACGCTGAATGGTTGGCTGTAACGTGGCACACCACATCACCGAAAAAGGGTGTGGTAAAACTAGCTCACCGTCGTCGACAGTAGTGGGAGAGGGACGAGGAGAGAGCGAGGAAGTTCTCTGATGAGAAACGGAGAAGGACGGACGAGAGAAGAGTTGAAGACTGGCAGCTCCCTGATCATTGCTCCCCCTTACATACCCGAGTCTCAGACTACTAAGAAGCATCCGATGTCTACGATCGATCAGACTAGACACGGAGGAAGAGGGAGACTGTCGGACTCTCTCCATTTCCCTTGATCTCTCACGTACTATAATCAATTCCGTCTCCCTCCTCTCTTTCCCAAATCTCTTCCACCTTAATCTTTCTCACCCCTTTCTCTTCTTTCTATTCGAAATATGCTTCTTATTCGTAACTTTCATGTATTGGTTAGCGGATTAAAACTAATGAGAAGTTGAAGGATGACGGCAAACCAAAAAAATGTGCATTTTGATCGTAAATATACATTATTTTTGATTAGAGAAGTGAGTTAATACATAGGAGAAGTCGAAATATAACGGCAAACTGAATGCAAATAAGATTATAGGAAGTGCTCCTTTTTCTCATTGAATATAACTAGTTTGTTTATTACTGCTATTTTTAACATGCAATTCTATTCGGAAAGTACTTCTAAATCGTAAATATATAATATTTTTAATAGCGGAAAAAAGATGCAAAGGAGAAGTCGAAGGATGACGGCGAACCCGAATTCAAAAAAACATTTGGAAGTGCTCTTTTTTCTCATTGAACATTATTAGTTTGTGTTTTTTATTTACTGTTATTTAACCATTTAATTCTATTCGAAAAGTACTAATTAAAGGGGGAGGGGCACGAATATTTTCTCACATAGGCTGAGCCTGTGGGGTAATAGGGATGCTATACCCGATCACAGATCACTTTATCCGAAGTTCTAGAAACGCCTCTGAACCTCACTACCGATTTTTGAAGTTTCATTGATTGTGCAGGCACTATTTGGGGTACTGTATTCTTGTATTGATTTCACTAGATTGGCAGTCGAAAATAGCAGCAATAGTGAGGTTTGCACACGGCGGGAGTCGAACCAGCGGGTTCCGGATAGCGAGGCAAAAGAACAACCACCAGGCTAAGTGCCGTTACATTCGTTGAGTCTAGACTGCCTAGTTAAGGGAGAGGACAGAGTCAACCGCTGTGCTGATTACTGTAGTTACAGCGGGGTGCAGGCACGTCGTGGTGGGACCCACCAATTTCGGTTCGTGCCCCACCCCCTTTAATCGTAAATATCTAATATTTTGAGTTGCGGAGAAAATGATACATAAGTGGAGGATGACGGCATACAGGGTTCATAAATACATTAGGAATATGAATTTATCGAATGTTAGAAAAAAACGAATATAATGGAGATAACACTCAAAAAGAAATCAGAACTCAAAAATTCGAAAGATAATGAGTATCAGTAGAATCGATTGGAATACAGGAGAAAAACGTGCTCAAAAACAAGAAAAAAGATGAAAGGTTGAAGCACGGAATAGTTAGAACAAATGGGAGGAATAAACTAGCAAAAACGCAATACTATTGAAAAAGAAGGAAAAGATAAAGAAGAAGCAAGCAGGCAGTCAAAAGCGGATCGGAAAATCTGGGTGAATCTCTACATCTATCGGCGATCGCGCTTCCAGTATCTCACCGTCCAGTAATGCAGTAGGGAGTGTTCGATTGTGCAGTCCCTCGATGGTCTCTCGGATCGATACAGTACTAGTTGCGAGATCCTGTGCAATCTAATGTTAGAACATTTTATTTTCCTCAAGGTTCAAAAAAACATTATGAAACAAAGGACAAGTGCACTTACTTGAACTACAGTGTGAGGAAAGGGATCCTTAACCATTTCCATCAGATAAGGTACACCTGCTTGACAGGCATAAATAATGGCGACGTTAGGGTGAGCCAGACTTGAAGGTATTGACGAGGGAATTTGAACTGATATTGAAATGATTAGTCGATGAAACATACTTGTAGAAATCTCGTGTGATTTACAAAAAAAATTGCTTCGAATATGTTTTGCTCTCACCCACGCGACAAGCTTCCACCATCAAAATTACGGGCTCTCCAAGAGTTTGCAACTCATCAACAATTAATTTTAATGGCACTTTTCCTCTATAGCTGCTCGTCTTACAATTCTGAACGGATGGCGATATGAGATGGTGATGATTTGCACATACTTCACAAAGTCCATCATAGTGCTTGATAAATTCAATATAATCAAAAGTCCAAGCATTATGCATCTCCACAATATATTCTCCGTTAACGATAATTCCGTGTGCATTAATCGCCACAACGTGAATGTATCCTTTCACAGTCCATCTCTTCATCTGATCTACTACTTTCTTAATCTATAAAAGAATACAGAATACAGAATACAGAATTTATCAGTTGTCGCAAAGTTGCGCTGATCAAGATGGGGTATCAGAAGGCCGTTCTTCTTTCAAGATAGTCATTTCGAGGGGTGTCGGGTCAGTGAATTGGTCTTCTTTCCTTGTCACAGTCGCAATGGCTGTAGAAAGAGTCCTGCTCCCTTGGTTCCCGATAGGACTGTTGACGGAGTTGCACGTAGATTGAGTCCCACTGTAGGTCGAATACGAAGCCTGGCGTGTGCTGGAGTCTTCTGTGTGCTCGAGTCCTCCAAACTCGAAATTCCATCTTTGAGCGAGAGATACGAGCCTGGATTCTGAGGGACCAAACATCTTAGGCGGTCATACCCATCACACGGCGACCAGTCCGGCTTGGATGGGGATTCCGATCTTGTTGAGTCGTTGGCAGAATCGAGGGGAATTAGGAGAAACCGCTCTCCATCAGAGGGAATGGAGAGGGAGCCGCTCGCGACGACAAACAGAAATGAGAATGACGATCTATAAAAGAAAGAATGAAAAAAAGCAAATGGTACTATTGGTCACCTCATCCATGCAACACACGTGATGGGTGAGTCCTCTCTTCATTTGTCCAGCACGAGTGTCCTGAAAATAAAATAAAAACGTTTGCTTTTACTGTAAAATTATTGCGATGATTTTCGCTGTGACTATAAGGAAATGTGAAGAGTTGTAGGTATTTCAGCGATTTTTCTTACCATCTCAAGCTCGAAAAGCTCCTGCATTCGTACAAGACAGTGCAGGATTAGCTTGTGTCTCATTCCTTGAACTCTCTTGATCGGGCCTCGAAATGGCGTGGGCAATCCTCTATACTCCTGAAAAATATCTATATTTTGTTGTTCTGCTCTTTTCCGAATACAAACCATCATATCAACGACGGCTATCCCGTCCATTGTGTCCACTAAAGGCCAAATGACCTCAATAAGGGGATGATCACCGCTAGCAAGAACCTTTAAATATAACAGGTGATATTTTTTCTCGTATAACGGTCTTACCTCCACAACTATATACATGAGTTGCTCCATTTCCTGTCCGGACACTCTCGATGGGCAGTCCAGGCCCAATTGACTGCATAGAAAGGGAAACTGATCCTTGGTGAAGTGTGACAGTGGCTGCGTAATGAAAGATCCATTTTCACAGGTAACAGGACCAACGATGGGAACAATGAACCATCGATTCAGCATCCATTTCTGCAAAACCCATGTTTATCATTTCTGTAACACTTATTTTTAACTTAATTCAAATTCTAGATTCGCAAGCCTCTCAATGCTATCATTTTCTCATTATTTTTATCGAAGCCTCCGCTAGCCTAAATCCAAACTTAGATTCGAAAACTTCTGGAAAATAAAAAATCAATAATTGCAAAACTATTCTTTTCAGTTACAATTTTTAACTCTTTTCAAATTTGAATATAGAACTAGGTTACGTAACATAGTGCTTGTGTTTCATACTCATAAAGTCATCCCTGAACAGTAGGATCTCACCTCATCAGAAGTTCTTTCATAATGACTCAAAATGAATAAGAAAATGCGACCGATCGTTGCTACGTCTCGAGAGAAATGGTTGAGATATCTCTGTGATAAGCGATCAGGTGTGTGATACTGGTGTGAGTCACCGTTACGCAGAGATTTATATCCGAAACTCTCGATGTACGTATCTTCATTCTTAGCCGGTCAACTCTACTGAAAATTGTTTTACAGACGTCAGGGGCAACTGTTGATAGCGCCTTATTCGTTCCCTTTTTCCAGCTTATTCTTATACTCTGGTCTTCCCGACCCACGATAAATATGCCCAGTCTTTACATACCTATTATTTCCCCTTTTCCAACTGCTGACAAGATTACATCAACAGTCTGATTCACACCCCCTTTGTCCTTTTCCCACTGTCCCTTCTCTCACTGCGTGTTCACCCTTTGAACACTATTCATCATAAGCAGACAGGCAATACGCATTCTCCGTTCTCTGATCGATTCGTTACCACTAATTAGCCCACTAATTAATTTACTTCCAATAATTAGCCCGCTTTTCTTTCGGGTTTCGATTTCCTGCCTCTGATTGGCCTTCCAATATCCCTGTTACAAACCAATCACGGGGCATATTACGAGTGCGTCTCTCATCTCTCTCCCTAATCTCTCTGCCTTCTAAATACTAACCAGCAGGCTCCACTCGCGCATCTGTTTCCGCCCTCAATGATGCCATTCTCGCGCATTACTTTGCTTCAACCTCCACCCGTAATCATTATTGAATATGATTTGCATCTCTCCTTCCTCCCTTGGGAACATAGGTCCTCCCAATCTTTTCCTTAAATCATTTCTCTCATCCATCTTTTCACTCTACCGTGCGTTGGCGTTTACGCAAGATAACATCAGCAACAGTCTCTGCACTGATCTGATTCACTCCTACTCTTTGCCCTTTCAGCACCATCCCTCATCTCAATGGTTTTTACACTTCGAACTACACTCATAATGAAAAGCAAATTATATCTTGAACTGTTACTAATGACCTATAATGGCCTTGCATAATCCCACCTCTCCCTCACACTCCTTTCCTGCTGTATTCTTCTCTCATCTCTTCCTAATCCCTTTTCCCCACCTGCCCTCTAGTCGCGACGCTTACCTTCCAATTACTCTGGAAGACTCTTCTTGCGTATCTGTCTCTAATAAGCTGTCAGAAGTGAAAGAGAATTATCCGCCTATCTGTACCTTCCTAGCTATCGGTCAATTCTCGATAGTCGAAAACATCACGCTTTAAATTTCGGATTTCTTTTGACCTCAGAGCACAATGCATACCCAAATTAAAGTGGAATACGATGGCCAACCATGCGCCCTGAATGCCACCAAGACTCCCACGAATGTTCGATATTCTCGCACTCTATAATGGAAATCTTCCACTCATCTCTTCTGTTGCCACAACAACACTCTGCGATGTGATGCACTCTCATTACATGGCTCTTCCACCTTTCTATCTTTCCACACTCGCTCTTAGCTACTCCACGAATTCATTATCGATTTTATTGCCTTCTTTTTTCAAATATTGAATTTATTTCAGTTTGTTTCACGCCTCCTTTCGCTGCACACTATGTCTTCTCCCAAGCGTAAGTTCTGTCGTTTCATTTGTATTTACTTGGCTAATGGTCGATTTCCTATTCAGATGATCCATTTCGCATAGTGAGGTCCATCACTCAGGCAGGGAATCTCTATTTCTTGTTCGAGTGCTCGACCAAGAGCGAGGAGGTCATCGGCCCGGCTCACGAGCACGAGGTGATATATATAAGACAAAGGGAAGCAAGAAAAAAGATATTAACATCGGGGGGGGGGCAAAAGCGAGCGTGGAAGCGTGACTAACATTAAGCGTGTGAAGATGGAAGGTGGAAAAGCCATGTGATGAGAGTTACCATTATCGATGCAGCGATACGAGGGTTCAGTACGTCAATGATTTTATCAGAAGCAAAAGAGAAAAGAGGAAAAAAGAGATAAAGAAAAGAGATAAGGGATGAGAACGGGGCAAAGATTACAAAGATAGGGAAAGAAGAAGCAGAAGGTCGGAACAAGGGATCGGAGGAGATATTTTATCGATCGAGGACAATCGCAATATTCCTCTGCTAGAGCTTAAAAACATAAGCTACCTTCCGTTCACGTAGGAATAATGACAGAAAATACATTGGAACGTCGGATGTGCAGAGCAAATTTTTCGGAAAATGAGTGGCACTCGAATCATTTGAGCATCGAGTAGCAGCCATCCGTGAATGGGTCAATAGGACAGTCGAGAATGAAGGACCAACTGCCTTCGATAATGCCGCTAAGGCATTCATCAAGAAGGTTCTGAGAACAACTCCTGAGAAGTAAGTCGATCATCTTCTCTCTTCGGTCCAGTGCAAACTGAGATTCTTAGAATCTCTGTCAGGGCTAAGCGGGGTAAAGTACTTAAATAAATGCGCTCATTTTCAGAGTCACCAAGGCGAGCGGAAGGGGCAACAACGCGAATTGAGAATATCCATCTTCAATGTATTCAAAAAAAATCTCTTCGCTGTATCTGAATAATTAAAGTCTCAATAATCTAATCCTTATTACATACTGTTTTCGAACTCGCTAGATACATTTTAACAGCTTGACATGTTTTTCGCTTGAAATTTTGGCATTTTGATAAAGTTTCGTTAAATGTAGCCGTTTTTTTAGATTGACTTTGAGGAAATATCTTAACTCTCTGCGACAGATACCCAAAGATTAGTGTAACTGAAATGAATGTTCAAACTTTAATGATTTTTTCACTTACCAAATTTTTGTTTGATTTTTATGATTTTTCACTTACCTCCTTGAAGACGAACAACCGTAATTCATCTTATTCTTTATCAAATGGTGATCTACACTATGCAATTGCTGATCGCATTCTCGATATTTCGACCAAACAAATTCGAACAAGGACATTTCGTACAATTTTCGCGAGCGCGCACATGACTTTGAAATCATTTTTCGCGTGATTTGTCTATTTTTCTCTTGCCTATTTATCAATATCGATTCATACCGAGTAGAAGAACCTAATAATGGGCATAAAATTGCAAGAAAACAAGAATGGAGAAGCGATTGTGCGAAATGTCGTCGTTCGAAATGTCTTTATTCAAAAATTCTCGATTGAGTTGTCTTATCACCCTCGATATGCAACCAGGAGCGATGCATGAATCATGATGGCAATTTGATGGGCGATCGAGAATGTGCAAATCTCTCTCAATGTTCCTTCCTCCTCCTCAAAATACTCTGAGCGCATCTTTCTCTAACAGTTTTGGCCGGTAGGAGGGCAAGTGACTATATGTATACCCTTTTGTCATGAAAAAGTCGCGATTAACACCATAACGTGCGTGATAGTAGAGGTGTTTCACTTCCGATAGTATTGAAAAGCAGGTACAATAAAAAAAAAACTTTAGAAACGCATCCTATTGTGATCAATACTTATCGTACCTCTCCTTCAATATGGAAGTTGGTCTTTCCCCCCCCTCATTTTATTCCTGATAGCTATTCGATTCCCTTTCCTTTCCACATATAACGCTCAAGATTGCAATTCTCGTCCATAAATGCCCAAATTATCTTTTTCCACTTATTTGAACGACTGTTCGACCATCATTCGATATTCGTCTCCGCAAAAAAATATATTCACCTCACCTTCCTCTCCTCAAAAAATACATTCACCTCTCCTTCCACTTGTTCGAAACTCTACCACTTAATCGTTTTGTTGCCCTTACCATTCATTGGAAATAAACATGCTTCAGTATGTGTATTTCTGACTGAAGGGTAAATTATGAAGATATTCCTTCGTAATTGCAAAGCAAATATCAAGATTTGGAATGAGACGTCTCTGGCGATCCCATTATTCCCTCATTCGTCTCTCTGCCATCCTACCCTCTGAAAAGCCTCCGATACATCAAGAGAGCACGCCAATTTCCTGTCCCTTTCTGTCTCCAGTCGTTTTTGCCTCTCCTCTTTCTCTATTCCTTTTCATTGGATGCCCTCTCAATGCGATCATGGTCATCTGTTCTTCGCGTTCTTTCCTTCAATGGGCACGTGTTAGAATACGATTCTTCTTCTCTTTTCATGCCGCTCTAAACACATTTTCCGTTCCTGCAATGCTTCTAGCTGCTTTCCCACACTGTATCACCCTCACTCGATTAGTCATCTCCTTGACCGTTCCTCCATTTCCGCTTGTAAGAGCTTTGTCTCTTTTGTTTCCACACCACTGTAGATGGCGGTTTCAATTGCAACACTTTTTTCACAACAACTTCATACATGCACCGGCAGTCGACGACTTCCATAATTAATCCAGGAAGCACGGACCCTTTCTCTCCTTCTCTTCACCTCCCTTTCTCTCCGCCATTTCTGTTTTCGCCCTTCCTCATATATTATCGCCCTCACAAGACTCTCAAATGATCGCTGTTTCAATCTGTGGCATGAATGAAAACTGCTTAATTGGACTAGGGAAGCGCTTCTTAGTAAGTCTCAAAGGAGTGTAATTGGAGATAACTTGTCGGCGGCGCTTCTCCTTTCATATCTGTCACTAACGAGTGCGATTCGAGATCCAACTCTTGTCTCGCTCAAAAAAACTTTTCCCTCAGTCGCCACAGCAACAATTCCGATATTGAGAAGACATGCTTTTACATTTATTTCCTGGCTCCCTCATCTCATTTTATGCGCCTTTCTTCTAATCTCGACCATCAAAGCGCAATTTGATCCTTTCCCTTCGACGATTCTCTTTAGCAAACAATAACTTCCTTCTTTATCTTCGCACCACTCTCGATTCCTCTACTTCTCATGAACATTCGACACATTCGACATTCGAATAAATTTCAGGAACTTCACTCAATCATGACCAAGCGTGAGTGCTGTCGAGCTGATTTAGTTGTATTCTAATCAAGAACTAGAAATTAGATTCTCATATTTGATTCAGTCATCTATCCATTTTCATTCAGCCTTTTTCCGCATCGTCGATTCGATCTCTCAAGGCGGAACTCTCTATCTCTGTTATGATTCGTCTGATGAGGTCAACCCATGCATTGGCCCAGCTAACGAGCATGAAGTTAGTTCAAATTCTGAACAGATGGTCGGCTATTTAGACATTTTACGAGCGAACACGTTGAAAAGTGGAGAGAAGAACTGATTTTTGAAAGGACAATCCTTTGAGTAATTTCAGCACCGGGTAGAGGCTATCAGAAAGTGGGTGGCGAAGACAGCTCGAAACAAGGGACTCTCTGCCTTCGATGACCTCGCAAATGAATTCATTCTGAAAGTTCTCGGAAAGACCGCTGCTCAGTGAGTTTATTTCTCATTTTATCAGAGAAACGCAATTTTGTTGGCATGGGGTTCAACGTCGTGAAAACTGACACAATCGTTGGAGTTAACGGATCATTTATGAGATCTTATTCAGAGTGAGCGCTGAGTACAGACGATCACAGAACAATTGAAGGACTCTCGACGAATTCAGCAGCAAACGAATTACAAATGTGCAATATTCCTCAAGTTTCCTATACAGCATGTAGTCTTTTCGGTCCCTAATAACAACATTATTGTAATCCGTGTCCGGCAATCCGGCAATCTGAGATGTGTAATTACTGTATTTTCAAACTACAAAAAATAAAGTTGAAATTATACTAATATTATTGAATAATTTACTCGATCGAACTTAATAAAACAAAAGACTTTCGCACAAAACGCTCTGTGATCGAGCGAAATCCCTCGCCCTCTTGTCTCTGACCTGAGAGAGCGCGACATTAAGGACCATTTGTTAGTCGAAACCTTTCCCATTTTAGACGAAGCAGTAAGACAATGATACAGCTTTCTCGAAAGATGATTGGCTTCAAATGATCAATCTCTCTTCCTCTCTCGACTCTCATTTCCATCTATCGTACATCGAGTCCATTCTCCACGAGGATGGTCCATTATGGACCATTATGGACCATTTTAGTCCATCTTTTTTCCACACTCGAAGTTTTTGGCTTAAAATGCAGTAATCAGGGCTCTTTTTGCGCCTGTTGCACTCTTTTTAGATCCCTTTTCACTTTTGAGCAAAAAAATATAATAAAAATATTCATTTTCATTGTGAAATTCACATTCCATTCGATTCCATCAAAATTCCATCTTCGCGAATCGCAAACTGACGGGAAGCTCGGTGGGGAGCTGAAGCCGGGAAACTACGGTACCCTAAACAACGGACACGTTTCATTTTCGACCTTGGACCTTCATTTTGTTTAAATCGATTTTCATATTAATTTACCGCGATTATTCTTATGTTTCTGTTGTTAAATCGTCTGTAGGACAGAGGGCAACCTTTCCTTGTTGTCTGATTGAGGTTTTCACTGGCGCGATGACTTAATTTCTCGCTTTTCCCCTTGGACTGCGCTGTTCCTCTCTTTGAAAGTGAAGCACTTCTTGTTTATTATGTGATTCGAGTTCTAGGCATTGCTCTTGTTCTGTTTCATGTTTATTTCATGACGCCATTGACCACGACCCTTTTCTAATCGCCGATTCTCCAGGCCAAGTTCGCCGAGAAGCGGCGCGATGGCGGGTTTCGGGCCGGAAAGATGTCATTCGCCTCTCGAGTCTTGCTCCCGCTCCTCCTCTCATCCATGGTTTCGACGGTTACCGTAAGTCATCTACCGTACATTTAAGTTCAGATGTGCAGTTTGAGTTGACTTTGTTATGCTCTTATGCGAGATTAACGACTAATAGGATAAAGCGATAACGGAACAGTAAAACCATTCAGAGCCAGCGGCTATGCGGGAGGCGTCTAATCGAGGCTCTCTCTGTCGTATGTGACCACAAGTATCATCGACCTACCAGAGAGCAACTCAACACCGTACACTCGCGCTCATCGGGAATTGCGACCAAATGTTGCCGGAACCGATGCCCTTACGAGGAGCTAAGCAGGTGCTGTAGCGTCATAAAGGTAATTTCTTTAAAAAATTAGTTAATGATGGATGGGATGGGTGATGGTACCTTCCTGCCATCTACTACCTTCCTGCCATCTTTCTGACTCTTCTTGAAAATATTGCCTATTTGTATTATTCTGTAATATTCTCCGACTAGTAGAGTTCTCTTATTAAATTGGGACCCTCAATTGGAGAGCTATTGAAAAGTGATCGCTTTTGGAATTCCGGCATTTTTGATTCGTTCACACCATATAGGACTGTGGGCACTTCCTTCCTTTAGTGCTCAAAAGTGCGATGTAAATTTTGGGTTGTGAGTGATCTTGTGAATTGTGAAGGTTGTGAATGGAAGAAAAATAACTTTCACCTTTGGGCGCTAAAATAAAGAAGGGCCGGGCTGTGAGAAGGAAAGAAAAAAAAAAGAAAATTCAAGATCACCTTTAGGGTCGAGAAGGAGGACACTCTGGAAGAGGCCAAGGCACACGAGGAAAAGCAGTTGAAGCAAGAAGAGGCGTAAGAAGAGAGAAACCGGTGGTCAAATAAGTGTTTGAACTTTCTTATCGTTTCCTAAGTAAAGGTAAAGTTGCTTCCAAAATAAACTTTGCCTTACTCCTTATACTGTTGGATTATACCGAATCGGGCACATGGTTGTGCAATGACCACGGGATAAAAAGAAACATTGAGGCAAGCTCGATCAACTGTTTCCAAAGTGCCATTATATAATGAAACCCCGCCAATTCAGACGATTCGGTC
The DNA here is from genome assembly GCA_000180635.4 of Pristionchus pacificus. Lineage (NCBI taxonomy): Eukaryota > Metazoa > Nematoda > Chromadorea > Rhabditida > Neodiplogasteridae > Pristionchus > Pristionchus pacificus. The sequence continues at coordinate 12,125,652 of CM026580.1, forward strand.
TCGGAGACGCGCTAACGATGCTCGCCAAAAAACCCAAGATGTCCGTGCTTGACAAATCGGATCTCGATTGGAAATAATTCAAGTAAGAGCAGAAGATTGATAAGGATCTGGCGATCCATAACAGTAAATTACGTGTTATGTTTGTATCCCTATTATTGCTGATAAATAGTTTGCAAATGATTTCAATTGCATTGGACTGAGGAGAACTGGAATATTCTCGCATGTTCGTTCAATAAATAGGATAGTTAAAGTTAGAAATGAAACTAGCTCGATCGGCCCAGAGAACATTATCAAGGCGGATCAGAACAGACAATGGAGATCGAGATCGTTATTAGGATTAAAAATTAGTTTTCAAACGGTGCACATGGCTTTGGACTAATAAGACTAGTTTTACAGACTCAAGATCGTAAAGTACAAGAAGATTGTGCAAATAGAACTAAGCGGAAAATGATGATTGCCAGAACCCGACCCAAATCTCACTTCCTAATCCCGGGACATGACAGTATTCAACATCTCCCAACTAGTAAAAAATAAAATCGATTGACATTCTCTAATGTGCCTCCTTTAAAAAGTATTTGCAAATTGAGATAAATGGTAACTTCATTGTCGAAAAAAACAATCAACAGTAAAGTACATAACAATTTAGAGCTCAGCGGGGGCGGCGGTCGATCGGAGGTCGGCAGCGATTCTGTCGAGGTCCTTGCGACCCTGAAAATGCAGACTTAAATTAAAATGAAAATACATTTGAGCGCTGTCCCGAGTTTTCTATGGGCATTATGGGAAGTTTTTTATGGGCATTATGGGCACCCGAGAAAGCACTGGACAGCCGGGTATCACATTTTTAAGATGATTGTAATTGCACACCTATTAAACTATTCCGCGCGGCAAACGCGTTAGCTCACTTTCACTTCGTTTTACGAGTTTTTAGCATATTTTCACTATCTTTTCTTAGTTTTTGATGATAAAACACGATTTCCGGGATGGTTTCGCGTTCATTAAGCACAAATTTTATAATTAATGCTTAAGTTTAAACGCGATCATAGTTTAGTAGCAATTTTGTTACGCGCGGAACAAGAAACAACTTTGCGTCAAAATGTGATATGTAGTCCGTCTAATAGCTGGCCCAGTGGGTCCCACCTAGCGTTGTCTTACGACGTAAAATCGCTTGACGTGGATACACCTTTTTTAATGGGAAAATGCTTAAATTTTGAGCCAATTGGCATGCATACAAAACGAAGTCATGATTGACAATTAAATACATAGTAATCATAATGATGAAATTATTAACCTGCTTGGAGAGGATACGGCCCTTGCCATCCTCGCTTTTGTCGACCCACTTGAGGGCCTCAAGCGACTTGAGAGCCGTGCGGATGACGCTTCCGGAGGCCGAGAGGGACCTCCCGCATAGCCGCTGGCTCTGAATGGTTTTACTGTTCCGTTATCGCTTTATCCTCTTAGTCGTTAATCTCGCATAAGAGCATAACAAAGTCAACTCAAACTGCACATCTGAACTTAAATGTACGGTAGATGACTTACGGTAACCTTCGAAACCATGGATGAGAGGAGGAGCGGGAGCAAGACTCGAGAGGCGAATGACATCTTTCCGGCCCGAAACCCGCCATCGCGCCGCTTCTCGGCGAACTTGGCCTGGAGAATCGGCGATTAGAAATGGGTCGTGGTCAATGGCGTCATGAAATAAACATGAAACAGAACAAGAGCAATGCCTAGAACTCGAATCACATAATAAACAAGAAGTGCTTCACTTTCAAAGAGAGGAACAGCGCAGTCAAAGGGGAAAAGCGAGAAATTAAGTCATCGCGCCAATGAAAACCTCAATCAGACAACAAGGAAAGGTTGCCCTCTGTCCTACAGACGATTTAACAACAGAAACATAAGAATAATCGCGGTAAATTAATATGAAAATCGATTTAAACAAAATGAAGGTCCAAGATCGAAAATGAAACGTGTCCGTTGTTTAGGGTACCGTAGTTTCCCGGCTTCAGCTCCCCACCGAGCTTCCCGTCAGTTTGCGATTCGCGAAGATGTAATTTTGATGGAATCGAATGGAATGTGAATTTCACAATGAAAATGAATATTTTTATTTTATTTTTTTTTGCTCAAAAGTGAAAAGGGATCTAAAAAGAGTGCAACAGGCGCAAAAAGAGCCCTGATTACTGCATTGTAAGCCAAAAACTTCGAGTGTGGAAAAAAAGATGGACTAAAATGGTCCATAATGGTCCATAATGGACCATCCTCGTGGAGAATGGACTCGGTGTACGATATAAATATACCCATTTGTCGCAAAACATTAATGAAGCTCATCGAAATCAACACATTCGTTGTATCCCCAACTGATTCTGCTCAATAGCTGCTCTGAATTGATTGAAACTGACTAGTTATTCCATCCAAAAGACACGTGCTATTACCAGCTGATGATTCACAGTAACGTAGCGCTGCCTCCTCCTCTCCTCCTCCTCTGGCCTCATTTCGACTTGTGACTTCTCGAGACAGTCTCTCCTATTGCAACTCCTTCCTCCTGACCAATGTTTCACCGCCTTCTCAAATGTGGACCGATCCTCTCAGATATTCCGGGGTTAATGAAAAGATATAACGTACTATGGCTATTTAGTCGACGAAAATCCTCGAAATCCACTTTACCCGGTTAATCAGAGATGAGTGATACTCAAATGTCTTTACGAGTCATGAAAAAGTGTTCATTACGAGAAAGCCCCGAACCGCGCACTTTTCCCGTCCTCGACTCTCCCCTGCTCCCCTTTGAGAGGGTCATCTTTCCCTGATCGCCCTTTGTTGATGACAGTCGCTCAGTTTTTGTTTACGCGTCGTGTTTCTTTCCTTTTTGGGATTGCTTTTTGGGATTGATTTGTAGGATTCGAGTAGTGTTTCACACATACAGTATTACCCAGTAGTGTCGGGTTTCTTTCACTAATCATCCCTAGTAATTTCATGGGATCGGTAATACTAGGGCGTATCTCTATTTTGAAGGCGTCCTTACTGATTTTAGCGGTCAAACAAGCCCTAGTTCCAGATGATGATTCATTCGTAGGAAGCACAGTCCTTTACTCCTCCTCTCCACTCCCTCTCCTCCATTCCTCCTTTCTTCCTTCTCCTCGCCTCTTTTGACCCTTCTCACTCGCCGATCGCTTTGTTTCTGTCTGCGACGGTCACTCAGTTTCGTTATGTTTTCGCCTCGCTCCCTTCTTTCCTCTTCTTCTTCCCTTCCTTGATAGCATACGACCGTTCTTTGTCCTAATTTTCCGTTTCTAGAAGTATTTGAAGCAGCGATACGGTCTACAGCCAACAGTAATGCTTCCGAAAGGTGATGCTAGCTTTTGTAACGTTTTATTGATATTGCCTTTCAGACTACCGTCTAATTCGTCCCATATATAACGGTCCGAATTTATACTTCGCTGTGGTATTGCCTGGATTCCGCACCACTTCCTGCATCTCTCCTCTCTGCGATGTACTGAAAACTGAGGTAGAAGTTCTGCTTTTTAATCGATAATTGATCTTGAATAGGAAACGTTCAGCCTTCGCCTTTCAGCTTGAAAGGCGAAGTTGTGCCTGAGAAATGACTGCGTTTAATATCACGAATGACTGGCGTTGTTGTTTCACTCTTCAACTTACCTACGAAGAGTAATCCAGCGAACGAAAAAATCGTTCAGATTGGCCTCGCCGAGATCGAAAGGCTTGTTCGTAAGATGGGAAAGGAGGACGGAATGGGATCATTTGAGGAAGGATTCAAACAGTTCGTCATCTCGACACTCGGAAAAACTCCGGCCGAGTAAGCACCTTTAATTTTTGTTCGTCTAACTAGGATCTGGCCTAGCAGTGATCTCCCGCAGTTCGCAAGCTTTGAATAACGGGATGATCTTTACTACGATCTCAGAGTAAAGTAAAGAAAAGTACAAATGATTTGCCATTGTACTCGCAAGGGCGGAATCGCCGATTAGCAACTTTACGACCATATAAACGCGTCTAAAGTAATTTTACTTGTAGGATCTGTTCTGATCGCCCGACCGTGAAGAAGACTATCGTTCAGAAGAGAGTTGATGAAGGTTTGACCCCTCCTGACCTCCCCGACCTGGCCTTACATGTGCATAACACCAGACGTGGTTGTCTCGCGTCTTGATTGTGGAAGCAACTTTACTTTTTACCGATAAGGCGGATCATGTAAATAACGAAGCGTACTGAAAAAATGTCATGTTTTTAGTTCAAGAATAGAATACAATTGGTAGTCCTCCGTATTTCAGAATTCTACAAGGCCGAGGAAGAATCCATGCAGTGGTTGAAGAATCTTCCTTCGAATCGCCCTACGAAGGTGACTGGAAAGGAAGAGAAGGTACGGTAGCCAATCAGCACTATCGTAACATTCAAATACTCAGCGGAGACACTACGGTGTTTAGCGCATAATATGGAACGTTGCTCATTATCGATTAATACTAAAATTCTCATTTTCTCAGTATGTACTACTAGTGCTGCTAGGAACCGATTAGTACCAATAGCTAGGGCCTGCGAACCTCTAGTCAAAATGTGAAATGAACGATTGGAATCGGAATACGCGGAACGGTTTATTATTTTACGATAACTTACCTCAATTGGTCCTTCCAGGACCATCATGCCTCCTCTGATACCAAGTCGGCTGGCAAGAAAACAAAGAAGGGACATTGACTTCGACTGATTAATTCATTTTCTTCAACGTTTTCATCTTGCATTATGCTTCGATTGTATCGTCTTGCCTGGATAGTGAGTTTGAGAGCGTGGGCTTGCCAGAGGGTATAGCTCACTTATCACCTTCTTCTTTCTCCATCTCATCATCTATTCACCTTTAATGTAGTGTTGACCAGAGGAAGTTTATGTTTCTTCTCCATTTCCACATCTCGCGAGTCTTTTCTCCTTTCTTCTTTACCATCTGGACTTTTCTTTCTTTGTGCCTTAGCTCTGCTTTGTCCGAGACAGTTCTTTGCCAGAGTTCCGTTGCACAATGAATCATCAGTCACCGTTCAATATGCTAACAACTTACACACATTCTTTGTTCTTCGCACATTTTACATCAGAGACCTGCCACAGGATGAAAATGACGAGACATTCTTGCAGGGGTGAAGTGAATCGATAAACAATTCTCTGGTTCATAGAGAACAACTACCGTAATAAAAGACACTACGGTACTTGACTGATCGCAGATTCGAAGGAGTTGCAACTCTCAAAAATATTGATTATATAACATTGAATGATAACATTGAGTGACCGAGAAAACTTGTTGAGTGGGTCGGTCGGGCTGCTGGCCCAAAATGTTTGATGCCTAATATTATTAGGCCCGAGGAAAGAAGCAATGGACGGTCGAGTTGCAATCTGCAGACGATCTAGGTAAGATGACTAGAATGGTGATAAGTGGGAGTCTCGTAATAGCCGGATTAGGTGCGAGACTACTATAGTTGCCGACAGTTGCCAGAATGAAGGGGAGAATGAAGGGCACTTCCCATGCTCTCTCGCCTGTCTGACCGACTACCGTACTCCGGTGATAGATAAAGAAACGAAGAGAATACGTGATGATGAAATAGAAGGTGGTGATTTGAACACTATGAAAATACACCCTGTCCCATACATAAGCAAAGGGTGACGGGTATTGAATGGAGGGAATTCCATTGTACGGTCCAGATGTGGGGAGTACTGTCTGACTCTCTCCACTTCCCATGCTCTCTCGCCTGTCTGACCGACAAGAGAGTGGACAGAATAGCGAGACGGGAACTCGTGGCAAGGAGCCAATTCGGACTGTCACAAGCACACCTGCGTGGAAATTTGAAAGTGAGAAATGAGAGGAGGAAGCTCACAAGTAAAGGAAGGGAGGCCCATCGGGCCGCATGGAGGATAGGGCGGCGAAAATGAATCTTCGAATCGTCTCCTTATGTGACCCCCTGCGAGTCAGATGCGAGTCTCGCGGTTAACCTCGTTTTATTACCCCTGTCTTGCGAGTGTGTCGTTGTCGTGCGAGTCGAATGCGGGTCGGACCTTTTCTATCCCTGGACCAAATTGCAAAATTGAAACAATCGGAATCTATCAAACGATTGTTCATTTGAACAATATTGTTCATGAACTTGAATTTCTGAATTTTTGGTTATTTAATGACACCCGCTTGAGAAAGAGATATTTGAGATTTTATAGATGCTTGTATACATGCCAGTGTTTACTTGAATGCATTTTCAGCAAATGTAGGGTTTGAAATCTTAGAGATTGACCGAAAAAACTGAAATTTATACCCCACAGGGAATGCAGGCAGCTCCTCTAGTGGCTCTCGCGTAATCGATCAGACAGATGAGAGAGTGTATGCAAATTGAGAAGGGACGGAAGAGATATGACATTTCTAAATAACGCGTTTCCTTGTGCTACTCATTTTGTATTTCTCATCGCTCCTCACTTTGCTCCCATCCTCAATCGGCCATTCGTCGCCTTCCTGACTTCACTGTTGCAACACTGATCGGAAGGTGTGTAAAGTGATGATCACCCCTCCCTCCCTCCATCTCATTCTCTCTTACAGATCACTCTTAGTGTCTGGTCCAATACCTATTCTGTTCTTAGCGAGACCAGCGATCAGCCTGCCGATGAGTTAATCAACTGTTCAGTGACAGAGAGAGAGAGAGAGAGAGATCGCGCCCTCTCCAATCGACCTGCTCTCTTCCTTTGTCTGACCCGGAGAGAGAGAGAGTCGGCAGATCGGAGAGAGATACAGACAGTGAGACAGATCATCTCTGATGCAATACGATCCCTTCTGGTCACAATATATGTTAATAATCACGCGGAAATAAGATACAACTTGCTCATCTGTCTCTCACGTGACTTGGATGTGTCCATCTCATTGGTGTCAGATAACAATCCAAGACTTGGTAGAATAGGATAGAGTGTCACTCTTTCTCACTCTCTATCGATCTCTTCCTATCCTTCTCTAACTCTAGCAGTCAAAGTGCATTTCAATAATGGGAAAGCGATGATTCAAGGTATATTGCTAGTCAATGAAAACAATTTCCTTCCACTTCCGGATGAGATGCGCTGAGTGCGCAAGTAGAGTTGTGTAGGACATCCATAATCTCACTCTCGATCGTTTCGCCTTTTTCTGCCCCTCTCTGTGGGAGTTTCGGGCCTTCTTTCGGTAATAGCGCGAGATCAGCTGAAATGAGAAATTGCTTAGAATGAAGGTTCACTGCTTACTGTTGCCACCTTCTGTCTAGATTGGGGCGGCTCATTCTAGGCGATCCTTTTTCCCTGTCAAAATTTGCTCGATTCCAAGAATGCCAGCATGTTATCCCTCTATAGTTTGAAAGCGAGTAAGGAAGGTGAGCTGTCCCAGGAATCAAAGATCATCATCTAGTAAACGAACTCTTTTGAAGCACCCTCTCATTCCTCCATTCGGTTGCATTCACATTCACGGGACAAGAACTTCTCACTTTACCACCTCCTCCTTCCATTCCCTCCCTCTCCTCGTCCCCTCCTCTTTCTCCTCTCTCCTCCCCCTCTCCCCTCCCCTTCTCCCCTCTCCTCTCTCTCCTCCGAGTCAGAGTGCAGATCTACGCCTTCCCCGTATTGGAAGCCACAAACTCAGTCCAGAGATGCGCTCAGTAGGTTGACCACCTCATTTGACGACCTCGTAAATTGACCGAATCCATACATCATCCCTTCCGAATATATTTCCGATCCACCGTGTATGCAAGAACCCCTATCATATTCATAACGTATTTTTACCGTACCCCCCCCCCCCTCGTCAATATCTACCGGGGATAGTTGTCACATTGTACAACTCTTCGTCTTTGTCACTTCTGAGAGCGATATCCTCGTTGTTCTCTTTTTTTGCCTGCAGAAACAATACATTTATGCCAGTCATTCTCAACCATTTCAGTAACAAAAGAGAAGTTGCGTAGCGTCACTAAATATGAGCAGAGGGTCTTCCTTTGATGTTCCATTCCTCTCCTTCGTACCCACAGGGCTCTTGTGTCAACTGTATCCTTTCCTACCAACCTCAAATCATTCCCCTCAGCATCTCATATCCGTTTTTTGCTCTCTCTCGTATGTTCTTTCTTTACGTCTCCCAAAGTGCAATAGTCTTGTGGGTTTAAAGTATTGTTCACTCTCTTATCCTTTCTTGAACAGCTGTGGTTGAACCAGTGTCTGGTCTCTTCCTAGTCAAATCAGTGTCTGATCTCTTTCTTCTCTTTAATATCCGCTCACGATTGTTAATCAACAGGTCTCGGCGTCTTCGATCCCCATACTCTCTACTTCTGCATCTGCGAGAGAGCGTGCAGTTTAGAGAGAGTTTATATAGAGGGAGAGAGAGAGAGAGCTAGAATGGAATCCGATCCTTTTTCACCATAGTATATGTTGTAGTACCAATATTTTACGATACCCAGCATCATCTGTCTTGGGCCATCTTGCCCATCTCCATCCCCGTGTCAGATATCACACTTATAGGAGATGATAAAATAGGTGTTGACTGTAATTCTCCTCGTCCCTTCGATGTCCCCTCTCTCTTTCCTCTTACCCCCCCCCCCCCATCCCACCTCTATCTCGAACTCAACAAACCCCCCCTCCCTCCTGGTGATCTGTTTCCGACGCAATGGAAAGCGTTGCAGACATGACTGTCGCCGCTTCTCGTTTGAAATAAATTTTGTCTAGACAAGGTCATCGTTACACGAATCGCCTGTCAGCAACACAAATAGAGCCATAGGGAAAGGCCTCATAGCGGAAATGGAGATCGAATCTCATGTAAGGTCCCTTGCAGATGCAAATAAACTCCTGAAATGGGGGAACGACAAATCATTTCCCATTAGCCCACGGATATTTCCTTTAGCAAGGTGAGACTCGAATAAAAGGACAAGGAAGCTTGCGTCCGTGGAGAAGTGAAAAGGAAAGGAATGGATCTCTTTCAGTGAATCCTTTCAGTGAATCCCTCTTCTTTTCTGATCCTTTGCTGTAGGCAGTTCCATTGGTAGAACAAAGCGATATTAATCACCTTGCTCTACTCCTCTATCCTATCACTCATCTTCCTCCCACCTCCCCTGCCTCTCTCCCCTCTACTCTTTCTCTCCCTCCCTCTCCTACGCTCTTCCTTGTCTGGGCCTCCCTCTAGAGTGAGGATCAACAGTCCCGTCCCTCATTGCAACAGATACCTCAGTCTGAACGAGAACAGGACGATTGGCACCCCGTTCCATTCTTGTAACCCAGCATTTCCATTATGTCATGATTGGGAGATCATAGCACTTTTCTCAATTGGAAAGCGCATTCTAGAACCAAAATTGGCACCTCCTCTCTCTGATCAGTCTTGCGATCTTGGCTAGAGGAGAAATGGCATATCTTCCATGAGATGCAACTCGGCTGGTCATTCATTCATTGGCCTTGCAATCACTATTACACGTATCTCTCGTATTGCGAATGAATTTGTGCTCGCGATAAGGCTAGTTGCATCAGCACCAGGGCTGCGAAACATTTTACAGATCTCTCATTTGATGATGCTCTCTCACCGGTCAGAAACACCGTGAGAGCATTGCAAAATGAGAGATCAGTACCGCTCTCCATCTCTCCATTCGATCATCTCTTGCCAGCTGCGAGAGAGAGAGAGAGAGGCATGTGAAATGGAGAGAGTCTTTCCTCCCCTTCCTCCTTATCGCTAATAGTGTGCCCTTGTCAGACAGTCTCATTCCGTTCTGACTAATATAGTCTCGTTCCATCACTCGAGCAGCAACGAATTGCGCACGATTTCATTCCGCATTGTTTTTATCCCATCCATTTTCTTTTCTTATTCTATTTCCGCGCTGATCAAGTTGTGTCAATCAATAGCTCCCATATCTGTTATTCGTGCTTCTTTTTTTCTTCATTTCGCCTTATCTCTCGTCGGGCAGAGAAACTAGAGAGAAAGAGAGACAGACCGTCCCACCTCTCTAGCTATCTTCCTCCTGGGTCAACGCCTCCGCCTCCCCTCTCTCACACCAGACGTTTCTGGCGTCTCTTGCAATGTGATAGCCGAATGCCTCTTCTAATTGTTGCATTATCGGATGGAATTTTGCTTCTCTCCTTCTCTTCCCTTCGTTCACTGAAAAGGGCACGAATTTCGATCCTTGTTCACGATTAGCCCGCCCCCCCCCCTCCCAGTCTCCCTGCCTCCTCTCGCACTTCCCCTGTCTCTCTTTCCGGTCAGAGTGAGAGAAAGAGCATGTGAGGTGGAGAGAGCCCCCCCCCCCCTCCGCCTTCTGTCTTATCGTTACTCGTGTGCCCTTCCAGACTGTCTCGTTGACTAACATTGCCTCATTCCAGTAGTCTGTCCTCAACGCAATCCTCAACGGTCATGGATCGTCGTCGCAAGAATTCTTCTTCATCCAAGGTTACACGATCATGATATTCAAGATGCCTGTTTCTCTTAAAAATGGTTATATTGCAGCCTCCCGGACAAGCGAAGCGACGCGCGCTTTCGCCCATCTCATTCAATCATCCTCCTTCCTCCTCTAATCGGCAGGTATGGACCTTTAGTTATTCTTTTCCCTTTATCTTCTCCGATTCCGTCATCACCCAACAGTCATGGGGCTGCTTTGAGCCGAGTGGGAGATCACTGTGAGATTTTTTAAAAGTGGCCTCCTGAAAAATTTCTCATTGCTATAGGCGGCGCCTTTGATGTACTTCCACTAGGGATTTTGTACAGTACGTCTAGGATCGGGCACACACGCATCAACCTGAGACATATTGCATTCGCCAACTTCATCTTGTATCTGCTAATAGTCGAGAACAAATGACATGGTTCATGTGTGTCTCTTTTCACAGATCGCCGTTCCCTCTCCACGGACGGACGACTCGTACATCAAAAATCTGTACTGCCTCCCAAGTGCGGTAATGTCGTACCTCTTCTCTTCGAGCTCTTCACCCAACTCCACTACGGTAAGATTATCGGGCAATGGTCAACTTTCTAAATGGAGTACGATTATCAGAATGAGGCGAACCAAGCCTTGCTCACCCCCCGGGGTCTGCAAATTGTAGTAGTGAATTGCGAAAGAGGAGGGTATTGTAATCCATCTAAAAGCTGGCCTTATCAGTGGGGTCCCATCTAGCGTTGTCTAACGACTGAATTTTTTTTTGATGTGGATACACCTTCAGGATGATCAGGATGATCTTCCCCCGTCCGTGCAATTGAGAATGCCGAAGAGACCTCCTCCACCTGGTGGATGGCAGTCGATTAAAGTCACGAAGACAGTAAGTTGACAATGAATTGCATTTACCATATTCAAATAATGTATCGATCACTCTTGTTGACAACCGACCTTTCGAGGAGGAGGCGAGGGGCAAAGGCAAACTGGTAGGGGGTCAAGAGAGAGAGAGAGATAGAGAGAGTGATAGAGCACGGGACAGTAAGAGAGTAGAGAATGGAATATTGAGCTACTCATCACTGTGATACAAATGGCCAATCGCGCTTTTTCAGTGGGCTGACACGAGGAAATACAAAAAGATGGATCAGCGAAGAAGATTCCCGAACTCTCCAACGAACCGAGAGGCCCTCATCGCCATTGGATCTCTCTGTCCACTCCATCACTATGGAGATCGATCGAGGGTTGGTGAACTGATTGTGAGCTGCATGATCCGATCACTGGTTCTAATAGCGGTGGTGTTGATGGTGGGGAGGAGGGGAAATCGTCATTATACACTCTTTCAGGCCTGCAATTGCCCCAATCCTGGAGCGTCCATCTTCGCCCATTTCTTCCCTGAAGAGGCGTTTGACAACTTCGAATTGTACTTCAAAACTGTAAGTTTATCTGGCAGAATTACTGATCAATATATATGATAATGAACTAGAACGCGAGTCAAGCCCAATGTTAGGCTGCACTAGCCTCTCGTACGTACCATATCTGTGCATATCTGGGAAAAAAGCAGAGAAAAAATTAATTACAATTATTTTTAGTTCAATGAGAAGGTGGAGCCCCTCCAACGCCGATATCTCATTGCTCAACTGAAGAAGGAGTGTGGAAAGGCGTTCGAGAGCAAATACCCCGGCTGGCAGGACACTCAGGATACGTACCCCCTGGGGTTAGTTGTTTATGAATAAAATCGAAATTTTGTTATAATCGAATCATTGCAACTCTTGTGTTCGCACTTAACACTCTCATATTGCAGTTTCGACATGACTTCCGTGCATACCAGAGATCCGTGCTGAGGGACGATTTCGCTGCTCGTCGCATGCCCACGGGAGTGTTCGACTTCACGGCCAAGTACGAGTCGCGCGTCTTTGGAAGAGGAGAAGTGAGTCAATCAAAATCAATATTCTATCAGATAATCTGTATGAAATGAACTGAATGAGCATTATCGTATGCAAAAAAATGTTTTAAACTTAAAACATCTAATGACGTATACTTTCAGATCACGAACAAGATCAAGATCTCCGATCTGGCTCGACCCATTATCGAGGGCGCAAAGGAATCGGACCCCGTGAAAGCTGAAGAGTTGAAAAACTTGAAGTGAGAGCTATACTTGTGTTAAACCATGAGAACTACCAGAAGATCAGAATTTAGTGGTTCATCAATGGTCCTATACAGGTGCGGAGCAAATTGTGCGTGTTCCAACGGAGGCTCCGGAGAATTCTGCCCCTGCATGGTACCAAATTTCGCTGCATAGTTCGATCATAATTGAATAATTGTTGTAATTCGCAGAACTTCGCGATCAAGGAGAGGTTGAGAGGATACTTCGACAGGAAAGGCATATTCCGCGTCGGTAACGGCCTCACAACACTCGGATTGGTTAGTTTTCCTGATAATAAGTGCCGCTCTTCTGCTCTTGAAACATTTCTCTGTCATTTCTTTTTCTAACAGCTGGCCTTTCCAGTTTCCTTTCCAGTTCCAGTTGTCTTATGACTGTAAAATCTCTTGAGGTGGATACTCCTTTGCCTTTTGTTAAACACATTTTTCTATGTCAGGACTCGGGGCCCACTGCGCTCACGGAAATCGAGGGAGAAAACATCCCTGTGGTTGGGTGTTCTGCTGCCTGCGGCTGCGGACCCGACTGTCATCAAAAGAAAGTGGACAAGGTGAGACGCAGCGAGAGATGGCGTGTGGAAGCGAGAGAGTAATAGGAAGCGAAGAGGAAGACTTTAGAAATATTAAATGCAACTTTATTGTGAAAAATCATCCCCTCTAGAGCCGCACTTCTCAATGGAAACTCGAAACAAACTAACAGGCGGTAACTGTACGGATTTCAGGGCAGCCGGTATGCCGAAATCATCAATGTGGACGCTGGATGATTTCGGCATACCGGACTCGATCTCCGCTGTGGAGAAAATACGCCTCGTGGAATGATCTCATCGCTTATGAGTGGAACGGTTAGAAATTTCAACGTGAGATTATTGACGAGACCTTTGACGAACTGAGTGTAGGGAGGATATAGGAAGATGCCTGGAGGAGGCGAGTGATCTACTTGCTCTCCCCTAGCTTTCCCCTTCCTCTCTCCCGGACAATCAATTGCTCGCTAACCAGCACATTGGGTTAGCTGAGCATTTGAAACGTACCCCGTTTCTCAACCGTTTCTTATCAGGATAGCTTTTGCAATTCCGGATATCATCCTCTTCAGTTCATTCATGCTTCGGAGAGCACGAAGCACGATAAGAAAATGTTCGTGAACGGAATGACCAAGAACAAGAGCATCTATTTCACTGCGGACGATTATGTGAGTGACTTCAGGAACCGCATAATGTCCTTTGTAACGTACAGTGACTCCGTTAAAAAAACAAAATAATGACGATTTCTATTGCAGAAAAATAATTTCTGCCTCGCAGCCCACCAATGCAGTCCTTCTATGCTGATTGTTGATGTACGTTTCACTCTTTACTTCACATGTGGTATGAATCCTCTTGCGAAATCCAACCAAGATCTAACTATGAACGAAATAGTGCAGTTTAGGAAGTAGTTGTTCACTTCCAGTGTGCAACAGTGCATGAGCTTGATGCCTATGGAATGCTACAAATACTTGCAGTGTTACATTGATCGAGTGTACGAAATGAGACGTCCGCTGGCGATCACCCGTCGAGCATTGAAGGCAGGAGAGCGGAAGGCTTGGAATTACACCAATGGCAACGAAATCATCGAATTTACGTGCACGTAAGTTGCTACTTAAAGCAGGCGTCCCACGAATCTCTGGCTAACTGAGTTCTTTCTGTGAGGTGGTGGGCCGCTGTTACACGATAACACTTTCGAAAATCCCAAGTCACCATTTTTCGTTTGAACTGAGTTATGAGCAGATGCCTGAGTGCCAAGTGAACCTGAAACGCAGGCAACGAGCGAGAGAGCGTGTGAAATGAGGAGAGCGCCCTCTCTCATTGCTCACTTTGCATAATCGCCCGCGCCGTTCGTGGGACGCCTTCTTTAAGTATTTGTGATATGATCTTATTCTTATTCTTTGCTCACCAACTCGATAATTGTATGGTAATGTCTGGAGAGGGGCAACGTAGCTCAGGCGAGCTTTCTTTAGACAGTGATAACATTCCTTTTCCAGCTGCGGTGCACCCAACTGCATCCACGGACCATGAGTGATCCATGACGTCTTCCGTTCCAACTCGCCATCACGACTTCCGCCTATTGTTTCCTCTCTCCACCATACTTCTCCTTGCCACGATATCGCATGTATTGTATTTTCTTTCCACTTTTCGCAGTTTGAGTATCGTAATTCCCTCGATCACTCCTTGTATGTGTGGCTTGCATTCTAGCTTTCGAACATGGATTGTTGATTGTGGAACTCTCATGATTACCAATCTTGTCTTTTCAATTCTTTTCAATCTGAAGGCTACATAATGCATTTTCCTTAAAAAAATCTGTTTACGTCCCTTTAATTCAATCATTTACTGTTATTGCTAGCATGCTATTTTCACATTGAGATAATCATTCGTATTTATTAGTTTGAGTGAACAAGTTCTTCCTTGTATATGATTGTTTTCGTAGTAGACAAATGTATTCTCAACCAATCTATAGACAATCTTTCCTCATTTCCCATGCACAAATCAAATCATCGTCCGAAATTAACTCTTTTCCTTGCTTTATTGTCTCGATCCGCTGTTCTTTTCATCGTTATGTTGCGTTCTCTCTCACTTCTTGACATTGCGATTGATTGTGCAGTGCGATTAAGTTTGCGCTTTCTCATCCCTTTACAAAATAATTCCAACTCAAAATGTTCGAGAACACTCCTATGCTTTTTTCCATTCTACAATTGCCAGACCTCACTCACGAATGTTGCCTTTTTCTGTTCCACATCTCACATGAATGCTATATATCACCTTACTGATAATAAATAATAATTGATAATAAAAGAAGTTTGAGACAACAGTACGAGATATGAAGTGTTTATTTCTTGCCACGTGTTTGGTCACAGTTGCAGACCAATGGGAGATGATCGATGAGTAATCAGGACTGAGTGGGATCAGAGAGGGTGACATCAATATCCGCTCTCCCCTCCTCCCTCTCCCTCTACCTCCTCCTCCTCTTCCTCTCTTCTCCCCTCAGATCAGCGGCAGTTGTATTCTCGCTTCTTCTTGGCTTTGCTGCACTCATTCGAGTCGGGTTTCTGACACGTTTCCAGGTCGCTTGTCACTTCTCAATCGGATCAAGTGACGAAAAACTCGCGATAAACGCCGCCTGAAGGTGTGAATGCCCAGAAACGATGATGCCTTTGATATGGTCAGTTTTTACATAATTATTGTATCCTAATTGTGATTTCTCCTCGGTTTCTTGTGAAATATTGCGTAAAATGCGCTGTTTGACTGATAATCGTGGTGATCAAGGCAGCTACCCGAACCCAAATAGTAATTGAATCGTGCCCTGCGCAGATCAGCAAATTACTCAACAGCAAACAGTGGAGAAAATCTCTACATTAGGGAGCGGATCGCATCATCGGAGCTTTTTTAACTGTAGGATAGGATTCGGAGATCTGGCGCACTTGTTCCATTTGATCACCAATCATGCTCCAAAGCTCCAAGCGTCAAAGCCAATCATGCTCCAAAGCTCCAATCGGAAATAACTCAGGGATCGGAGAGCGAGAGTTCATCTTGCGATGAGATCCCGATGGAGATGGATCTCACTGCGGCCGGACCGCCCATTAGTGATGACGACTCGGAATTAGAAGAGACGGAGAGAAAATTCGTCAAGGTGAGTCTAATTTTCCTGTTCGACAACGTACTGAGAATGGCTTCTGAGGCGATTTACTCGGGATGCCATAAAAAGTATGATCTTCTCTATGTGAATGTTCTCGAATGGGAGCCATTCCAAAATCTAAAACAAAAACGAGATGAAAGCGGCTGTTGTGAATACATAGAAGGATTATATTCACGTTTCCGCTCAATTTTCGGTTTATCGACTCCAGTTGGGGCAGATTCCCTATTGAATTCGTACATGCTTCGCCCCTCTCACATCGCCAGTTCCTCATACAATCCTGAGGTCATAACTGCTTTATTGTGGCTCCCTAATGACCGATGCTTCCCTTCCCTTGTCTCCTCCCAGCATGATAGTTGCTGGCAGTTGGTCTTTTCCGCCAGCCGACTCCCTCTGTGCTCTCTCGAATCAGCCTTGTCTCTCGCCCTCTCTCCCCTCCCTCCCTCCACTTGCTCTCCTCTCTTCATTCGTTGTGATCGACCCTCCACCTCTTTCCTCCGGCCAGTCTTTACTACGCTGCATCTATCACTCGAGACGAGTAGTGAGAAGGGCTGATATCGGACCGAAAAGCAGGCCACACAACAAAACTGGTCGAAAAACTAAAAGAATACATCACAGTTCTGCTAGAAAGGATTTCATAGTCCTCTTGCGTCAAAAATGCCTTCCACTACGCTGCATATCACCATGGATTAATCATGGGATAGGTAGAATTAATCATGGACTAGAAGACTAGACTGGGTTCAAGGACAAGTTTGACTTTCGAAATTCCACGGGTTATTGACGTCCCAGCCGATGTGCAAAGGTTATGATTCTAGACTCGACACTATTACACCGGTCTAGACGTTCATAATAACACAACAGGGCATAAATCGAGTCAGGTTTAGTGGTTTGAACTGAGACTTCGAATGTGATGGCACTAGGTCGGATGAGAACATTCGCATGATAACCTACTCGATGAGAACTAAAAAAATTATCGTTGCAGTATTTTATCATTAGATTATATATACCATAATCGGAAGAAATCGAAAAAAATTGGTTCTCATCCAGTAGGTTATCATCCGAATGTTCTCATCCGACCTAGTAGCAGTGTGATCTTAGAGAAAGAGCATCCGCCTACACTAAGCTGCCGGCTGATTGACAAGTGAGGCGTCAAAAAAGAAAGAGGAAAGAAGTATATGAGGAAAGCAGGAAGCTTCGTCATTGACTTAGTGACGAACCATCCAATTAGTGAGAGGGGAAAAACATGTTTTATTGGGGATGCTCAAGAAAATTGAAGGCAAATCAATCCACATTTTTTCATTTAACGAATGACAGTACGACTTTCAAATCGATAAATAAATCATGGATTACACATTTCAGTACGCCAAGCGCATTCTCCCTCACGTCGGACTCGTTGTCCTTCTCTTCGTGTACTTACTAATCGGAGCAACGATATTCCACGCGATTGAGGGACCGAATGAACTGATTGTCAGTATCTAGATATTATTCGGAGTTACTCAAGCCCAACCATCCGTTGCTCCGAAATGCTCGCGTCACGTAGTGCTCGAGAAATGATACCGCCGTTTCTTAATGATGCATGCTCGACGAGAGAGAGAGTGTCTGAAATGAAGAGACGGCGGTATCATTCCTTGAGCTCTAATCTCTAGTAAATAGTGAGTATATGAATTCCTTCAGATACTTTCGTTATGATCTCTATTCACTACTTCCTGTAAAACAACAACATGGACCTCAGTAATTGGATCAATTTGCTTTCCTCAACCGAAACTTGAAGCCTATCCCTCCGCATGTTTCACCTTACAGCAACGCGAACAAGAACTGGGAACGATCTTCGGCCTGAGGAATGAGTTCCGAGAGCACATGTGGAACATCACTCAGGTAGGACTTGAGGGAATAGCTCTCCTTCCTTTTTGCTCCACTGACCCTGTAGATCGAAAAGGTCTATTGAGGGCCCATGATCAATCTTTTTTTAGAAATACGCAAAAATAGTGCATAGTTATCTAATTTTAAGGACGAAGACAACAAAATCTCCAAGGAAGCCTTCAATCTCATCAACGAAGAGTACTTCAATCGACTCGCGAGAGCAATGTTCTTGTCGTTCAGGTGAGATCTATTAGGGTTGACGAAACGGAAAACGGAAAATCCGAACTTTTATCTAAATTATGATCTACCTCCGGAACATAAGGTCCATTGTTCGACTCTCGTTCCAGAATAGTGAAGATAATTGAATGATTTATTCGGCCGTTAAGAGAGCCGAACGATCAACCCTAGTCTCTTTGTTCACCCGACCTTACCTGTGTAGACTAACAGGTGTGATTTTCTCATGATAACGATGAAATCTTCTCTATTCTGAAAGCGACTTTACCTTTTTTAGGCCCAACTTGCCTAGGATGCCTTTTTCTAGGGTTCTGGTGCTATCCTAGGTCTTTTTTTAGAAATACACAAAAATAGTGCATAGTTATCTAATTTCATCTTTCAATCCTTGCAGGAATCAGTACATCAACGAAAAACATCTCCTTAACGAGACGAATGGAGATGAACTACTGTGGACGTTCCCCAACAGCATCTTCTTTGCCACTACGGTGATCACTACCATTGGTGAGTATGTGAAGGGTTCCAGAACTTTAATCTTCACTACTCTAATTGAATTATGTTTGGTGACTGAGAAGAACTATCGGATTCTTTTGTAAATATAATTGTGCGGTATATACAAATCGACGAAATTTTGCACATTTTGATAACATTTTTTTGCGAATGAATATATTAAGAGAGCATCCACCAGAGAACGTACCTTTTGGGAGGGGGGCACGGATGGCTTTTTCGCAACCCATCCCAATATTTCACGGGTGATGTTCTCATACCATATGCTGATATTTGGCCCAATATGAAGGGTTCTGGTGCACTCTCCGGAAATTGCCAGGCTAGACCTAAAAAAATCCGATTTTTTCAACGTGGAAAAAAATATTTTCTGAAAAGCTTGTCGGACGTATTTTTGGGCGTAGATTCCAAAAATCGCTATTTCGAAGCGATCGGATTTAGATGAAAGGTCGAAATTGACGATTTTCGTCGAATTTTATGTCTCCTGAAAAATTTTTGTTCACGTTGGCATTTTTGACATCGATTTTTGGATTCTATGTGAAAAACTGGTCCAGGTTCCGTTTTTTCACATACCAGATATGAGGGCGCCGGAATCCGCAAGATTTGGGCCGAAGCCGACACGCATATTTCGACAAAATGGTCCACATAAAAAGTCCTCAGAATATTTTCCCATCAGTTCTTTATGCCTTTAATGATGTTTTCCCGTCATTATGAACCTATTTACGATATCTCATCCACTTTTTGACCTAATTTGTTTCCATGACTCACCTCGACTTTTTTCACATAAGGGTCCCCCCTTATGTGAAAAATCATGTTTGGGGTCATGTCGGAATTGACAACAATTTCCTGTATGATTGCACATAAACTAACATAAAACTAATTTTTGATCATCCTAAAGTAATTTTTCTCGGATACAGGAAATTGTTGTCAATTCCGACATGACCCCAAACATGATTTTTATGTGAAAAAAGTCGAGGTGAGTCATGGCAACAAATTAGGTCAAAAAGTGGATGAGATATCGTAAATAGGTTCATAATGACGGGAAAACATCATTAGAGGCATAAAGAACTGATGGGAAAATATTCTGAGGACTTTTGATGTGGACCATTTTGTCGAAATATGCGTGTCGGCTTCGGCCCAAATCTTGCGGATTCCGGCGCCCTCATATGCACCAGAACCCTTCATATTGGGTTAAATATCAGCATATGGCATGAGAACATCACCCGTGACATATTGGGATGGGTTGCGAAAAACCCATCCGTGGGGTAGGTACGTTCTCTCGTGGATGGTCTCTTAATTTAACTTTTCCAGGTTACGGCAACCTCGTACCCACCACCACTCCTGGTCGTGTCGCCTGTATTATCTTCGCCCTATTCGGCATTCCGTTACTGCTCGTGACCATTGCGGATATCGGCAAATTTCTGTCCGAGTTTCTCTCCTTCCTCTACCGCTCCTACCGGGCCTTCAAGCGGAAAGTGAGTCCACACACCGCTTAAACTCATCTTGAACCATTCGTTGTGAACGAATTGATCTCATTGGACTCGTAGTAGGTCCGAAGAACAGATTAGGCCTTACCGACTGAATAGGCCTTGAATAATCACAGGACTAGCAGTAATATCCTGCAGCAGTGCCTTTTCGCAATGATCCTACCATAACTTCCGTCCCCTCATAATCTCTGGTTCAAACCCCCTGCCTTCACCCGCAAACAACTCTATCCCTCTCCATACCATCATTCGGGGCCACGCATTCGCCCTCTTCTCCCTTGCCCATCCCATCTGCTATGGATGACTCCGCTATCCTCTCAGTTATCCACCCAGTTTCCTCCGCGGAGCTGCTCCCGAATGCATGCATTCCATCCGCTGCGGCCCATCATTCGTGCCGCCATTTTTTCACGACTCCGCCCGACTTAGGACAGCGACCCTTGGGCTTGCCGCGCACGTCCGACTCTCTCGGTTGCGCGCACTCTCTAGTCAGTTCGGGGAAGCGATACAGCAAAGGGAATGGAGAGACGGAGAGGTCGCTCACCGCCCTGTAGTCTCATCAACGCTGCAACGGAAATTAATGAACATTCAATGAGGGTTCAGGGTGTTCACGGCATACTGTAGGTCTCGGAAGGAGACAAAAGATCAAAGATTAAGATCAAAGAAAGATCAAAGGTCAATTTAGATACGCCGACACTCGCGGAGGATTTCACATCACTATCGGTCGACGTCTCACTCGTATGGGGGCAGTCACGAGGGAACGAGAGAGTCGTCCAAGGCAGGGAGTATCAATCTAAATGACATGAGCAGTGGTGAGTCCACAACGACGTTTCGATGTTAATACGATTAATGGTCATTAGTGAGTGTTGGAACGAGGTGATGTCCAATAACGCAAACATCGACGTTTAGAAATCCGAGTGCGATTTCTCTAAGAAATTTCTCAGAAACGAGACCATTTCCAGACGACGATTCGACGATGGAAGAAAGGGAGCTGCGAATCCCCGTCTTCATGGTCCTTCTCGTGCTTCTTGCCTATACGGCTATTGGCGGGTAAGTCAATTGAACTGATCTTTGGATGACCGAGATAATACTGTTTTAGTTAATAATAATTGTGAAATTTGACCAATTGGATTTTCGCACTCAGGTTCCTGTTCAAATCTTGGGAAGACCTACAGTACTTCGAAGCATTTTACTTCTGCTTCATCACCATGGCTACTGTCGGTGAGTTCGAGATAATGTAGGCATCGTGATCGAGACGGTAGATAATGAAGGAGATGGGCTCTTTATCGTGACTGAGATTTGTCGTAGTGATCAGGAGTTCCTTCCGTCTTCTTTGCTCATGATACGTGATAATTCGTAAAAAAAATTATCATCAGGTTTCGGCGACATCGTCCCAACGGAGCAAGTGTACATGTTCTTCACCATGATCTACATCATATTCGGATTGTCATTGTGAGATTTTGATTAATTAATATTTTTAATTAATTATTATATTATTAATTGAAATTTACAATCCAGGGCCACGATGTGTATCGATCTCGCCGGTACTGAGTACATTCAGAAGATCCATTATTTGGGAACGAAAATGGGAGACGCGAAGGGAGCGGTGATATCGTGAGTTTTTGCTTCAGCAGAGTTGTCCCAAGTCCTGCCACTACCCCCAACGGAACGCTTCAAAGTTGTAGATTATATGAAGCATATAAGGGAGGGAAGGGTCCTCTTCGTTAAATCTGAAACCGTTTCAATTTTAAGAGGGCCGCATCGCTCGGCCGCATCGCCCCCTCCCCCTCGCCAAGAAAGCGATGCGGCCGAGCGATGCGGCCGTCTTCAAATTGAAACGGTTTCAGATTTAACGAACGGGGCTTTCGACCCCCTTATATACAGTATTCCCATTTTCTCTCGGTTTTTTGCATTTTGTGAGACATCATAACCTTTGAATTTATTTTAGTCCACACTTAGCAAAGTATATGCTCATAACGAATGTTCGAGCGAGTTCAGTGAATAATTTGTCTATTCAGTGGTCTTCAAGTGGGCGAGCACATCCTCAAGCACACTGGCATCGAAGTGATCAAGACTGCCGGTGGAAAACTAGTGCAGGTTTGTTGCTCCGGGCCCTTCTCACTTCTCTAGTTTCTCTTATGACCTCTTGAGTGTCTTTCTAACGCCTGTAAAACTTTAGATATGTTTTCACACGATTTGTGCATGTGTGTTCAACTCTGATGTATTCAAAGTACCCATTTAGGTCCGAGGAGCGGTACTCAACAGCAAAGAGGCCCGCGAGCTCGGGTACGATTACTTCCTCGGTGAATTCCAACAGAAGAACATCCTGTACGAACCGCTCAGTCAAGCTGTGCTGAAGCTGGTCAAGGAGAACAATATCAAGGTAAGATTCATTTTTGTCGAGCGTATTTAGGCTCTGTAGTAGAAGACGGGTCTGATAAAAATAGAAAGGTCCCAAAAATGAAAGAAGGGTCCCAAAAATGAAAGAGAGGTCCCAAAAATGAAAGAGAGGTCCCAAAAATGAAAGAAAGGTCCCAAAAATTAAAGAAAAACATCCTGTACGAACCGCTGACTTGTTGACTCAGTTTTGGTTATCATTCAACAATAAATATATCTTTTAATCAGATCTTTTTTATTTGGGACCTTACTATTTCGAAATGCAATTTTTAGGACCTTTCTATTTTCAATTACAATTTTTGGGACCTTTCTATTTTCAAATGCTATTTTTGGGACCTTTCTATTTTCAAATGCTATTTTCGGGACCTTTCTATTATCGAACGCTTATCTGATAATTAGAGACCTCTATTTTTGGGACCTTTCTTTCAATTTTGGGACCTTTCTTTCATTTTTTGGGACCTTTCTATCAATTTTGGGACCTCTCTTTCCTTTTTGGGACCTCTCTTTCATTTTTGGGTCCTCTCTTTCATTTTTGGGACCTTTCTATTTTTTTCAGACCCGTCTTCTACTACAGAGCCCGTATTTATCCTTCCAAAAACCTCAAACATATGCACTGCTCTTCTATTGGAACATATTAATAAAAATTTTGTTGGTACTTTTGCAATGTGCAGGTGCTCCCCGGCGACATCACTGAGAAGGACGGATACATTGTACAGAACAAGAGCTACGATAAGAAACCGACGCTGATGGAGAGAGGATACGTACGAGTATCAGGAAACGTAATTCACAAGGTACTATACTAGAGTTGACAAATCGGATGTTTTTTTTCTTTTGGAATGAGGCGAACATTTGCAATGGCTAAGATAATTGTCAACATCATTATCTGAAATGCTGATAGCTAGGTTTTCATCTCAGGTCCTCATCCCAGTCCGGCCCGGTCAGTCCAACAGCCCGATCATCATGCCTTGCCTCGTATTCAAGGAAACGAACGTCTAATCGCCTCCCGCTAGATCCACACACTCAGCCACATTCCACACTACCTCCCCCATCTTTCGCACTACTCTTTGCGTGGTATCTGTTCATACTGAGTTTTCTTTCTTCACTTCGTTCATTCGGTCATTTATCACTCGTATAAATTGCAATTACAAACTAATTTCCGCCTATTGGACAATCAAAAATGCGTGAATGTCAAGATAAATTACAATTCGGTTAGTGAGCTTGGAGACTGTCCAGACTCTCAGCGTACATAGGGAAGTCCGGTGATTCATCGGCCGCACGGGAACCAGCAAACGCCTCGATTTCTCTGAGAACGATTAGATGTTTTCGAGCCCAATTTTTCGAAAATATCTCTTACTTCGCGATCTGAACGCAGTTCTGGAACTCCTCTTGCATCCACGAGTCCATGTGAAAGCAGTTGAGATGCGATTCCGACTTGGACCTCCTCAAAGCGCAGCGGCATCTGAATATTGGCATCGTCAGTGTTAAGAGGTTTGAAAAGAACTTTTCATTGGGTCTACTACTGAGACTTCCCAAACATTTTCTCAACGATACTGACGTCTGCGGTAGAAAAATTACTACTGCTCTATCAACAGTTGCAGCAAGGAAAAAGAACGCATAAATCACCTGGCAACGATCATCATCTGGGCGAGACGTTCGATGATCTCGTAGACATCGGAGACGGGCCTCGCCATTTTCTCCTCCGCCTGCAATCATGGAAACTGAGCCATTAAGGAAAAGGCAGTCACAAATAATGGCCACGTATGCATCCACATCCCTCTTTCTTCCCTCTTTCGGTTTGCCTGTTTTGCTTGTTTTAGATTGCATGAGTCTATCTCTCCCATTCCTTTGCACACTCTTTTGATATGGTCCAAGAGGCGGGCGACTCTTCTCTTGCTCATCCTCTCGGTTTCACGAAGGACATGCATTTGTGAGAGGAGAAGAAGGGCGAGAAGAGAGGAAAGAAGAAGACACTAGTTACCATTCACCCTTAGCTGCCCCACTCTCTCACTTCTCCAGCGCAACATCCAAGGTTTTTGTCTTATTTTTGCAGAGTTTCCGCGAATTAATAGGTGTATTTTGCCCTCACGCACTGCAGTCATATTCGAACAACACCGCAAAGGGGTCACATTTTTCAACAAACAACTAGCGCTCTCCGAACGCCAGTTCCTGCGAAAGGAAGCTACGATAGGTGCGCACGGCCAAGATTGACTGGGCTCGAATCTCAGTAATTTAATAAAATGCGTTCGATTCGTTCACGAGAACTGGAAAAGCTTTCTATTATAGACGATTTTGCAATTTTTCAATTGATTCTTTAGGATCGTTCCAAAATCATAGTAAAAATGCCTAATCTCGAAAATGCAATGGAATGCATTCCAGAATCGCAATGGAGGTGCAGAATCCGTTCCAAATAGCCTGGGACAAGACGCCGTACGCAACTTTCGCCGACTTCATCCTCAACAAAGTGCAAAACTACGGCAGTCATCCGGCTATTGTGAGTGTGATGTTTCCTGGTTCGCCCTTATCGAAAGAGTGCTTCATGCCACAAGCACGATATCCTGTTCGCTCAGTAGCAACACTGGTGGCGCGACCAATCGCAATGTGCTGGTCAGCGAGCTTTCTCATCTCCGGGGGGAGGAGGAGAGAAGGAAGGAGGCAAGGTAGATCACTAGCCTCCTACCGGCCTCTTCTCGCTTCATCCTACGCAATTTTTGTCAAGCGCTTGGAATGGAAAATAAACTCTCAGCACTCTTTCCTGTCGTCTTTTCTAATTGCAGTGTATCTAATGACGAATTTAGTAGGGCGAAGATACCATTCGAACGGTCTATGAAGCCTTAAGACATGCGTGTAATCAAATTACGATACCGAGAGCGAGCGTGTCTAATTTCGCCTAGAAACAGAGTAGTAACGGATTTTGATCGGCAAGAAGAGAAAAGGAAGACTTGGACTTACAATCCAATGTCGCCCAGTAGAAAGAAACAAAGAGTACAGGCGATATTATTTACATACTAGCAACTAGTCCAAGAACCAAAAAAAGTCGAGGGTTCAGCTGCCGGCAATGGATGTGTTTTCTACTGCTAGAGAGAACAGATCCGAGCGGAAAACACGTTGGATTCGGTCCACAAGAATAGCATGGTAGAGCAGTAGCAAAAACAGGAAGAGAGGAAACCAACCTTGTGAGATTTGACACGGGACTGAGTGGAGAAGAGGTGAAAGGACTGCAGCAGATATCACAGCGGGAGACTACGCTCATTCACACGAGAAGACCAATTGCATTCTTTCTTCTTCTTCTTCTTCTTCTTCTTCTTGGGATGTGGTGAATTGGGAGGCTGAAGGCTCTCAATAAAAGAGGTCGTGAAAGGAGAGAGGGAACGCTAGCATATACACTGAGAAGGCCAATAGTAAGCTCTTGCTTGTTCAGATGTGTTAATGTTGCAAAGAAGCACAAGGAAACACACTTGAATTCCCTCAAGAGTCGTTTCGGTAGACTTCTGAGTTACAGTCAAATTCGATTGGAGAAGGATTCATTGTACGTGGTGTTTCTAGGGATATCACCATTATTTCAGATCGACTCTGACTCTGGGAAGCAGTGGCGTTTCTCCGAGATCAAGGGATGGTCGGAGATGTGCCAGTCGCGTCTGAGAGAACTCGGAGTGACAGCCACCTCCAGAGTCGCACTTATCACAGGTCATTATTTTGTTGTCATTCGTGTTTCTCCTTTGAAATCATGATTGTGCAATAATCCATTGTTATCTTGAATGAAATTGTATCTATCATTGACCAGACAGTCGAGTGGGCGCTCTTACCGAGATGCTCGTGAATAATAAGCTAGCTGTCAGGAACCACCGGTCAATCAGTATTCGTTCACCTCGCTTGCTCTATGATCGGCTGTCCTACGGTGTGCGTCAATGGATTCGGAACTATCGGTAAGTTTACGTGTCTCGTAGAGTTACAGGTTCGGAGTCAGCATTATCGCTTCTGTATAACGCGCTATCGTTGAAGAATCAATGGGGGAAATGGTAGTCCCGAAACCGAATCCTAGCGTTATGTAATTACCCTGTCAAACTCTTTAATCGATAAGCTACCGTACTCCTCTTCCTAATCACTGACCAAGCAGTGATCTCCTGCAGGATGCAAGCGCCTTGAATTATAACATTCTATTTTAAACCATTAATTGCTCCCGTTCCAGATGAGATCTGGCAGTTGGTGGATATCTCTGAGTCGACACACCTCGTGGCTGAACCACAGTTCATGCAGAAGGTGATCTTTGATCTTAATCCGGTGGTCGTTTGAACCCCATTGTGCTCCATGGTTCTCGTGCTGCAGTTGTTAAGCATCACTTTTTCAAAAGATTGCTCCAAAATTCGCGCTATAATTCACTAACTTTGAGTGGATATTTATCGTGCTCTTGTTCCTTTATAACCTACCTCAGTCTTTCTAGTTCCATTTCAATATCAAATTCTCGCAGGCCGAAGACGTGAAGCGCAAGGCGGTCATGCGTGGTGGTGGTCGTATCAAGCACGTTCGTTCGATCGACGACGTCCTCACTTCGGACACCATCAACGGAAGGGCCTCGACAGTCACGTCGACGGACATCTCGTCGAAGGCGCAGCGGTCAGAATTCCTGTAAGGGCGCGAGGAGGCTCGAGGAAGCACTGTATCGATGAGATTGTATCTGGAGCGAGCCTCAAGCTGCCCTTTTTGTAGTGGATTTGACTTGAATTCTGGGCACATCAAAATAAACCGAACTATTATTCTTCTTCTTGTATTCCGAATCTTCTGAGCTTAAATAATTCAAGCCAATAGTCTATGTATGTAGTAGAAGTGCCCGGAAGTCCTCTTGCTCTGAATGACGTTTTTTGATACTTTAGGATTATAAATCCCGCAGTTCCAGGACGATCGGACCTCTGACCCGGGAGCTGTCGAACACGAAGCTCATGTACGTTTCGACGTCCTCATCGCCCACGCACACAAACCCCATCGGAGACCTGCGCTCGCCGCCTGGTGGACGCAGAAAATAAGCGCTTTTACTGAAGAATTATTGAAAATAATCGCAGAAAATGCGCGCTTTTCCCAAGAAAATTGCTCTAAATTCAGCCTTAAGAAGTGTTTGCTGAATGATTGCCATCTTAGATCATGATTCTCCTAAGTGTAACAAGAGTGTGAAAGATATCGCTACGTGTATTGTCCAAAATGTCTCTATTATATATCCTGATCATTCTTTGGTTGCACTTAGAAGAATCAAGATCCAAATTTCGGAAATGGTTGCGTTTCAGAGGTCCTGCACTGGAGGACGAGTGCATAGACCTGCCCTCGCCCATGAGTGAATCGGCAACGAGTGGGAGGAATGTGCGGTTATTTACTATGAACAATTTACAAAACAGCGAATTCTGAGGCACTTTGTGTGTGAATATTCTAGTTCCACAAAATAAGAAGAACATCAGGCATTCTTTGTCACCTCACATGCAGGAAATAAATTACTGTGCTTTATGTGATTCTATTTTCACCGCTGTGGGAAATTATGAGGCATTTTGTGTACACCACTCTAGCCGTATTGCCTATTGGATAACGGGAATATTTGAGGGAAACAGAGCATTCAGGACCTCACAGTCATCGAGAACGGCGGCAGCGACGTTGCTTCCGATTTCACGGCTCCGATCGCCTCCGGGCCCGCCCAGCAACCGTGCATGATCTTCTTCACATCAGGAACCACCGGACTGCCCAAGGTTGGTCCGCCTGAAACGGTGCTATGCCGAATGAGAACCGACCAAAACATTTTTCCGCTTGTGACGCAAAATACTACGTTCCCCTGAAATGGCAGTCCCGTGATACACATTACAATGCAATACCATATTGATCACAATACCGGAATATCCCGTAATAGGTTACTACGTGCACAAAGCCTCGCAACCAGCCACTGGTCGACCCGGGATAGGCTCAAGTTGCTAATCGGCGTTGGGGTGGCTAGCCCGCCCTTAGCGAGGATAATGCCAAAATCACCTTTTTTACCTGAAATTGATTGCAGGCCGCTGAGGTGACGCGTCGCTCGCTGATCATCAACCTGCAGCAGATGAGCTGTCCCGTGTTCGGACCGATACAGGCGAAGGTGAGAACAAAAATATTCAATTGAAGAAGCCCCACCCCCCCCCCCCCAACCGGTTCGCCATCAAGACGACGGACCTCCGCTAATATATAAAACGAAGATTACCGATACTACCTCTATTCCCTTCTCACCTGGCGGATAAACAATTGAATTGAATTGAAGAGGACCTATTCTTTTTTCCTTTCGCAAACAACCCTTCATTTCCACGTATCTTGAATGAGAAATGTAATTTCCAGAAATTTATCATGTTAGTATACTTGATAGGTGCATGTGCATGTTCGAAAGCTGGAGCTCATAATCTCAGGAGAAGCTCCTCCTTCCGCTCTCCATCTCCCATCTGTTCGGCGTGATCTCGGCCTACTATGCACTCGTCAACGGTGGAACCGTCGTGACGATGAACAAGTTCGACGCGAAGAGTATGGTCGAGCTGGTGATGGACCACAAGGTCAGGCCTTGCTATCCCCCCGGTGTCCGCAAATTGGTAGTGACTTCGGTTCGGTTGCGAGTTGCGAGAGGTATGGCTACCCTAGAAAGCATTGGATAGCAAGGTATGTAGTCCGTCTACCAGCTGGCCTTACCAGTGGGTCCCACCTAGCGTTGTCTTTCGACTGTAGAATCGCTTGACGTGGATACCTTTATGTTTTACAAGGTAAGTGGACTGGAATTGGAAACACATTCTGGAATCATGGCAATAGACATTCAGGATGGAATCCTTAAGAAATTTTAGGATCTAGAATCGTATATATTTGAAGTTAGTTAAAAAAATATTTGTAGATTCACGCAATCCATCTGACGCCGCCCATGCTGCAAGGACTGGCCTATGAGCCGTCAGCCAATGCTGATTCATTCGTGAGTTCTACTTTATCCATTCCCAGTGACTCGTCGCTAAAAAAAACGCTAAAAAACTAGTTTGCTATTAGCATAGTATCTTGACACGATAAGAACAATAAATTATGATGAAGTATTTGCAGGCCTCGGTCCGATCAGTAATAGTCGGTGGAGCTCCTCTCGATGCAAATATTGCCTCACTCTGCAAGAAGAAGATGGCGCTCAGGGATCTCAGACAGAGTAAGGCACTTTTCGGGGTCGCATTCTCAAAATATTTCAAAATGACTATGATTTCAGCATACGGTATGACTGAGCTCGGTGGTCTGTGCACTCTGTCTCACATCGAGTGTGGAAAGGTGGAGAGCGTGGGAGTACCACTGCCTGGAATGTTGTTCAAGGTATATTTTACCTTCAATTTACCTATCTCTAAATCGAATAAATCGAAGGGCGGGATGGCCGAGTGGTGTAAGGCGCCGCTCGCCATTCGAAGGGTACCGAGTTCAATCCCCCGCCGTGGCCAACCAAGTCCTGCTATCCCCCCGGGGTCGGCAAATTGGTAGTAACCTCGGTTGCGAAAGGTAAGGCTACCCGAGAAAGCATTGGACAGCCGGGTATGTAGTCCGTCTAAACAGCTGGCCTTACCAGTGGGTCCCACCTAGCGTTGTCCTACGACTGTAAAATCGCTTGACGTGGATACAAAAAAAAAAAAAAAAAAAAAAAAAAAAAAAAAAAAAAATCGAATTTATCTTAGATTGTTCATTGGGAGACGAAACAGCTTATGCAGCCCAATCAGGTATGGAATTTTCTCTATATTACTCCTATTCTCAAGTTATTGTGAATTGGTTTATCAATATATGTTCTTCATGTATTATCTTTTAGATCGGACAATTACTCGTGATGGGACCCCAAACGATGCCCAGTTACTACAAGAACCCGAAGGCTACCTCGGAGATTATGGACACACAGGGATTCGTGAAAACTGGTTCGCCATTCAGTACATTTCTACCCTAACATTCCACTATCATTCATACATTTCTCATCTGATGAGGGCATACAGTTAATAATACATGGTTTTTTTAGATGAAAAGGAATGTAGAAACTTCAAGAAAGAGACTAGACATGAAAGGCCTTAGAAATGTGGTTGGATATGTCGGGTTCTCAAATGCTTAAATATACAGGTGACGCTGCCTTTTACGATGAGAACGGCTACGTGTACGTGCTCGACCGAATCAAGGACATCATCCGACACAAGGGCACACTTGTCAGTTCATTTGTTGGTGGTTGAATGGCATCGAATGGAATACCAATGAGTGAATGATACCTGTTGTTGAAATAAGCCAAGGGCCTACTGATTATTTCGTGTCTAAGAGTCCAGAATAGAACGGCCAAGTTGTAGATCTGTCCCTCGGAAGTGGAGCTAATCCTTCGCGCACATCCCGGCATCGATGACTGTGCAGTCGTTGGCAGGCAAGACCACGTATCGGGAGAGGTGGGAGACCCATGCCCGTGATTCAATTACTGAGAATTTCTTGATCGTGATTGTATGAAAAGAAGACTCTCTGAAATCGAAATAGAAGTCCGGAATTTTATCAATCTCCAATCGATACTAGAGAAGGGCACAGCAGGTACCCGCCGCCTTCGTTGTCAAATCCGCCTCGCATCCACTACTGTCGACGGCGGAGATTCGCCAATATGTATCAGGTTTGTAGCTCACTTCCTCATCGTTTCCGATATTCCTCATTCTCTCATATTCAACTTTCCCATTCTTTCACATTTCACAAATAAAAAAAATGTCGATTACAATTATGTTACACAAACATATTGCTTCCGAACCACGATTGTAAAACATATGTTACAGGCAAGATCGCAACGTTCAAGGAGCTGCGAGGCGGTGTCTTCTTCATCTCCGAGATTCCCCGCAGCATCTGCGGCAAGGTTCTCAGACGACACCTCCGGCAGTTCTGGGACAGGGAAAGGACGAATTCGAAGGTCATAAGTCGCCTTTTTTGTCGTAAAAAAAACAGAAAAATGCACAAAATCCGTCTAAAAGCAATCTTTCCTACTGCATTTGATTCCTAATGCAATTAAAGCAGACATATCAATCCGGCTCACTCCTTATTCTCAAGTCCAATCGTCATTTCCTCTTTCCTTGTCGCCGAGTCCACCGCACAAATTGGATTCGCGTTATCAGAACGCGGATGAAACAAACACGCCCGCGAAACCCACTCAGGGCTGCAGTCTATCTCGAGACTGATCCCGGGAAAGCCCCCGTGGCGGGAAGTAGTTGGCTCCTCACGTCTGTGCTCTAGCATAGTCTTTAGCCATTTGCGGCATATGATTAAACTGTGCACTCAGATATTCTCTAGTTTAAATTTTGAATTTTAACGTATTTATCAAGAGTAGGCTCGTGTGCTTATTATTGCAAGCCATTAATGGCATCTTGATTGTCAGAAAATGGGTTCGCTAGTGCAACGTGCACTGATATTCAACGTTGAGATATCAATTCTGATTGCAGGCTGACGAAAAGCCAGCGGCCAAGGCGGCGGGTGGTGCAGCGGGTGCGAGGAGTGATGGTAAGAGACCCTCGTTGACCACCCCTGCAGGTGAGATGTCATCTGCTCGTTGGAGATATTACAACTCGCAACTATCGCGTTCTTCTACTCATGGTATCCGAATATCTGCATAAAACGAAGCTTGATGCAGGTCCCAAACCTCCGGCCGCCAGAGGACGAGCGAAGGCTTCCCCATCCCCGAAACCCGGTCCGACTCGAGGAAAGAAGTAATGGATACTGTATCCCCATAGACTTCCCTATAGACTACTCGATATTTTTCACAGCAGCACAATCTAGACTTACCACGAATATTCTCGATAATCTCAGTATCCAATTTTTCGTAAATCTCACGTCCCCTAATCTAATCGTATTTATCCCTTCGTCGTAGTATCTATCGACGTTTGTAACTCATTCTTCAATTATTTTTCATTCTTCTCTAAACCCTCACTGAATCCCTGTGTGTATTCCCCCCGCTGCATATTTGTCTCATGTATCGTCATATAAAGCTTACTTTGCGTTATTTTGATAGTATTTACACAATGAGCGTAAGTGAGAATTGAGACAATGATGGACATTGCAGAGGAAAAACAAATGGAAATACACAATGAATACACACGGTATTGATGCTTGCGCTGAGAATTGGTAAGGGTTAGCGACTTCTCTTATTACTTCTCTTATGGGGTAGTTTTTCTCACCATTAGAAGTACAATTAGAAAAGTGCCAGATGATCTCAACGACTTGAGTCTTGGAACGAAACGAAGCTTGACAACCGTCTCCGGGCTAGATAATTAAATGAGAAATACAGTAGGATGGAAGGGGATGAACCGAGTTGACATGGGAAGAAAGAAAAGATTAGGGACAAACACGTCAGTGCTTCACACTGGGATGGCTGCGCGAGAGACGGTCTCTTTATCTCGCACAGTCTCTCTCGCTCATCGGGGAGGCAAGAGAGTATGGGAAAGAGGAGAATCATTTCTAGTCAAACCATCCTTGCTCACACACTACAACGTACGAGAACAGGGTGCATTCGATTACGGGGGAAGTGCTCGATAAAATAAAACTCGCTGAACGATTACTATATCCACCTATGGAAGTGTATGTGTGTTGATAAAATAGGCAAAACTCGATGATAACTATCTCTAACTATGCGGGCGATGGACACTATAAGCATACTATGATCAATAGTCTGAACCGAAAGGGGAAAATGGGCGAATGTACAGCATGAGAGTGGTTATTGAGGAGGCGGAGAATGCCTTACCCTCTTCGTTTTCCACGCTCTCTCGTTCTGTATAATTAGGTGAGAAAGCGTGGAAAATGAAGAGAGTTGATGTTCGTGGGATAAGAGGGGGGGGGCGATTCTCTCAGTTCGATTCCGAGTTCGAAGAAGTAGACTTGGTCTGAGCTCGCTTGCGGCTTGGGATGATCTTCGACTGAGATGTTTTCATTATATTTTTTTTAATTGTGGATGTTCTGGTTTGACCAGTTGGTCTGCGCGCAGAAATTGGATCTTTGTCTCAAATAGCCGGCTTCAATTTCGTTTCGTTTAATTTAGAATGCACTATCGCCGCATTTAATCTGACTGAATCCACGATGACCCTCCTCTCTTCTATTGCCTCTTCCAGTCTGTTTCAATCTATTTAAGCCTTGCCCATTCTTAGATGTCCAGTTCTCGCCATTTAACAACGTCTAGTGAATAGCTACCGCTTCGGTATCCGCCAAAATGTTCCCGCAATAATTGCCAAATATGAATTGATTTCCCGATTAAACATTCACTTACAATTAATAACGCTTACCGTAACGAGGAACATGGCTCCATCGTCCACATGGAGATTGTGCAGCAATTGCTTCGGGTAGCGTAGCTCAGAGCAGTCGTTCGTCTCATCCTCTTCATTGTACGTTTGGAAGTAGAACAATCGCATGCGATCGTACGCAACGCCAACCGGCTCCTCGATTTGACTGAAAATATATAAGTTTTTTAGATATACGGTGCCGAAATTACGATTTTCATGATATTTGTTACTGAATGGAACCATGTTCTTGGGAGCACCTTTTTCACTTCAACCGTTTTTCCTTCATCAACCGTTCACAAATATTAATATCTTCTTGCTCGATCTCTGAGCCCCCGATGCAAGTCGCACGTCCCTAGCTCATCACACTCCCCTAAAAACACATTTTATCCCTCGAGCAAAGCAAAACATCGTACGAACTCTGATTGAGATACTGCAAGCGCGTGCGTAGTTTGAGGGCGCAACCTCGTTTGTTCTGATCTTACATCCCGTTTCCCATGCTTCTCTCCTTCAGTTCCTGACACTTTGAGTGTCGACTAACCGTTGTCTCAAGAGAGGCGAAAGTCTCTCAAGAGCAAGAATCAAACGTGACATCTCGCCCTTCGCTCATTAGAACATATATAGAAGCACAGAGAAGCTCAATTTCATAGACTCATCTCATTTTTTGAGAATTTACTCGCGCACAACTGCATTGAATAGCCCAACTTTTTCTAATGTATTCTGCCTCTTTTATGCTGTGCTCAGAGTATGATAAGAGTGCTTTGCTTCAAGAGATGTAGTATGTTCAATGTTTTCAAAACAGTGACTTCAATATCTCAGCGCTACTTCATCCAAAACGAGAGAGAGCGCGTGGAATGGAGAGAGTCAGCGTCGTCCATGATGTATGAACACGATTTATCCAACACTATTGCCAGTGATGCAGTGACAATACAGAGCCTCCCGCTATTATATGATCTACGTAGGGAACGAGAACGCTATGTTTGGTGTAACATCATAGTCCTATATTTTTCAAGGGCATCAATACTTCAGAAGATGCTTTGAATGAAGTCCTGTCCGTGAATTATCCATCATGAGATGCCCTAATCTTTTCATTTTGCCCCCTCGGCGTTTCTCTAATCCCTCTCAATGGGAAGGAAGACACTGCGAGTTCGCCTGTCTTTCCCAGATGAGTGCTTCTGGCCTTCCTCATTCTCTTTTACCTCATACTAGCTTATTTTCGCGGAATACTGCTCGTTCTTTGTGCGAAGATCTGCGTTTCCAATTACTTGAAGATCATCAAGACCAAGGGAAAATCGAGCAGAGGGTGTCGCTTTCAGACTCACCGCATTAGCTGTCCGACGGTCTTCGTCACTTTGAGGTCCATTTCCTGGTCGAAGGCGGTTTCCTCGCACTTGACGCGCACCGTTACGTGAGACTTTGGCGAGAGGTCAACCTAGAAATATTGGCTATATTCACACGAACTTGAACACAGAAGTTGAAATATGTTCCCTATACGGATTTCGCACGAACTTAGCAAGAAAATGACAAAAACGTGACGGCATCCGCTTCTAAGATTAGGAAAACGAGTACGATTCGATTAGTCTGCTAAGCGATGATCTCTGGGGGCGGGTGCGCTGATGAGGGCAAGCAAGGCTGGCTGTGTTGCGAAAATACCCCCAGGAAGTACTCGAATCGGCGGAGATTTCGCGCCCGTCGCACGTATCCATTCCCATATATTGCTCTCGCTCCCGCTACTCGGCGAAAAATAACGGAGCCACTCGTGACTACAAACATCATTTTTTCACTCTGATCCCAGACATGTTGTTGGTATACTGTATACTGTTGTTGGTATAGAATTCGAATCGAAAGGTCACGAGTTCGACCCCCTGCGCCTGCAGATCCACCCAACCAAGGGGGTTAAGAAATGTTGGTGGTGTCTAGTAAACACGATCCAAATTCCCCGCCAGCGTGCACACAACATGCCGGTTAGTCTTTAGCAACAGGCCACTGTTCTCACAGGTTAGGCCCCAGTTGCAGTTCAGACTTGGGGTAGTCGACGACGCGTTACGCGTTAGTAACCGACTCAGTACTTTACTTTACTTTTACTGCTAGACTAATGCAAATTTCCGTCGCTTTTTTTGGGCAAAGGGCCCGCAGAGCCAAGGAAACTTCCTGAGCTGCAGCGCAAAATATCGTTAACGTCTCTAGATCTCAGATCTCTCTATCTATCTACCTTCCCATTATCATCACAATATTACGGAATTGTTGTCTGTGAATTAGGGCACCACTCTCGTTGCTAATTCGTAACATTGTTCATGATTTTCCCTAAGCATCCGCGCTAGTTCTTGTAAATACGCATAAATAATATTATTTATCACCCGAAAGTGAGCCCACCTTGACCAGTTTCTCCAATTGTCCATGCTTCGCGAGAAGTGCGTCATACTTCTTCGGGCGCTCTTCCTTCTCCTTCAAAAGCCTCAGTTTACGACATCGCTCAGTCTTTTCTCAGTCTTTGTTCGTGCTCATGTGAGCATTAGTGTTTGTCTCAAAAAGAAGTGCTAGCTTTCGAGTAGGTCTCGTTTCCAGTCCCTACCCGCCAATTAGTCTGAACGCCCTTCTTCCGGCTTCTGTTTCCGATTTGTATGCACATGAATACTGCATGACAGATACCTTGCGGCAGATAGTTAGTTTTCTCGTGACTAAGAGAGTTTCTATGCACATTACTCCCCTCATGGATATTTCAGCGCTGAGTAAGACCACTTTTTGCAGTGCGATAATATACAGGGTCATTACTCTCTCGCAACATCCTCCAGAGTAATGCATATTCCTGGGATGGCTACTCATTTAATCCTCATCTTGCGCTCATACGTCACAAAAGATGAGTACGCGCACGTATCCTCTATTCCTTGGCATCATTTTCGATATGTTCT
The DNA here is from genome assembly GCA_000180635.4 of Pristionchus pacificus. Lineage (NCBI taxonomy): Eukaryota > Metazoa > Nematoda > Chromadorea > Rhabditida > Neodiplogasteridae > Pristionchus > Pristionchus pacificus. The sequence goes on from CM026580.1 coordinate 12,162,470, forward strand.
GAAGTAACAAAACGCAGTGTCTGCATTAGAGTTCGCAATACGGGTCGCGGTCTCTTCCTTTCGCACACTCCCTCGGCCAGTCGAGCGGTAAGAGAGTATGTGAAATAAAGAGACGGTGACCCGTATTGCGAACTCTACTCTATTTGTGTATTGTTTAGATTACCTCATAATATCGAATGAAGAATCGCTCGCTGCACTCCCTTTGCTCCTTCGTTATACTCGATCCATTCAATAGCTCCAGCTTATCCAATCGTCCCACGACCAGATGCAATTTCTCCTCAAATTCACAGTCTGACGTGGTGTTTTCAGAAAATTCTCGTATATTGTCGGTTCATTCTCTCAAAAAATAATTCCAATTTGCAGTAACTTCCTGGTTTGCTAACTAAATATAGATTTAATCTAATCATTATAATTATGCGTGGTGTTTTTGCTACTAATTTGTCGACATTTACGCATCGTTGCTTTTGATGACTGTCGAGAGACGAGATAAGGCGCGGTATGGTAGTACTATCCCCGGTTTACCTCTAAACACTCCAACAGATCCCACTCCCCTCAAACACCCTGCAGGCCTTGATTGCATGATAAATCTGTATCTTTATCTGTATGGTGTCTACATACCTCCTCCGTATACTCGTCCAGCAGCGGAATATTATTGATTCGCAAATCAACCAGTCGAGGCCAGCTGGAAATGCGTTCTTGTTATTTAATCACGATTCTGAAACTGAATCTATCGTGGAACATCCACAGTAACCCTTCCTTGTCTAATTCACTTCCAAATCTGATTCACGCCTTTTCTGCAAGCTATTCTCCGGGAATAGAACAACTCTTTTTTTCCGCATTCGTGCGATTTCGAAGGTTTTACGCTTGTTTTCACTCAAAATCCCCGGTATGGGATATATATTCCCGGGTTCTTTAAAGAGAAAACGGACTCATCAAAGTTGCGCGGAATGCCTGAGGCGCTTGTGAACCGCCCGACGACAACAGCAACCCCCGCGTCGCCGATTTCGCTCGTCGTTTCTCACTATTTCGTTGTTCGCACGATCCCCACGATTCTTGTCAGAGCGTGCGATCTTCTATTCTCTCCATTGCCACCGCGCGAGAGTTATCCCTGGCTTTTTGTGCCCGCCTCTCCCCCCCCTCCGTTAGACACTTGTTGATTTTTTGGCACGACTTCTTGATTCTTTTTGCTGAATCTCACTATTACGTGGTTTTTTGCTCTATTGTTCATCGATCGTGATTATTATCCGCGAATACATCTCTATTGTTTGTTTCTATTGTTATCTATTGTTTTCATCTAATCTATTGTTTTCAGTTTTTGATGGGTCTGTGCGCGAGTAGCCGACGGAACAACGTCATTGACATCAAGCGGAAAATTCCTGATGACGAGGAGAAAAAGCTCACTTCTCAGGTTCTCATTTCGGAAGAAAATATATAATCTCAAAAAATATCATTTAGATCCTCTGCGACTCCCTGAGCCTTGCGATTGTCGGAAATGGAGAGCCCCCAGTGGAAAATGGACAAGAATTCTATCAATTGTGAGTGTCGGCGAACCCTTTGCCTTTAGTAATGCAGAAATTAAGCCTCTTTACAATCGATCCCCGATTGCAATCGCACTTTGTTGGGGCGGATGAGTTCATGGGACAGGACCCCAAAGAGCCCACAAAGTGAGTCTACTTACCGGCTCTGGCTTTATTTCCCGGCTCTGGCAAGATTTCCCTGCTCTATGTATAAATTGCCCTTTTCAGATTTGCAAAACAAGGACAGCGTCTTCTGATGGCCATTCACACAATGGCTGCGTCGTTCGATGACTCCGAGGCCTTCGACAAAACTGTTTCCGACCTGATCAAGCGCCATAAAGACCGACATGTGGACCCGGCCCTGTGGAATGTCCGTTATCTAGAATCCCTCCTTATAACCTCGACACTATCCAAAGGCATCAAATAGTAAAAATACCTTATTTGGACGAGCTCTTCAAGCTATATCATATGTCATATCGATAGATATGACCAAAATTTTTTTTAATTTTCAGAAGTTCTTCGGATGGTTCGTGACTTTCCTCAAATCGAAGGGAGAACTCACTTCGATTGAAGAGGTTTGGCAAACAAATTGTTGACGGGATGTCTTCTTTCACACGCAAACGCTCTCTCCCTTGATGAGTGATGACATAACTGATCTCACTCTCACTTGACATCATCATCATATTCATCAGGAGTGTGCAAAAATTTCGCCCCACTCTTCTGTTTACGTGGTCTATGAGTGCAGTGTGAGAGTAGTTCGAAATGAGGAGTGCATGATATTTTCGCACAGCCCAGGTACTCATCACATCATTTCAGGACGCGTGGAAGCAACTCGGCATTCGATTCAACACAGTAGCTCAAGCAACACTAAAAACCATGGGCCTACCGTACGAGGAGGACTAACTATACTCAACGTGAATTTTAGTTTTTCTCGACTCTTATCCGGTTCTTGAAACACAATTCGCACAAATATTTGTTTCGTATATTTCTTAGCAGTTTTCTCGATTTTATTGCATTTTCTTGATTCCCTTCGAAATTGTGTACATTTAGCAATATTCTACCCATTTTTGATCGTTCATTTATTTTTCCATTGTCGCCTGATTTTCGAAAACGGTAAAGAATGCGTCCACTCACTGTTCGATATGGTCAATGCTTGTCCAGTCTGAGATACCCGTCTTCGAGAGGTTGATCATTCTGATGGAGGAGTACGGAGGTTCGGACTGCAAAGGTCAAAGATCAATGTTGCGAAAACTATCATTATAGGGGGAAAGGGAACTGGGATCAGTTCAATAGTGACGTGTTTGTAGTTCAGTATGGTAGAAGAACTAAACATAGCAGCAGATACACAAATAACTCACCTCTTGCTTTTTATCGCGGATTTCTCGGATCGGATTCTCGCAAAGGAAGACAGTTTCTCGTTTCGGGAAGAGCGACAACATTTTCAGGGCGTCCGACCAACTGCAATTTCGAATCAGATTAGTCTCTGGCGATCAGAGACCAATGTGAGGTGTCCGCGTCGTAAGAGTACTAACTGCCGCTTCGTACTAACGTGCAAGTTTCATACCAATGCACTGCCCATGCCCACATCAACAAACGGAATAGCGAGCAGATTCAGTGCATTCAACAGGATATCATCAGGATGCATATCATCCCACGTCATCGTCTGTCGCGTATTATCGCTTTGTTTCTGCTTCAAACAATGCCCAAGTTCAGTGTCTAAGATCACATGTTTCGTAGTGATTCCAATAGAAAAACCAACTAATCTCCCACGGACTCCCACTTGCTTGCTCGCCCTTTTGAATATTTTCACACGAAACTACTTTGTGGGAATGTATTGTCCGTGAGTAGTAACGATAAGATGTACAAGTCCAAGGCAGAAGGAAAGAGGTTTATGGTTCAGTGTTTATGTGTCGAGTGTAGTAAGAGACAATCTGAGGCGAGGGGATAGAGGAGAGCGGAGTTAGGGTTGAGTCATCGTATCGCGGCCGATACAACTACGCCGTGAGATTCACCGAATCAGCTCTACGTCTACCGAGTCTAGTTGGTGCTTCGAGAGATCACACAATCAACCATAACCAGTACGTACAAAGATCGTAAACCCCCAATTATGTATCCTCCTGTAGGTATATCACCTTGAGATTAGGATAAATGTATGTATAAATTTATCTAATTTACCGTGAAATTCTGCATCGATTGAGATGGATGAGGGAGACTGAGTCCGAGATTGCTCCGTTCTCCTTCCCTTCACCACTCGGACCGGCAGATTCTGAATCGAAGTAGTCCGGGTCGAAATTGTTCTGGGATAGATGGAGTTCGTGAAGAACAGGCATCTGGCGGGCGACTCTGCAATTAATTTTGGGTTATAACATAACTTCCAAGTTGTTGCCTTGCAGCCTCACTGCTTACAGGTTGTTCTGCAAATTTCCAAGCTCGCTTAATCCCACAGTGCCAATTTGACTAACAATTACCAACTTTCTGCCTTGCAGACTTACTGCTTACATGCTATCCAGTATTATTTCTACGTAACTTCTTCTCAATCCCATAAGTATATTTTGACAAACAATTACCGTAATCCCTTATGAAAAGTGTAACAATAACTGACTTCCTGATACAGTCGAGTGAGAGATTCGTGCCGTTGAGAATGAGAGTGTCGAGGTGGGGACAGTGAGGGATCTCCACGTCACCGAGGTCGGACTGTAACCAAGAAATGTGATTAGTCTCAAGCTTAGACATGCACCCTATAAGTTCACCGTTGAACACCCAGTTGATCATCTTGAAAAAAACGCAGTTTCAACACGAATCTATTTCATTAATCATTTTCGCAATAGTTCCCTTAGTATTAAATTGAAATATGGTTTGAGAGACGAAAAGAATAGAGAAACTGCTAGGAAGAAACTAATTTTGAAGACTTCCTAAAGAAATGCGGCTGGATGTTTCGGTCCATTGGGTCGTAGACACCCAACCGCCTCACGAAGGGTGGACCAATGCTGACCTCCAGGTTGTTGTGTGATAGATTGAATATGCGTAGTTGTGGCAGGTGCTTCAGCATCGTGCTCACTTCCTTCCAATTAGAGATCTTGTTCCATGCGAGGTCAACCTGAAATCAGATATTATATTTACATATTTTCAAACCGTACGGATACCGTATATCATGTTCTAATAATGTATGAACTTTGATTAGCTAATCACCATTTCACTGATTACATCTCATTAGGCATTGGGCAGCATAGATTAGATATCCGGTCTGAGGCTATTTTCATGATTATATAATTCCCCCTCCCCTGCCTGCCCTGAATTCCCTGAAAAAGATGAAAAAGCCCTGAAATCAGGGGTCTACGGTAATATCTGACTATAGTGCGATCGAGAAATCCCTGTCCTTCCCCGGTAATCCCATCATCAATAATGGAATGACCGTGGAGTATATTCACGGACCGGCTATCGGTAATGAATGTAATCCCCTCGCCGTATTGGATGGCCTTAACGGGATGGGAATTGAGGCAATAAACCCCTCGCCGGCCTCGGTTATTTATTTCTACCGTACCCGAGCGATGATTGCATACTTCAGCGTAGTGGTGTGAGAGTAACTCGAATCTCTACGCACAGTACGTGATAATTTTCAACATTGTATTGCCTACTGTAGCAATAATGGACTTCACACTAACCTCGTGGACTCCTCTAACGAGATTGGCGAATTGAGGGACATCTCCGATGGAATGGATCGATTTGTGATTGAGAACGACGAGTTGAAGTCGAGCCCGTTCACCGGATAACTTCTTAGGAGAGGAAGATAACTGAAAACAACTTATTTCCCTCCATTTGCATACTTCGACAGTAGGGAAGGCACAACTAAGAACATTTCATCTCTTTTCCCACCGAAACTTTGAGCACAAATATAGCAATGCCTTCTCTTGACATAGTTCCGGCAGGTCAATTTAAGTCAGGTTACTGCGCATAATCACTAATTTATCCTATTAAAAAGAAATGTGGTTTAAGAGACGAAAGAATAGAGAAACTGCTAGGAAGAAACTAATTTTGAAGACTTCCTAAAGAAATTGCGGCTGGATGTTTCGGTCCATTGGGTCGTAGACACCCAACCGCCTCACGAAGGGTGGACCTCGTCAGTACGACGCCCCTCGCAAGTGGGGAAACAAGGGAGATAGGGAAAGAAGAAGATGAAAGTAAACAACAAACAACTAACGCGGAAACGAGTCAATGTATCGCGCAAATGAACTAATGGGACAGTAAGTATTTCATATCATTATAGGCTAAATGGTGGGTGTGGAATAAACCAATTTTGACGAAGAGAGAAGAGAGAGACATCCACCCGATCGTTAGTTTGAGTGACTGCTGTCTGAGGGTAGAAGGGAAGCGATCAATAGACTGGGAGAGGAGAGATCGGAAGGTCAAGAGAGATCAATGATCTACCCCCTGCCGGGAGAAGGGAAGATAAGGAAGGAAGGATAGATGCTTCAAATAGTGAATTAGTGGGGAAATATCATAGTTTTTCGATAATATGAACGCATATATCATTATTACAAACTGCGTATTTCAGGGATATCGCAGGAGTTTTGTTTAACGTTGAATACAGTCTAGAGCACAAGATTTCCTTTGGGTATTGAATTTGCAGGAAATAACGTGCAAGTTGACGAGTTCTCTCCAAAAAGTGTTCGAATAGAGAACAGTTTCGGAAAATGCGAATTATTTCTCCATGTAGTGTGTTTAGACCCATACTAATTGGAATATTCGATTCGTAATGAGGGTATCTAACTACTGAGAATGAGTAGTCATCGGTCTTATTGTATAGTGAGGTTTGAACCGCACCAGTGATGGTTATTTTAATAGACATGTCAAGGAATGCTGACTCTTTTGGGTCTGTATTAGTCTGTTCCAGAGTGAGTGAATGGTGATACATATCAGTTGTAATTTTTACGAATTCGTCTTTTTTGTCCGAAATGTGGAAGAGATCATCAATATATCTAAACGTTCGGTTAAGAGAAAAAGATAGAGGATGTCCACTTTGGATGTTATTGCGAATATATTGGTATTCCATAACAGCAAGAGTGAGATCTGCTATTTGGGGTGATGCGTTATTGCCCTGAGGAATTCCTTTTTGTTGTTGATATAGATTTCCACCGTAATAGGCAAAGGAGTTGCGTAGAATAAATTCAATAATTCCTTTGAGATCGTTTTTGTGATATGATCTGCCACTGGTACTCGAGTTGTTCCGATCATATCTGACATTAGTTCCTTGAACCACAATGTATTCAGAACCAGCGTTTTTGAACATTAAATCGATGAGATAGTATAGTTTTTCTTTCACTACATTATGGGGAAGGTTTGTAAACAGTGAGGAGAAATAAGCACAGAAAATTTCAGAACGCCTGCTCTGAACTGTATTTAGTTGTTGAACCACTCGGAATGTATTTTGTATTGAGAAGAATCGATTAATTTTATCATGTCCGGTAATACTGTAACAATACCTTCTGAAGTGACCATGTAAAAATCTGAGAATTTTTTGCAATTCAATAGAAAGTGGTTTTAGGGTGCTGTCATGAGCTCCAGTAATGAATCTGAATTTTATTGGATTCATGTGCATTTTGGGAATTCCGTATATTTTAGGTAGATTTCCTTCTGTTTGCACAGCAATACCGAAACTGCGTGTGAACTTCTCATGATTTAGTTTGATGCTGACTGGATCAAGTTGATCTTTGATTTCGTAGGTTTTGCCATCATTACTCTGTGTATTGAGTTCTTTTTCCATAAATTGAAGATACAGTTTTTTACAAGTAATTGCGTAGTTTCCTGATGCTTTGTCAACCATGGTGACCACGAAATCTCTGTGTAATTCTGATACCTTTTTTGTAAGAGATTTTATTTGGACGTAGTTATGCTGTTGCAGTCGTAATTTGTTATTTATAGTCTCTGATATTATTTTTGTGAATGCATCATGATTGCCTTTTATTTTAGTCTTTGCTGGTTTGTGTTTTCGTATGAGATTAGCAAACAAATTTTGACATGAATCGTGTACAGTATCTATTATTGTTTTTCGATTATCTTTGATTCTTCGTGATTTGCATTAGCAATCTTCTTTCAATTCATCATTCCGATTAGCCCCTATCCCCCATCTCCTTATTTAATTTCCACCTCTTCCTCTTCATTGACTTCATCTTGGCTATAGTCCGAGGCACTCTAGCCTCACTTCCGAGGAATGGGCATACACTTCGCCTATATAGAGTCTCTCTAGCGCGATAGAGTTGACAAGGGAATGTGCCATATAGGGAGAGTCAGAGACTCTTTCCCTTGCCTTTTCATCCGATCTTTCGGGCATGCGAAATACGTATGTGCGGGCGCTCATTTTTCATGATGACTCGACCCGGAAAGAAGCCGAAAATATACCAATACTGTAACGCCGGTGTTATCCAGTTGGAGTTAGCATAACGCAACGATCGATAGGGTCAAATAGTACTCGACAGATGTTGCTAAGCCCTTTCCCCGTCAACTATACAGGAAGTGTGCTTGACTACTCGGTTTCCTGTCCTCCACTGCACTTCCCTCTCCCGAAAAGGTAGGGAAAGTGTGTACCACCCCATTGTCCCCTCCAGCTTGTAACTGCGATTAGCGCTCAGCGCGCCTATCAAAAGCAGCAGTGAATAGGAAGAGGAGGCAGTGGAACGAGCACTCTCCACTTTCCACGTGATCTCTCATCCTGGGAAGGACACATTGCAACATATGGAGGATGCGCTACTCAACGATTAATGAGACAAGAGAGCTTGAGATGTCCTAAGGTTCATGCAAGGGAAATCAGGAACGGAAAGATTATTGATATACGAATGGGGACTAGTCTTTAGCATATTGCCCCTCTTCCCTCTGTCAGTTAGCTGCCAATTAGCATCAGATCGTCATTCTAAATATCTCCTCTATTTGCCCTGGATAAGAACTCGTCGACCCCTCTCACATGCTAACTCTTCCCCGTGACTGCTCGTTGATACTGCACTCTCTTTTATCCTGGTCTCTAGCGAATCAGAGACAGTCATAGACCACAACAACTGAAGAGAGCCGAGGGAATCATGCACAAACAACCCGATCATGAGATAAAAGAGAGAGAGGCCTATCAGTCTGGGGATGATGATAGACAGAAAAACCTAAGACGGCAATGTTGACCCGCTCTGCCACGAGATCAAAGAGATCGATCGAAAGCAATCAGACAGATCGGCACAATATTGACTCGGATCACTCTGTCAATATCCCGATTGTAGAAAGGGCACTTCATAAATGGGATTCACCCCTGACCTTCTTCCGTTCTTCCTTATACTAATAGAAAATATGCCACGTGATTATCTCCTCGATGAAATGACTTTCCTTCATCCCACTTTTATTCCTTGGAACCATATACCCTCTGGCCCTGCCATTCTTCCTTCTCTTCCCATCCGAACTGTCAATTAGGATCAAAGGGAGTCAAGCGCGCGGTCTCCGGTCGCCTAGGGGATATCCTGTCCCCTGTCCCCTCTTTCTCCCTATACGAGGGGGACGCCTTTGTTTGCCCATTTGAAGGTCTCTCCAATGAGACCCGAGACTACCTTGCGCATATGACTTGGTCCCTTCTCAATCGAAACACAGTAGTGTGCATCTGACTCGGTAGGAAGAGAGAAAGAGTTCGAAATACGAGCCACCGTCACTTTATTTCACACACTCTTTTGTCACTCTTACCGGTAAGAAAGGATGCAAATCGAAGAGAGGCTCCTGCCGAATCGTCATCCCTAACTCACAGTAAAGTATAGGAGACGCTCCTATTTTTCTGTTTGCACCGAGCGAAAATTCCCAACGCGCTTGGGATCCAATCACAAAAAGCTATTACACCACTCATATCATGTGCCATTCTTCCATTGAAAATGGGATTGAAAGCTATTTTGAGCTGGCACTTTTGCCATTCATAGGAGGAGGTGCACAATGGCAGTTTGCCTGCCATATCGCGTGGAAGGAGCGCATCTTAGCATGCATGGCTAATGAGAAGTGAGAGAGATGCGTATCTGATCCGTGAAATGCCATCTTCCCCTTTACTCTCTCTCTCCCTCTCTCTCTCTTTGCTTCGTTCGAACACAATTTCGAGTGTATACCGACTTACCGTCGAGTAGTGCAAAAAGCTAGTGAAAGGAGAAGGAAATTGAGCGATGAGAACCGGTACAATCTCAGATCGAATATTATCTCACGGGTTAGTGAAGAAGAGGAGGAGGTATTGTTCGAGGAGTTCGCGTCAGTACTCGGCCTCAACTTGTTCAACTGCAGATTGAAAAAAACGGTGCGCGAACATCTACTTGATGAGTCTAATTGAGTCTCGATCCGACTTCATGAGTCTTCTTCTTTCATCTAATTGTTTCCCCTCAATCCTATCAGATTAGAATCATAGACTGCGAGACGAGGCGCAATATCTCCTCTCAATCAGCCTTCGTCTGCTTTTGTTTAGTGTAATCAAGAGGGTGGATTGAAGGGTGGAGAGAGGGATTGAGAGTGCAGAAATTGAGATAGGCACAGGGAGATGTGCCACCTGCTGAGGAGATGATGATGTCTATCTCCTAAAGAGAGGGCGAGTGAGTGCGGCAAAGGGAGAGAGTGGACAGAGAAAAAGAGGGCCATCAAAGCGGAACAAAGAGAGGAGCAACACAAGAAAGAGGCACGTGATGAGCATACGATTAAGAACTCGTGAACTGGCCTATTTTAAAGCCCCTCTATACCTTCTCAGGAATATCTTATGGAAAATGCGTCGAATTCGCTGGGATTTCACCAAAACAGCCTGCTTCCTAGTCGATTTTTTACAAGGATTCATAAATTTCCAGATGTTGGCGCGAATTCAAATTTGAACGTACAAAGCTCTGGATCATGACATCTCCTCCCGCTTCGTCATCGTCGTCCATGTACCTCTCCCTGATTCTGTCGACGAGGGACGGCGGGGCCACCACCGCCATTCTTAATAATATTAATTTATATAATAATAATATTTTAAAATAATATTTTAGGCGCGACGACATTGATGGTAACATATGAGGTGCATTCAACTGGAGGTTTGCGGTTATCATGTAATTAGCGCAACACAAAAAGAACACGGTACATGCATTACGATGTTGCAACATAGGCAACAAAGTAAAGAAGGAGGGAGCATAGTAAGCAGCAACCTTCCTTCTCAGAATCGACCACTTTCGCGCAGTGTTTAGGGCGAGAGAGCATGCGAAAACGGGAGACCGAAGTGAGCAATTGACCGGTTTTCCTCAGTCAGCCACTTCGCAATTGGCTCCCGGGAATGTTCCCGAGAACGGGGCGAAATCGACTGGACCAAAACGAAGCCAAAACAAGAGCACACTAAAAGGTCTTGCTGGGACAAGCTTAAGTCGAGCAACCGCAAACTATTCGTGGTCCGATGGGCATTAAAAGGTCGTGTATTCATCGAGCCGTGAATTGCGGTGCTTTACGGGAGGATTTGGGCCTATTTCAGGGTCTGAGGACTATTTGTGGAAGAAGAAGAAGTGGAGGATGCCTTCGCAACAACAAAGTAGTGAGAAGAAGCGATGGGAAATGGAGAGAGGCGAAGTAAGAAGAAGAAGAAGGGGAGGGAAAGAAGAGTGAGGAACAACGAGGGTCAGGAACAGGGAGTAAACAAGCGGCAAAGGAAGAGACAGTGACACTAAGAGGCAAGTTGAACCAAAAGGGAAAGGGATTGAGCCGGTAGTGAAACTAAGAGAGTGAGGATGAGGGGAGTGAGCAGTGCTCAGCTGTTTAGCGCGTCGTGCTTGCTCGCTCTCCTCAATCCTCTACACTGTTGGGCACACTCTCGTCGCTCTCGTCGTCTGCACTCTCTCCTCTCGCCCTGCTATTTCTCCGTCTCGCTCTGTCTCGGTAATCTCTACCTTCTCTCCCTCTCCCTCGCTTCGCCCCATCCCGTGATTCCCTCATGTGAAGAGGAGGACAGCGCGCACACACACACACGCATTACTTTATTAGATTACAAGATTACATATAAATTGACTCGGCGCCGACTCGCAGTAGCAAGAAAACATCACAGAAGGAAGGAGTAGGGAAGAGAGGTGAGGAGTTAAATTGGGGACACGAGTCACTGCCCCTTCACGGTCCCTATGAGAGAGAATGGAGAGAGGGGGACAGAGAGAGACCATTCATTACTCGAACTGGGTAGAGGAGGGACAAAGAGGGAACGTGACCGACAATCCGATTTGGCAAAAGGGTAGAGGGCCTCTTGTGAAATAACTTTTGAGTAAGACAGCCAGGGTATCCAATTGCTGAACAGCTATTATTGCAATCGAAAATGTAAACAAATATTAATTTGAGTCGAACAGTCTAGAGGAATATAATTGCAAGCAACAACGGATGATGTAAGCGGAATTGGGACCTTTTTCTTGACAAAAACAGCTTTTGAGTGAACCAGCGAGGAAAATGGATTGCAATTCATGTAACACAATTACAATAAGTAAAACAATTTCAAAAAAATATATTTGAGTAGGACAGTCTATGCGTCCGATTGCAACACAAGTTACAGCGGATAATGCAAACGAAAGCGGGAAATTGAAAGGGTACGAAAAAGGGAGAGGAAAGGGAGGGAAAGAATGAGTCGTCCATGACAAGACGAGAGAGAGTGAACACACAGTACTATCCATGGAAAGGGGTTTGGTCGAAGAGAGCAGGGGGAGCTCGGTTAATCGGTTCAGATGGTTCAAAAACACAAAAAATGCTTCCGTATGCTCTCAATGGCCTCATGCCAAGGATACAGTAACAAGCAGCGAATTGCAGATTCGGAAGGGTTTGGTCTCGCTATGGGGGCACTGGATCAGACGAGAACATGGGAATGAACCTAGTAATATATGGTTTAAGGATAGTTCTCTTCCAAATACTCTCAACGGTATTACCCCAAATTGTAAAAAATATAATGGAAATTCGATTTTGGAAACGTTTTATTGTAAATAACCATTGGGAAATGACTTTTTAGAAACTGCCCTTTTGTAAATTTCTTGTTGGGAAGGTAGATCAAGAGCGCCTCTCCACTCTCTCCTCCCTGTCTCTCTCCATTATCGATCCCTCTCCCTATGCTTTGACCCCTCTTCCTCCGAGCCCCTTCCCATCTAGCGTTTCCAACAAGAAATTTACAAAACGGCAGTTTTTAAAAAGTCATTTCTCAATGGTTATTTACAATAAAACGTTTCCAAAATGAAATTTCCAATATATATTTTACAATATGGGGTAATACCACTCTCAACGGGGCCTCATGAAAAGGATACGGTAACAAGCAATGAACAGCAGGTGACTAGATGCACACAGTTTTGACAAATATTCAATAAATATAGGCTATGAAGGGCAATTTCTCAACTGCCATTCAATTACAAGGGGGAAGGAGACAAATATCATAATTTCGATTCTTTCTACAGTAAAAAAGGATAAAAGGTAAGGGTGGTTTGGCATTATCCTCACAGGCCGATTAGCAACTTGAGTCAATCATTCTACAGCATATTGTTCAACTTTTGAGCTGTCAGTCTGAATTGCAAGTACGGGAAATAACAACGAGGCATAAAACTTAAATTGGCTCTTTCTACAACATCTTGTTCATCTCCAACTCTCGGGCGTCCCTGTCCTCCTCTTCGTCCATAAGGAGATGATCAGTGAGCGATGTGGGAATGTTGTCCTCGATCCACTTGAGGTCAGCCTGAACGAGGTAAATTGTAAAGGTAGAGATAAAGGTGTTACTCGCTAGTGCGTCTTCTGCCACAGGGTTTAGCCTGTCAGGAGAAATTCTAGGTATTTGTGCCTTGTAATAGATAACTGCTACAGTAGCCGCTTTTCTGCTTTTCACGTATTCTACAGTCAACCTCCCGAAAGAATGAGAGGTACCTTGAATTCTAATCGATGTTTTCTACCGTATCACTCAACACACATTGACTCAGTTTTCCGGGGAAATTGATGATATAATTTCAAGGTTATGATAACTTCTGTCTAGAATTCTGATCGATAATGTCTACCTTAAACACTTGGCTGTGTTTCACTCATCCCACATAGACTCAATCTCGGGAGAATGAGTGGTGCCTATTTCAAGGTTACGGTAGTTGCCATTCCGATTCAAGGCCAACCTGGGCCAATAAACGACTCGGCCGAATCGAAAAAAGTCTGGTATGAGAAACAATCCGTGTTGACTGACTGAGTGAATCTCCTCTTCTATCCTAGAGAACCAAATTGTTTTCGTGTTCCTGCTGTTTTCGAGAGAGAGAGGGAGTTGTGACACCCCACTCTTGCTTTGGAGTGAATTAGATTATTGGACCTAATTAGGTAAGTCTTCGAAAGTCTCATGTGATTAACCACCACAGAAAGTACATTTGTGTGCGTTTTTTTAAACGTATTCTCTGTAAGAACTCAGGTGCGAGTATACAACTCGTCAAAAACATCGCACAGTGCTCATACTTCATCAACGTGACCCCTGGATTTAAAATATTTTCACCTGCAACTTTGCTTCCTTGACTGCATTCTCCCTCTGGTTCCTCTGCTCGACCATCCCTTCCGTGTTACGGAGAGAAATGGCCTCGAAGCCTGCCACTTGAGAGTTGTTGAAGATCTCGTCTAAATTTCAACGTTTTTGTGTTATGAAACAACATTTTTTTTCCAAAGACCATGCACCAGGCATGTTTCACAATGGTGCTCAATAGGATGGTGAATATTGAGTTAGCGAATCTTTGATGTATCTAATTATATCCCCTGATCATTCAGAGCACTTCTCTAATTGAATATAGTCAATAACTGCAACAAAAAACACTCTATGCTGTCAGCAAAAATAAGAACAATATAAATAACAAGATCTTCACACTCTCACCATCCATTTCGTCCTCCGAATCATCTAGCAACGGGGTAAAGGCGTATCGCTGATTGTTAGCACTCGGTCTCCACAGGATCATTATGGCCACGAGGATAGTGCAGAAGAGAATGTGCCAGAAAGCAGTGTCGATCCACCTGCAAATATTGATTATCTCCCATACTAAGTATATTTTTTTGTGTATTTAGTATTTATGTATATTTTAGTCTCCCATTTTGTACATTCCGACTTATTGTAGACTTGGCAAGTCCTATTCCATCATAAATTATTGTTGTTCACCCCATAATATTGTTTTGTCAAAACACTTCCCTCGAAAGTCAGCGATAACTGTGATCTCCACACCGCGGAGCATTTATTGCAGTCATTCGCAAGCGCTTTTCGTATCAACACCGTTGTACAGCTAACAGTCACCGCTCTGTTCTTTTGAATACCGACCTATCCTTATCTATCCACCATTCCGTATAGGCGCTTACTCACGCGATCTTTCGCAATTGACTACTAAAAAGAGCATGATTCAATCGCCAAATTCGTAGCCTACGAAAATTGGATGTCTTTTAGGCAGGATTTGTGCTAGGGACGGTTTAGCAATTGAATGAGAAAATAGCCTCGCTGTTCGAGTTTCGATTCATACAACCAATACAGTGTTCCTAAGGTGACAAATGTTTGATCTAATCATATGCTCCTGACTGATCTTTCAGAGCTAAGCCGACGGCGATATTGTTGGAGAGAAATTTTTGATACTTGTTCTACTCACAGTTCCTTCCAATCCTGCAGACAGATGGGGAAGATGTGTTCGTAAAGCGACCAGACCATGAAGATTACCGAACCAACGACAGCGAAGATCAGTGTGTTCATGAAGTGACGGTAGACGGTCAGTTTGACCTAAATACATTCATATATAAAACATCCAACTGCATTACTTTCGGATGTCTTTCATATCTAGTCTCTTCCCGCTAGTATCTCTTTTGCTTTTCATTTCCAGAACTATGTTTGTTTTCAATCAATATTTATCCTGTCTTCACGCCTGCAGGGGTAACAAAAGGTAGGGGTAAAGGGAGGGAATTGGGATCTTCACTTAAAACATATAAGTATTGTTTTCAATCAATATTTGATTATTCGAACCTCATTTCTTCTCAGCTTGAGAGTCCTCATGGTTCCAACGAGTGAGGTGAAGATCCAGTAGAAGATGCTCATTTCGACGATAACGAGAGGAAGAGCTGCGAATTGCTTCTGCTTTGCGGCCTCGACGTGGTTCTGAGAATTTATATTATTTAGATTCGTGAAACATAGCTCCTGCAAAATCAGATCAACGTGTGTGTGAGCGATACCGATATCTTCTATATTTTCGAAGAAACTCATTATTAATCTTCTTAACTGCGTTCGTCACCTTTTTATAACGGTTGTTTAGCACATGTCTCGGATGAGCCGCAAATCCCTATTTCAGCTTGCATTTTTGCATACATATTCTACTTCCCGCTTCTGATATGTTTCACAAGTTTCAGATACAACTTCCAACTTGACTCTCAATTAGCAGCATACCCGTAATCAGAGCAGGTGCAATCAGTGGGTAAGGGCTTCAACTTGAGTAGAATCATTACTGTTACCTTGGAAACGCGAGCGAGTCCTTCAATCGCGCAGAAAGTGAAGTATATCACGCCCACGATCGAGACCTGAATGTAAATTTAAAAACAATTATAAAATGATTAAATACCTTCGACAGTGTCTCTCCCAGCCGCGGCTTGACCACTCCGTATCCAACAGAAACAATGATGATCAGCACTCGGGCCATCGTCCTCTTAGCGCAAGAGACGATTTCGGCGAGCTGAATGCATTCTTTATACATTTCCAGAAAGATCTTCTTAATGATACCGTCCTACCGTGATTCCAAATCAAAACAAATAGTGAAAAAATGAAAAAAAAACGAGAATGAATAACAATTACCTGGATAAGCCCATCAGTGGATTCGCCGGTCTGGTTCATTCCTTGGTACTCAGAGTAGAACACGGCCTTCTCAACCATACCGAAGATGATGACCACTCCTGAATTTCATTTATTTTTAAAAGGTTTTAAATAAATTTGAAATATTTCCGAAAATACAATATACTTACCGATCCAATACTGCACCCTTAGGATGTCCCTGTAGTATCGGATGCTCATATACAGCCAGACACCAGCGAGAACCGCGTAGAAGATACACATGAGGAAGTAGAATCTGAACATGTTTTTTGTCGCGGATATAGTTTTTGAATTATCAATATCACTTTCATATATTAGTATCGGATTTGTGTGGATACCACAGCCTCCAGCAATGGTTATTCGTCATTATGTATCCTCATGCAAAACATGCCCATTGGCATTAATCCGTTATCCAATTTCTGTCTACTTTTGGTGCTACTTTGAACTCGTAATGGAGGATTAGCGCTGTTCAAACTTTGGCCATCACCTCTTTCTCACGTATGGTATGCATGGTCACGAAAGCAGTTTGAAATCCAAGAGATCATAGTAGTCTTGTGGTCATAATTTATCAACGGCGCAAAGTTTTGCACAACAGCCAACGGTGCTCACCTATGCAAGGGATAGTTGATGGCTGGAATTTCTATTAGGGCTCGCCATTTATGATCGTGTCTTTTTCATATTCTCTATCTGACTATTGATTTCTCACCTATGCAATGGATAGTCGATGGCGGACAGATATCCGTGTGGTTGTCTCCATTCCACGGTCACTGTGAGATTCTCCCGCTTGTGGTCGTCAGTCGACGCCGTTGTTACCTACAAATATAATTCAATCTTTTCAAAAAATCATATTTTCTTCGACCATCAACGTCAGGGACAGTTTATCAGGAAAAAATACTAAACACATGAATGTTCATACTTTTCTCACATCAAGGCCTTCACACCAGCCAATTATGAAGTGACGGCTATAATTACGAAAAGTACGAGTGAGATCGCTTGTAATTATCTCCCAACCTTGATGACGAGGAAGTAGATAGCATCGACGGGCACTTTCTGTACTGGATGCCACGAAGACAAGGACATCTTCGCTCCTCCATCGATCGATTGCCCGTTGAGACCGAGTGGTGGGGCACGCTTACGACGCGCGTTCTTGGACTGGAATCAATTATTTTAGCCATTGTAATCTCACTGCTCCCCTTCCTAACGATGTATCATCCTGCGGGCCCATTCCCTGGTGTCAGGATAACCAGTATCAGTAATAGTAATCTCATTCATCCCAATAAACATCTCCCTATTTGTAGCAGGTTCATTCCCGATTTTCTCGCATTATTCATTCGTATAGTGAACTATTATTTTCGTACAAACGTAACTTGACTCTCTCCTAGGGGTGAGCCAATTAGCGTCGTGAAGGACATAAATCCGAGAAGAAAATGGAAAAAATAGCATACCGTAGTAACGTTCTTCAAGATCATAGGTCCGCCTTTCGCCTCGACGAAGGGATTCGAGCCGAGATCCTGTGGACAATATGGCATTATAATATTCATTATGAACAAAACATGTGAAAAGTACAATGAAATGTGCATAAATTGCGCAAAATAGACGAAAATATGAAGAAAGTTGTGGGAAATGAGCTAAGATTGAGCGAAAATTGATAAAACAAATAAATATTCGCTTACCCGACAGTTAAATCGAACGATCTCCGATTTATAGAAAACCATCGTTTCGTAGTGATACTCACGCGGGATCTCATTCTCGTTCTCGAAGTAGAATTGCTGGAAAAACATCATATGATTTCGCCACAAAAACACTTTGAAAATTCCTGTAATTATCGTGAGATTATTTTCCATTCCCCTCGTAGCTGACCTTTGACGAACGTTCGAGGGGGCGGAGAAAGGAAGAGGCCGGGAGGAGTCAGTAGATCAAGCGTCCTCCTCCCCCCTTCCTTCCCCCTGCCTCTCTCCCAGACAATCGATAGCTCGCTAAACAGCACATCTCATTTGCTGAGCATTTCAAACGCACGATAACGTCTTCTTGAAAGTTAGTCACATGAATAACGTTACTTATGGATAAAATTTATGAAAAATATAATGTTTTTTTATATAAATATGTTTCATAATAGTGCCAGTTGGATAACAAAGCAAAGAATGTACCTGTAAGCACCTACTGTTTGCCATTGAATCATTCCGATGGCATGAATACCGTCGGTTACTCACCAATCGATCTCTGACTCGTGCGTTGCTTCGCGCGTCGAAGAACTCCCTGTCACACGGCGATGATCTAAGGACGAATTGCACCTGGAATTATATATTTAGATATTTATTATTGCATAGTATAGCTATTTTAATAAACTAATCAGCTAGAATTCGTTCAAACGTTCTTCACGCTCACTAGTGACTGCTGTTTTTTATCGATGCCAAAGGAGTATATGAATGGAATGTAAATTATGTATTTTCGAAACTAAATCGGATTTGTCATCCCAGTCACGTGCATAATGCCCTTATCGCCTCTCGTTCGCTCTCTTCATTCAGTTTGCACGGGTCGAAAGTGCATTCTCGCTCGCGTTGACATACTACTAATCGATTTTTCCTAGAGACTCAGTGAAATTTACTAAAAATGGCCAACTAACATCGAATTCGAAGGGCATTTCGGTCTCGCAGGTGAAACGAATCTCCACCTCGGTCTCGTTAAGGGCCGATTGAGGAAAGCCGATGAGTTGGTACTGGAAATGACATAATTTGAACAATTTATGAACGTATATTTATAGAAACAGTAAAAATCACCTTTGTTTCGTCCATTTCCACCAGTTCGTGGGACTTGCCGAGCAGCAGTAGGTTTGCGACCGAAATCGACGCTAACGCGGCCGCAAGCAGTAGTATTCGCGCCATAGCGGCCCGCGCGGACGGTCCGTTTACCCCTGGAGAGCGGTTTGATAACGGAAAACGGAAGGAATATTGAGTGGAAACGGTGAAAACACAGTGGAAACGAGAGCAGTTAGTCGGCCGCGTCCCTCATTACGTGGAAAAGGGGAGGGGTTTGCGAGAGTGCGCGTTTCTCGTGTCCGTCATTTTGGGTTACGGGCGGAACATAATTTTCGAGAGGAGGACTTTGACCTCGACCTGGCTTGGTCAGAACACGGAAACGACTGGTAATTAAAAGTCCATTAGCGCTGGGAAAATGGGAGGCATGTTGAGAATATAATATAATTGACAAATGGCCGATATTAAATTGAAATTTGTAAAAATAAGCTCTTGAGGTTAACCGGATATCTTCCCCTCGCGATTTTCCCATAAAGGTCGCAATCTTTTGTGTCTCAAAGTTCAGTTGTGATAATCGTATTCCATGGAAATACTCTCACGATCATGTACTTGGATGTTGGCCATTTTTGAGAAGTTTGTTTGGATTCTCCGATTCCTCCTTCATTTATCTCGATCCACGTTCAGAATTGCAAGCGAAGCATAGTAAAACGCCCTTCTTTGAACTGGAGGTCGTTGATTCAATTCCTGAAGGAGGCAATCTTTTGCAAATTTCACACTACCTTTTGAGGTAGATGTAATGAGTTTCTTGGCGGAGCTCAAACCTCAGCAGAGTGTAGGAAAGATCTCGCTGAAATTCTCACTCAATCCAGAGATAGACAACGGGGAAAGACCTGTCTCTTCCTCTCTCATTCCATTGACTTCGTTCAGTTCGATATTACTCTTACTACTTTACTTGTTTCGATAAATATATAGAAGAGATCAGTAATACATTTAGAGTCGATGGATTTTCGAAAGCGGCGTGCAATCGGCGGCGCCGGCGCCCAAGCGCTTCCAGGAAATACGCAACTGC
The DNA here is from genome assembly GCA_000180635.4 of Pristionchus pacificus. Classification (NCBI taxonomy): domain Eukaryota; kingdom Metazoa; phylum Nematoda; class Chromadorea; order Rhabditida; family Neodiplogasteridae; genus Pristionchus; species Pristionchus pacificus. Next base: position 12,182,618 of record CM026580.1, read on the forward strand.
AGCCGTTAATAAACTTGGCTCGCGAGAGATCGCTTTCCTCCTTCTCAACATCAGTTTCCTCACGTGGAGTTGTCGGGCGGTGAGAAACGCGACGGCCTCTACGCAGAAAAGCAACCCGCCTGGACGAATTCACCCTATCCCAGAGGCTGATCTGGCTGAGAAAGTCATGAGCTCTGCACTAAATGCGACTGTGCTGATAACGACAACGTTGAAACCGTGCTCGAGGAATTGGATGAACATTTGGAAGCAGCTCATATCGGCGCCGCTGGGTGGTAAGTTTTTTTTGTCAAATTTTCAACAGTGTGAGTATTTTCTAAAACATTTTTCAATTTTTTCGTATAAAATGTTGATATTCTTCGAAAAAATATGAATTTCTAATTGAATTTACCTATTTTCTTCTCAGGTGCCTCGTGGATACTGAATGCCATCCTACTGGCAGCTATTCTGTGCAATCGTCGATTGCGAGCGAAGAGGGAGTACTGGCTCATGATGGCGTTGTCGTGTGCTGACTTTTCTGAGGGTAGCGTGAAGTTATTTTCCGTTCCACTCGTAGTTGACCATTGACTACCGTTCGATGGGCGGAGTTAGGAAGAGGCCGGGAGGAGGCTAATGATCTACCTGCTCTCCTCTGCCCTACCTCTTCCCTTCCTCTCTCTCCCAGACAATCAATACGCTAACCAGCACATTGAGTTTGCTGAGCATTTGAAACGCACGATAAGGTTATGTTACAATCATATGATGGTACCGATTTAGCATAAACCCACTACTTCACAGATTTTTGGGCAGACATTCACAGATTTCCGTTGCAGGTATCGCTTCCTTCATCGGTGCCGTCTATCGGTTGCCCTTCTACTACAGTGACACTGCTTGCTACGCGTATACGGTATTATTGGTTGATCACAAACATCCAACCACATTCTTCACGACTTTCATTGCATTCATGTCCCAGTAAATTTGAACGATATTTAATTGTTGTTTCAGACTCCTCTTCAATGCATGGTACTGCCACACAACATCATTTGGAGGTAGCTCGATTCATTACTCCATTAGAAATACAAGATAATTATGGTTACTACATAAGTCTTTGGGCAGATTTATCTCTTTCAATCAAAAATTTAACCTATTGTGGTGTTTACATAAACAATGATACACAATCTCCTTCCAAGTAGTCTAACAGCTGGCCTTACCAGTGGGTCCCACCTAGCGTTGTCTTACGACGATAAGCACACCTTTACCTTTTCCAGGTGGTCCGACACAGCAACGGCGTTCATGCTAGTCGCGACAGCCCTCGATCGTTTCATTGCCATCACAAATCCAACTTTTTACGTTATGTGAGTTTCAATTTCGTGGAAGTCAGGCACTCTTCCAGACGCTGTGAGTGGGTTGGCGCGTAGTTATTAGACGGGGAAGTCAGGGAGTTTCATTTCCGAAAGAGGTAGGAAACTTGATTAGCGGGGATCGCTTTCTGGAGTATGACCATGGAGAGCATTCAATGGAGCTATTACATTTTGGGTTCCAGTAGTCCTGTGCTCATGAGAGTTATATAGACACTTCGGCCGTGTATTTGATCAAATGATTACGGTATTCCTGCATAAGCGAAAGCAAGGCTAATTGAAAGATGGATAAACGAGATATCGACAAGAAAAGTTGTGGACGATAAGACTAAGAGTGTCAGCACAAGTTTGCGATAAATTTTAAGCTTTCCGTGTCCTTTCAGCAAAGGAAGTTGTGATCGTCTTCGTGTATGGAATCTCAGTTTTGTGCATGCTCTATGCATGGATCATGCCGATCCAGCTACAGATTGCAGGTAACTTCATCTCAGTACATTTTGCGAAAGAAAGGCGAAGTTATTTGATGCGGATCCATTGCTCCAGAAGCATTGCAATTTGAGTGAAAAGATGCTCGTGTGAATATCTCGAACATGTCAAACCTTTTCCTGCCGCACAAAGCTCGTCTATTCCGGCATTCCGACGGCAATAAATCCTAATCACTCTGAACGATGTCATTTGAGGCGTCAAGCTGCAAGCAGTATGCGGCACTGGCGGACTGATTGATAAAGTGTTCGTTTGCACACAAAATTCTCCGGGATATAAATGCGCTCATTTATCTTAGAGGAGGGATCTCGAAGCCGCAGCAAAAAAGTCATTTCATTTCAGATATACGCAAGTCATCAAATACGCAACAGGAGCGATGAGCGCCCTCTCCGTACTCATTCATCTTTTCGTTGCATACAAGGTTTGATTGACCTCTCCTTTCTCGCGGAAGTGGTGGTGTGAGAAAAACGCGATGACGCATAGCGTTTCGCTTTGCAACAAAATGCCACGTTTTGAGTGGAAATCTCGCACTTCCGCAATTCCCTTGAACTTTTGACTCCATATTGACAGAGAGATCAGCAAAACTAAGTTAGATATTCCAAATAAAAAATTCAGGTTCGCATCTACATGAAGCGAATGGCAGCAATGACGAATTTCGGAGAGAAGCCGAAGATTTCAAAGCGGGAACTCAAATTTACAATCACTTCCCTTATCAAAGGGTGGGAAATATGAAATTTCAAAAAAGTGATGAAAATCTTCAAAAAAATTAGCTAGCACATCCCTGATGAAAACGTATCTTATCTTCTCCCTTTTATCCTCGTAGTCAGTGTGTGCATTAAGAATGATTGGCGCGAATCCGAACATTGTAGGTGTCGAACGCCTTTTTATTCGGCTTTTTCAAAGCAGTTCTTTTTCCTAGAAGGCAAACAACTACAATATGATGGCCGACACTTGCGTCAACTGATATCTCCCTATGTTTTCTGTTTTCCCGAGTTCTAGCAGTGATTGACACCACTGCCACTGAATCCACTTGACTTGCATCCTTTTTTCGGGCAGTATTTCCTGTTCAAATAGTAGTCTGGGGATTTCAATAGACGGAATAGGAAGGAGGAAACGAGGCCTGTCATTTGATCCGTAGTCAGTGCTGTAGTCAGAGATTCACGCGCCATCAGGCAAACAGGCCATTCGAGCGGAAAGGGAGGAAGATCTGTGATGGCCCCATCTATTCTCAGTACGGGCTTATTATAGCTGTAGTCGATAGTAAAGTCGAGTGATGAAGGGTTCATAAAATATTTTAAATGTTTATCCTAGAATCAAGGGACGAATCTTCTTAGATTTATCTTCTCAGTAGCCGGTTTCATCAAGCCGAGCTCGTATGAGGCTTTAAGTAGGTCATCCAGACCCCGCCCCTTAGCGTGGAGAGAAGCGACTACGATAAGACGACTACACTAAGAAGATTATTGATCCCCTTTTCGTTTCTTTGTTCTTTTTCTTGTACCCCTATTGTTTTCTTTCGACCTGGATAAAATGATGATGATGATGATGATGATCCTACACCAAAATCCTGTAAAATGTGGGTTAAACTTCAGAAACAGTAATCCATTCCAGGCTGTGCACCCTCATTCTCGACTCGTCCACACGAATCTATGGAGTCTACGCGATGGTTGAGGAGGGCATCACGGGCGTTAATCCAGAGAGTATGCGATTCATTTTTTTTTGTTATATTCTCTTGTCAGACATTGCTGACCTAGGCTGTTTTTCGGCTACGTAGCCCCGCAAAAGTAAGCCTTCAATCGCCTCCTTTTGTCACTCCGTCTGAAAGCTTGTCCGGAAATTACACGAAAGTCGGTGAACGAAAGAAAAAAGAGAGGCAAAACGACACAATAAGAGGGGAGAACTCTCGCTTTTCTTCTTAAAATAGGCCATGGCAAAACAAGTAAACCCATCGATCACCCATGTGTCGAATCTAGAAGGTTCTTTTCCCAGACGAAGTAAGAGAGTGTAGGTAATGGAGGAAAGAAGACGAATGATCTATTCTGAAAGTAGGCAGAGAAGGCGAGAGAGCATTCAGACTGAAGAGAAACAGAGTGATGGTCTCCTCTGAAGGCTCCTTCCCGAGTCATACAAAGTGAGAGAGTATTGGTAATAACGGAAAGAAGACGAATGATCTCTTCTGAAGGACTGAGGAGCGACTTTTCGAAAAGCTGCCACGTCTGGCAAAGCAAACGAGAGAGTATGGGTAATGATTAGAATCAGGCGAATGATTATATGCCGCGTCAGTCTGTGAAGACGAGAAAGTAGGGATTCCGGAAAGATGGAGATAGATGATCTCTTCTGAAGACCTCTGAAGGTCGAATACGAGAGAACATGTCTAACGGAGAGAGAAATAGAGTGATGATCTCTTCTTGAAGCAGTCAGAGAAGACGAGAGATCACGAGAAATGGAGAGAGTTAAACGACAGAGAAGCTAAGAGAGCATGGAGACTGGAGAGAATCTGTCGATCGTTCAGGCAGCGGCATGGGCTCGTTCCTTTTCGCGTTCAACAAGATGAATGGCGTCCTCAATGTATTCGTGTACGCTGGAGGACAGAAAGAGGTGAAGGGAGGACTACTAGGGCGAAATTATACCCAAGAAATGTAAATTTTGAATTGAGAGGCGTGTTGAGAGATTTAAATAAGGTAAATAGTTAGATGATGATACAGGTTCCACGCTTTCAAGAAACGCAGATTCCCAGTGAAGAGTCATGTAGAATTTATTTGAGAGGAGAGGACGAAATAATTGAGTTATCCCTGCTCGAATACAGATAGGGATATGAAGTGCCGAACAATGAACAGTTCGACAGTTCACAGTAACACCTCGCGAAGAATAGGAGCGCATATTTTCCGAGTGAAAATGCGAGATGTGATGTGAGAGTGATGAACTCCATTGCTCATGGAACCCGATGTCCTCTTGAGATAGAGCGAGCATCGCTCAAAAGTGCTGGAAATAGCCGCAGCCGAATGACGAAAACACTGAAATAGGTCTTATTTCGCGTGAGATATGGAAGAACTCCGGGTGTCTTCCCGGAACAACAACAATATGAGAGAAGGAGTAGGAGGATCGGTTCCCGTTCATTCTTTCCCTCCATCCCTCCTCTGATGACTGACACCTGTGCAGCGCCTCGAATTTCACGCGTTTTCATCAATAAGCAAGAGGGGGTGTGAACACCTCCCTCCCGCCTGAATATTAGTGACTATACGGAATTTTTGAGCGGCAAATTGCAAACAGAATGGAATTAGCGAGTCCCTTCACATAATTGACTTTTTCTCGAAAATTGGTACGTGAAAGGCACTTTTCGTGGAAGAGACCTGAGAGTTTCTCCTCTCTGCGGCAATTGAATAGCACGCTGTCGCCTTCACTCGCATAACTCACTCGTGAGCGCCCCTCGAAACAGTTGGTTGTCGTGATGGAAAGAGTAGCGCAGCAGCTCAAGTTTGACACATCACGCGATGTCGGCTTTTTCTGCGGGAACAAAACCGTTTGTCGCCTTTGTTCTCGCTTTCTAGTCTCGATATTACGGAATTTTTTCGGGAATCTTTCGAGATGAACAATGAAATCGTGAAGAAAAATATGTTTCTCTCATTGCAAATTTTGCAAAAAAAGTATATTTCAGGTGCGAAAGGCCATCCTGTCCCTCGTTCGTCTCGGTCATCTTGTCGTTACTTCCGAAGACGCTACAACGCGGATTCAGATGACCGTGACTACCGTATCCCATCGTGGACGGAGCTCCATGTCCAAGTCGTAGAGTCTTCTGCTCCATGTCGATGAGCGACAATACCGAGCAGAGCAGACTTGATAGACGACGACGCCACTATGAATAATCTATCGCTTGCACATTCACAATAAAGAGAGGGAGATGTATATGGAGGGCCTCCGAGTTCAGTCCCGAGATGTCTCATTCAAATAGTCGCGCAATGTCCATAACGCGCTCGCGCTTGTCTTCGTTGAGTTGGTTGAGGGAGACGGGGGTTGGCCTGGCAAGGAATGACTCTCCTCATTTCACATGCTCTCTCGCCTCTCGGACCGGTGAGAGAGCGCGTGAAACGAAGAAAACATTTCTCGGCAGCCTAGTCGAGAAGAGGGAAGGGGAGGAGACGGAGAGGGGCAGAGAGGCGGGCCTCCCTCCCGTCTCGAGGGTAGAGAGGGGCGAGAAGGAGAGGAGAGGGAAGGGAAGCATCATACCACGGACTGCCTCTCGAGCACGAAGGCTGTCGACCTCTAGTCAGTCTACCGTTAATCGACCTTATCGTTGATCCCTATTCTGAATCCAGCCATCCTTGAGACATGGCAGCTAATGGAATGATCGAGGAGCAGATTCGACAGGTGGACAAGATAATCAAGGTTTGTTCTTGATTTGCATTCTGTGTATGTCCAAATGAGACGGGAGTTGGATTGCCGCGAGGTTTCGAGTGTTACTCTCACCATCAGTCATACGTGAAATTACTTGAAAAGAATTACAATTAGGTTTGCTCGTTTTTTTCATTTTTTTCTTATTTTACATTGTTTTCTTCACCCAAGCGCCACGCAAAGCTGCCAAGTAGGAATAATAGGTGTGACGTAGACTTCGTAGTCGTTTTCTTCGCACAGCTTAGCTTGCACGGGCAAAAGTCCTGAGCACGCCATACGTTCACTGATTCTTGCGTGGCGGAGAGATCGCGTCGAGCGTCAGGTTTAGGCATTGCGTGGGGTTCTGAGATCAGGCAACCAAGGTGCAGCAGGACTCTAGCTGCTCAACTATGGCCATGCCACAACCTTGGACCAACCCCCTTCTGAATGCATCGTTCACAACTTCGAAATGAGGTGTTGTTGTGAGCCATAATAACTGACAGTTGAGTGACTCCTGTTCGCACTCTGGCCACACCAAAAATACGCTAGATATGCTGTTTTGAGCCTAACAGTGTGCGAAACACGAAATAATGAGGTTATCGCTCTCTGGTCTCATTTCTCTCTTCTGACGTAGTCTTCTCATGATCTCATTGCGCTCTTTTGCCCGACTGCTTTTCTTCTGCTTCTTCTTCTTCCAAATTGAATCTTGCTCAATTCCCCGCAGAGATTCCTCTCAATCACTCACCCGAAAGCGAGGAGCGAATCGACGGGCACAAGAAGAACACGCCTTAGAAGACTGAGAGAGTTCAGAGTCTAGGATACGGTAGGATTCCCGTCTATCCTTAGATGTTCCCTTCGGTTCTGAAAGGGTCCCCAATGGAAAACTACCGGGGTAGTCTTCGGGATCTTTGTGAAGACAGACCCATTGTGCCTTCTCGGTCTTCTTGGCTTCTGTGAGCTGAAGCTAGGCGCGAAATCTCGAGGCTCTCATTGTTACCGAGAGTGAAAGAGATGGAGGGAGAGGGGAGTTGAGAAGGGATGGGCTGAGATGTCTAATGAAATGGAAAACGATGGAACTTCTTCTTCCTTCTTCTCGAGTTGTTCCGTGTGCATCCCATCGTGTAATCTACTTGCGACGGCGCCGCGAGGCCGACCAATAATTGGGAAGAAAAGAGGGCAACCTTCGAGGAGGAGAAAACAGCAAAGAGGCGAGGGAAGGGAGTAGGCATCAACCCACACAACACCTTGTCCCTCGGGACAATCATCCCTTCAAATCGTCTTACGACGCATGAGAAAAGGCGCGTATTTTCTAGCAGTGAGCACTGTCACGAGAGAATTGTGAACATTAGGGCTTTCTCTATTTCACTTTTGGGATCTTTCTATTCATTTCGGATCCTTCTTTTACTATCGAGCCCGTCTTGGGACGCGAGTCCGAGAAAAGGCGCGCTTTCTCACAGTAGAACTGTCACGAGCGAGAATTGTGAGCATTAGGTTGTTGTCTCGCTCTCGTTCTCATTCTAATTTGCCTGCGACGGCTCTACGCCGTTTGGATCCTAAGCCTTCTCATTCTTTCGCAAGAAACGGGGCCTGACAGTCAACATCAGCCTTCCGCATTACCTCTCCAATTTCCTGTCCTTCAACTATCCTCTCCATCTTTCCTTCTCCTATACTCTCCCTTTTCATGATATATCGCCCCAGGGCAGGCATCGCTGTATGAATATGGGAAATGTGCCCGCTCGAGTTGAGGGAAGGGAGAAAGAGGGAGGCAAGAACGTGAGAACTTCGCCTGCACAATTGCGTGTGTCAACTGCGAATAACAATCCCATCACACTTCGCCCTCTCTCAGATTCACTCCCGGTGATTTTAGTGTGAAAAAGAGCGAAGGAAGAGAAGAAAAGAGGCCCCGTTGTCTTTTGACGGGGCGGGAGGCCCAAAGTGGGGGTTCGAATCCGCTCCCCGCTAGGGACTGCGATGGAAAGATACAGGGGCTGTGAGCGCCAAAGTGATTGATGCGCCAAAACAGAATACTGAGTAGGCCCCGGATCCTTCCCTTATGCATAAGTATCGGTCCTGGTCAGACAGTGAGAGAGAGCGGGGGACCTTGGGAGAGTGCGTTTCTCGTCCGAAGAAGGGTAACTGGGGTCGGCTTTCGGCCTGATTCAATTTGACGTAGAGGGCCATGGGGATCGTTGTTCCTCTGCTCTCCGTTTCACATGATCACTACCTTGGTCTGCCTGGGAAGGGCGAGGGAAGAATGATTGAGTTGGCTAACTGAGTTCAAAGTGAAATTCGGAGTGACAAGGAGAGTTCGGGGGGGGGGGGGGCAAGTAGGATGAGGTTGTCGAGCAAAGAACGGCGTTGGGGGCAGAAATTCGCCACTTCCAACTAAACCTGACGAAGATGAATGTAAGCTTCTTTTTCCGCTTCCCTGGTGGATAAAATCATTTAAATGAATGATATTGAATTCAGCTCTACGCCTATATCAACTTGTCGACTAGAAAGATGAAAAGTTGATACCCTTTTCGAAAAAAAGCGAATGAGCTGAACCAGTTCCGAAAACCTAATTTCCAAATGCAGGATTGCGACAACAGCCGGAAGAGTCTCGATTCAATCTGCAGAAGACTTGATGACCTCAACGACGTTAGTTTTTTAAAAATTCCTTTCTTGTATTCTTCAGTCCAAAAATATTCTAATTTCTTAAAAAAACTCCAAAATCGAGTAAAGAAGGCGATTTCCCATAGAAACTTTGACGTTGTCCATTGTCGGGAGCCGACTCTCATTGTGAGCCCACGTCTCGAATGTTTTCACAGCCCCGCTCGTCTTACACACACACACTACTGCCCTTCCTTCCGGTTTCACGCCCGCGTCTCGCAATCAGTCTGCTGATGGGGTGGGGGGGGGGGGAAAGGCTTGACAATGGTCTCTCCATTTCACGAACGCTCTGACCGGTCAGAGAGGCGAGAGAGCATGTGAAATGCGGAGAGTCATTTCAATGATGAGCCAGTGTAATCGAATATCTGACACTTTTCGTGAGAGTGGAGTTCTGATGCAACGACTGCTGCGTCGCTGACATTTCGTGACATGGCAAAATTTCCTGGCCGAGAGGAGCGAAACCCGAGCCCCCTCTCGGGTCCCCCCCTTCTTCTTCTCACGACCAATCAAAATTTGCTCGCTCGCCACATCCTGTTATGACTTTGTCTTCGCGCAGTTTTCTGTCCCTTTGTTGTGTCTCATCAATCCGGCGGAAAAAGACGAGAAAAGTGAAGGCAAGGAAGGAGTTTGAGAGAGAGGGAGTGAAGTAGTGGAAAAGCAGCAGCAGTCGTCGCGGAAATTGCATCCTCCATCACGCAGAAATAGGGACGGGCGTCACTCAAAGGGAGAGCGAGGGGCAGAGCCGCATTCTCTCGAAGGCTTCATGCGGCGAACATGGTCTTTGATCTCTTTTCTAATAAAATCAGGCAGTGCCTGCGGATAAAGATTAGGGAATTAACCCGATGGCAACAAGTGTGCAACAATCTGGACAGGGGGAATAGCTTCATTGGCTGAGCTAAGAACTACAAAATTTACTCGTTGAGAAGGGCGGATTTATGGCACTATGGAGATACGTTGATAGTTGAATCGTACTAATCGTTGAAGACAATTCGACGATCCGGAAGCGTTCCGATTTCCGCGTATCATAAATCAGACCCATGATCCGCTCGCTCGCCGAGTAACGATAGCTCTGGCACACACGGAAAAGGCTCCGGAAATGTGATATATCTCGCTGCGATCGGGGCAAGGAACCCGAGAGGCTCCCTCCTCCCCCCTTTCCCTTCAGCCCCCTTCTATTCGGTTGATGAGAGAAGAATAGACGAGGAGGGGGACGATGCCGAATCAGAATAATGTATTCAATGATGATGAGGCGAGAATTGGTAATTGGCTGAGAAAAGGGAGAATGACGGAATAACAGCGAAAATTATGCGTTAGCGGCAGGGTGAAAATTGTGAAGAAAATGCTGAAAAAATTGGCATTTAATTGCCATGAGCCCGAGAAAAAATGAACAAAGGTAATCATTGTATGAAATAATTGATAAAATTCGAAAAGTAAAGAGACTTGCAAAAAATTCAGATTGCATTTCAGGAGGTGAAACGCTACCGTGACTTCCTTGGACACGAGAAGTCTCGTCGTGATCCGGCCCTCTACAAGACGAGCAACTGCGAGAGGTAAGGCGTTCCTGCTTCTACATTCCCGTTCCCTACCACCAATTTGTAGTAATTTGTCCGTGGATTATCAATTGAACATGTGAAAAAAAAACGAAAAAAAAGCCTCTTTCCCAGTTCCAGGTTCTCATCCGACCTAGTGCCCCAATTCATCATACTTAATGTTAGTATTTGGTGCTTTAGTAACTCCCCTGAAGACTGCCATTCGATCATTCACAAAACTCTATGCTGAGAAAAATCTTTGCTGATGAGTGCAACGTTGTAAAAAAAAACAAAAAAAAAGAAAAAAAACCTTTTTTGAAGCTTCATCGGCCCATAAACAAAACCCGGAACGGATTGAGTTTCACTCTGTCCATTTTGAGGAACATGCATACATAGAGCTCGAAAAATAAGCGCTCACAGATCATTCGCTTATTCCCACTACACATTTCAAATCTCGAAACTTTTGCAGCGCGAGCGTATTTTATTATTCATCGCTCCCACAAATTGGTTGCGAATTTCGAGCATCTGAAAGAATCGAGGGAACAATCCTTGAAACTCGATGGGAAAATATCACGCTTCATATAGAGATTTGCAAAATATACGAATTAATAATTGATCAGAACGATCTTCACAATGCTAGATTAAAAAAGCAAACAAACATCAAACGGCGATTGACTATGTATAGTTTAACAGCAATAACTGATCTTACAATAATTAGAAAAATAGTGAAAAAATTTGGCAACAAATCGCAATTTCAACTATTTAATTGTTAAATTTAATATTTCAGGCCGTCGGCTCACAATGAAAACATCTGCGGCACACTGAATCATCTCACCGCTCAGCTCACGATGGTCAGAATTTCGGAAGTGTATCGATTTATGGGTTAATCGAGTTTATTAACCCATAAATATTGTGTTGTAAGCAACGGTGGGCCCAGTTAGTACTTTCCGATGTAGTCTAGTGGTTATGATTTGAGGCCGGGTAGCGCAGTGGTTGTGTGCCAGAATGCGAATCGAAAGGTCACGAGTTCGACCCCCCGCGCCTGCAGATCCACCCAACCAAGGGGGTTAAGAAATGTTGGCAGTGCCTAGTAAACACGATCCAAATTCCCCGCCAGCGTGCACACAACACGCCGGTTAGTCTTTAGCAACAGGCCACTGTTCTCACGGGTTAGGCCCCAGTTGCAGTTCGGACGTGGGGTAGTCGACGACGCGTTGCGCGTTAGTAACCGACTCAGTACTTTTTATTGTTTTTCCCACTATTTCCTGCATCCAATTCCTAGAACAGGATGGCAACTCTATCTTTATTCCGGAGAGAAGGAGAGAATAAAACAAAAGCCACAATTTAAATTATGATTTTCTTATATGTGCCTGAGTGTCATAAAAAATATTTCCAGGAGTGGTACGAGAAGCTGAACAATCTGACTACTCTGATGCAGACAGCCACTCCGACCAGCAATGGTCGCGGATCCAACCACTCCTAATCATTCCTAAGGATGCATTGATGTGATGCGGTCACTTTTCGGGCTATATTTCATACTAATGACTAATCACTATAATATTCGGCTAGCACATCGAACAAACCTAACTAGAGAACAACGCCCATAGCCCGAAAACGACTTCATCTCATCATTCTCCCCCTTCACTCATTATCTCTCCCCAGATCTCAGCACTTATTCCGTGTTTGTGCCAACAACGCTCTTTTGCCTCGTGCCAATTAACTTCGCTGCTGTCTAGTTTCGCCCGTGTAATTGTTCATATTCAAGCCAAAACTCCTTCTGATCTTTGGTCTTTCGAGGCTCGAGTTCTTTGTTTCCGGACTCATCTTTGCTACTTTTCTGTGTAGTTGGCCACATTTTCTTCTTAAAGACTAAATTATGCTGATATTTGCAAGTTCAAACTCTATTGTAATCCCGATGATTTCCATGTAGTCTCCCGTCACGGGTTCACTCATCAACAACAAAAGAATCCCAGAAGAGAATCAAAAAGAGAGAGAGGGGGAGTCCGCGACACGCTAGTCTTCTTTCCAGCTCCCACGCGACTTGTATTGTATTGTTCGACCGTCGATAAAAACTCTTCTCTCATTCAATTTTTTTCTGTTATTGACTGCAAAATACGCTATAAATTGTACGGCAAGTGTGGCTCATGGCAGACAACTTTTTTTCAGAAATATATGTTTTAATGAGCGTTTGTGATTTTTATCGTTTCTTGGAGGTATTTGGAAAAATCAAACTCTTGTATTCCTGATGACAATCATCGTCATTTGTCATTAATTCCGTAAATATTTTCTGTAAATCTTTCTGTGTCTTCAATTGTCTGGTCTGACAGTTAAATCATGATCACGATCTGCGCCATCAACACCTATTATTTAGTGAATGTTGCGTTTCATCCCCAATCAGGAACTGATTTTTCTCAATCTAGGATCTTCGATGCTTTGATAGCCTTATTCGATGCCTTCCCACGGCTCCAATTACACTGATCTCTGGTCCTCCTTCCTCGTTCCAATGATCCGACTCTATTTTAACTTCTAAATCGCCATTTAATCCTCCTCCTTTTATTCGCAACCCAATGATATACTTTAGAATTCCATGATGTAATGAACTGATGCAATTTCGTGGGAACTCGTGTTTCTGTTTCTATCGAACATTTTTATAGCGCATAAACGAAGTCGGGTGTCAAGAGAATGCTTTCACAGTTCCACATATATCTTTCGCAGAAAACCAACTCCGAGCTAGATACCCGGACCACCCTACGCTTCTCCCAACTCTCCCTAATCTCCACACGAACTGGCGCTCCCAGATTACTCTGCGATTACTGCCCCCCCCCTCCCTCCCCCTTCCTCTCCCTCGCTCAGTCTTAGTTTGGCCCTCGCCCGTCGGGCTGTGAAAACGGCACATCTACACACTGAAAGGGAGCAGCGAGGGGGAGAGGGAGAGGGAGGGAGTTAGACCTCCTCCCCCCTCCCTTCCCCATAGGCCCTTGTCCGATTCGGAGGGGCCTCTATGAGTGAGGCTGCATACATACATGCGCACGCTCGCTCGCTCGCTGTCTTTTCACTCTCGAGCAGTCTCCCCATATATATATATATATATGCTGTGCGGCGCATCGATTCAACTCAGCGCCGACGCAGTCACTTTTCAAGTTTAAAGCCGCCTATGTGCCTTATATAGCCGTCACTTTTCTGCACACTCTTCTACTTCCTCCGTCGCGCGTCCGCCTCATTTGTATTGCAGAAGCGGGAACATTTCTAGAACGAGCAGCTCGCTTACCATAATTAGCCACCCTCGCCGTCGTCATTTTGCGCTACTTTTTGCATTGGACTGCCCTCTCGCGTCGCAACTTTCGCAGCCGACTCTCGCAACATTTGATGACAGCCCGAAGCAATAGTCCCATTGCTCATTAATCGGCCTTCCTTCTATAGTTGACGAGCAGCTTTTCGAACCATCCTACATCGTTTTAGTTCAACATAATTTATAATCTGTACTCGCGTTTTTCCTTTTGAAGTTCCTTGCTACGTTTTTTTTGCTCATTAAGCGGCCTTCCGTCCATTGCTGACGATATACATAAATGCGGCCGACTCTGCTGCTGTTTCTCCTTCACTATGCAGAAGCGGAGACGGTGATTCGACGGTCGGCCAAGGATCTGGAGGGTGAGGCTCACACGGGGTTGATTTCACGTTGCAAGCGCGGGTTGAATCATATGTTTCCTGGGTTTACTCCAAAAGGCTAAAGGAAGTAGCTTAAAAATAATCTTACCAGGATAACTTCACCATATTAACGCCAGAAAAAAAATTTCAGGCCAACTTTACGAGGACTTGCTCTATGACTACAACAAAATTCCTCGCCCAGTGAAGAACAGTTCCGATATTCTATCAGTGGACGTCGGCGCTTCACTGATTCGCATTATCGATGTGGTTGGTTTCCATCAATTTTCTTTGTCTTGTGAAACCCGAACTTCGTGGGATTAATTCATTCAGTGATACTGTTTTCAGGACGAGAAGAATCAAGTACTCACCACGAATCTTTGGCTGGAAATGGTTAGATATTGATATTTTTGTTTATTTTCCCGTTTCGAAGCCTAAAAATCAGTAAAACCGCTCAGAAATGGACGGATGCCAAGCTCGTGTGGGATCCGAACAAGTATGGGGGCATTACGACCCTGCACATTCCTAGCGAGTTGATCTGGACGCCCGATTTGGTGCTGTACAACAAGTAAGGGGTTTTCTTATATTTTCGCAGTGAATTTCAACAAATCTTCTCAAATTTCAGTTTAAAAAATTTTACTGACAGTTTACTGTTTTACTTACTGGATTACTGACTTAAGTTGGTATAGGATTACTTAAGTTTACTGGCGTTTAATTTACTGAAAGTTCATTCTTTTAGTGCCGCCGGTGATCCGGACATTACGATTCTCACGGATGCCCTCGTCACTCACGATGGCCGAGTTTTCTGGCAGCCTCCCGCCATCTACAAGTCATTCTGCCCTGTCAGTCCAGTTTATCCATTCTTAGGACATTATTCATAGTTATTTATGCCTGTCAAGCAATGTCATTTCCCCACTTCGTACGATCACCACTGTCCTCTCTTCCTCCTCTGGTTAGGGATAAGCTTTCTTAGGACATTGATGTCCCGTAAATCAGCTTCAGTAAGTGCCGGCCATAAATCACCGAAATGCCTGTAATTAGTGGGATATTCCAGTGGTAGATCTAAGATCAGAAAGTATAGGAAATTATGAGTGCTTGCCACACTCTACAACAACAAAAGAGTCTCATCCTAATTCTGCGAATACGCAAATTCCCTCGGGTGCAATTGAGTGACAGCCTCTTCTTCTCAAGGCAAGGAACAGCCTCGCAATAAGGGGCCAAATTATGGCAGCATGGAAAAGAGCAGAGAGAAAGAGAAGCTTCTGACTTGCCTTGAGGCGTAATCGTGTCAACCAGAAGCTCGCACAACGGCTAAATCGCATAAAATGTGGACAATGCGGCGAACTTCTCGAACGGAACACTATTGTGTTGGGATAGGAGATCCAGAGTAAAGGAAAGAATGGAGATTCTGGGATCAAGTTTTTCAGAAACATTCTAATACAATTATATGCAAAAAGTACCTCTAGTAGTCATTACTAGAAGTCGTCATCACGCTTGAGCAACTCCAATTGCAAAAGAGATCAGCACAATGAGATTCGAAGAATAATATAATTTTAGATCGACGTGACGTGGTTCCCGTACGATTCGCAGTATTGCGAGATGAAATTCGGCACATGGACTTACACTGGTCGATACGTGGACCTGAAGCAGCTTCCCAAGGGTCAGCTTCTTTAATCACACAAAACCCCTTGATTTGAAGTGAAGACCTGACCTGAAGTGCCCGGTGCACCCAACATTGTAATCGTAGTTCTGGGAAAACAGTCGAAACAACAATTCACAGAAAATGTTGTTTATTTCAATGAGTACATCGAGTGGTCTTTAATAGAGGAAGGAATCACGCTCGAGTAGGTCTAATTGTAGGAGAGACCACGGTCATGAAATCCCGAAAATTCATGCGAATAAACTGATACAATGCAGAAACATGGATATTTTTTTCAAAAAATCGTGAATTTTGCAGAAGAAGTGACTAACAAGACGGACGAGGAGGGAAATGATATCGAGTTTATGCAGCATGGAATGGATCTGAGCTTCTTCTATCTGTCAGATATTTTCTTTCCTTCGGTTTACAACATTTGTTATTAAAACAATAATTGCGTTTACAAATTCGGTATTCTCTCTGTCAGATTTAGGAGTGAGTTCTTCGTGTCTTGATGAGCTCATCTTCAGATCAGCCGAATGGGATCTGCTCTCGCTCACATCCGCCCGTCATGCTGTCCTCTACTCCAGTTGCTGCGGACCGGAGAAATACGTCGATATCACCTACTACTTCAAACTGCGGTGAGCATTTCACCATTTCTCATTGCTTTCGTTTTGCTTGTGATGCTTGAAGAGGAAGATTAATTGAGAGTTCAAGGTCGTTCATTACATTGGTACCATTTCAGCCGAAAGACACTCTTCTTCACCTGCAATCTGATCATTCCCTGCTTTCTCATCTCCATTCTCACCACATTCGTGTTCTACTTATCCGATCACAAGGTAAGATAACGCCGCCGATTTGGATCAAAGGTGAACGAACTCGAGAGAGGAAATAAAGGGGATAACAAGCGATGCAATCGCATTCGAGGTGACATAATCCACCTGATTAGTGAGAGAGATAGTGAGAGAAACATCCGCCACGTGATCACTGAAGGCCACGGCTGAGATATGCATGACGAGGATAGCCGAAATTCTAACTTGAAAAGATTCTGAGTAGATTGTGAAAGACTGAGCACATGTCGATAGGCTGACTAAAAGAACTGATCTACCGGCTTCAACTCATCGAAAATAATTCCAGATCACCTTCTCCATCTCGATTCTCGTCACGCTGACTGTGTTTTTCTTGGTTAGTTTATTCATTCCGGACATCAACTAATCACCCTATGATCTGACCTGACTTTCTCGAAAACGTCTAGGAAACTTATCGCGTCTTTCTGAAAGTTCTCGAACATTATCCTTCCGGACCAAAATGCTCACTTTTGATCAGCCTTGAAACACACGTTCGCAACTAGAGGTGGCCGTATGAGAGGGGCAATGAATGGCCACTTATAATTGGGACGAAAAGCGTGGTTGTCTCTCGCACGTTTCGTACATGATCTTGCGAACGGGATCATTATTGCCCATCTCAAGAGTGGAATAACAATAAGCTAGATCCCTTTGTTTCCTTTCAACCAAGGCATTACGTGCAGCTGATGATCCAATCTCGTTCTAAAGCGACATTTCAGATTGATTACAGAATGACAGGATAACGATGAAAATATGAAATAAATTATCGAATCCGTGCCCCATTTCAGGTCCTGATCGACCTGATGCCGCCCACTTCGCTCGTTATCCCCATGTTCGGTCGATATCTGATCACCACGATGATTCTGGTCGCCCTGTCCACTGTCGTGTCGGTACGCAGGATGTTGAATGAGAGAGCCTAAGCCTAAGACCATAGCACGAGCAGTGGTTAACGTGGACGGAAGGTGGTCGTTTCTGAATCAATCAGTCTCCGATGGTTTTTGAATACTCCTCTGACACCTTACCAGTGGGTCCCACCTTGCGCTGTCTTACGACATAAAATCGCTTGACGTGGATACACCTTTTTTTAACTTTTACCTGTTTTACCTCTGACACCTTACAGGTTATCACGGTGAACCTGAGATTCCGGTCCGGATCCGCCTACAGAATGTCCCCGTGGATACGAGTCGTCTTCCTCAATCTCCTCCCGAAGTGAGTGAATCGTTTATTTTATTAATTTATCCCCCGATGCGCTACGAAATCGGCAGTGGCATTAAATTCGTGTTATTGCAATCATTCTTTATTAAAGTCATCCTGAGAGGGTTCCTGTTCTTCTTGCACTTCTGTTGAGGTTCGATGAATTACGATTCTAAAACATATTAGTCCCTTGATGAGATCTGAGGACTAGAGCATCCCTCTGGGTCGAGTAGTGAGAACGATGGGAAGATATATATATTCCTCATATATATATATATATATATATATAGCAGCGCTAGAGGGGATAGTTTATCTCACCACTTGGTGATCATAACTGTTTGAACTATCAAGTTAAACTGATGTTCAGGTTTTCTCGAATTTGATATGACAATCCGACAAAATTTTATTTATTTTGAAATGCGCAGAGAAGGGAGGAAAATAAAGGGTATCACTCAGGCTTCTGATGATGGATCGGCCGAATAACAAGCCGGAAGAGGAGAAGGAAGGAGGAGGACTCGTGAATCCTAACGAGTTACTCGACCCGACAAGGGTCGTCTGCGAGAATCATGGAGATCACAAGGGTGGGATAGAATAGTCTCTTCGTTTTACGTGCTCCCTAGAGCTGAATGGCTAGAAATACTATATCTCTATACAAACGATAATCATGAATTTAGCAAGGGCGAACTTCGTGTTCTGTAATATATTCTGTAAGTTATCAGAATCGGTTCTGAAATAATGATTTTCGTCGTCAACAAACGGTACATCGCTGTGATGCCCTCAGACCCCTCACAATTCTCCCATTCTCTAGATAATTCTCCCCTCCAACAGGTCCTTCAGTGAAGAAGCGGTCGGGTGCGCACCACAAAAAGTCGACGATTCTGAACAACACCCTGGACCTGAATGAGGAAACGATCGTGAGTAGTAGTGGGATGTGCGAAATCTTTTCCCATCTCTCATTTAACAACACTCTATCGGTTTCTCTGACGTGCTAGAGCTAAAAGCGAAATAAGAGATCGAATTTTTTGTGAGTAGATGCAGTGATTGAGTGTGCTGGGAGCGGCGTAATTATCCGGATCACGAAGCAGCAGCGAGCGGCTAGCTGTGCTCCCTTTCAGTTTCATTGCAGGGATGACCCCGTTTCGAGAAGGGGAGGGGGTCTAGAGGGAGGGTGAAAGTTGAATTGTGTTCCATCTATCATTGGGAGGAGGAAGAGAAAGGAGGCTTGGGAGAAGAGGGAGGGAGGAAGCAGCTCGGGGAGGCGGAAATGTGAATAAGGAAGAGGGAATTCGCTTCATGAAGGGCTGCTTCTCGTGACAAGTTGAGAGCGTTTCGGAAGAGGGAGAGGCGAAATAAAGGGCGATGGGCGAATCGAGGGACATGTGCTCACATACGAGTACTAGTAATTGTGTTACTCGCGGCTTAGTAATAGTGTGGTGAATTTCCTATGGTGAAGTAAGCACCTGATAATACTCAATGACAAAGGAACAAAGGAAAAGTTTCGTAATTGCAGTCAACAAGCAAATAATATTGATGATTGAAAGCGAAAGTTTGAAAGGCTAAGTGTTTATGCCAAATATTCCTCGTTATGTGGGTAGTCCCGGTGGGACTGGCTCTAATGGAAGCGAGGAGAGATAATAAGTGGAATCTGCTTGTTTCAGAGGCTTCACGAGTCGCCTAGGGACGGTGTCCCTCATCCTCCTAAGAAGCGTTTGGACTTCATTCCAACCATTCCTTTCAAGAAGCAAAAGAAGAACAAGATTAACGATATTGTCTTCATCAATCTGTTACATCAGGTAACGTTTCTGTTCCTTTCTCTGTTAGTGACACATCTGTGGCAATTTCAAACCCCTGAGAACGGGAGTAATTTTCACCTTTAAGGTCCGCTTCATTGCCGAACACTTCCGTCACAACGCCAAGGAGTCTGAGGTAATTCTTAATCAATGATCTTTGATCTCCACCATCTCCCAACACAGAAACTTTTGCTCTCTTCCGTTGCTAATTTGTTGTGCGAACAGAGCAGCAATCAAACTGCTCATCGCTTGTTTGTTCTGCTCTCAATTGCTTGTCGAGTTCTTGCTTACTCCTTGTTGTTCATCATCATCATCAATGCAAAACAACAACCGCCCCCCCCCCCCCCGTCGATGGGAGATCGATCGGTCTCGATTTCGCATGAGAGCGCGCTCCATTTAATCGCGCAAAAACCGCTCAACCGGTTCGCGAAAAATGAACAGGTGACTGGGGTGAACGGAAATGGCGATTTGCCCCCTTTCATTCGTCCTCTTTTCACTCTCAAGGCTGAACCACTCATAGGCAACAACAACAACAGCAAACACCACAAAGTAATGTGCAACGATTGACTCTGAATGATGATGGGGTTAGAGAGAGGCTGCACATTGTCAATGACAGTTATTCTGAACAAATGCGAGTTGAAAATGCTAAAGAGCTGGTGAAATTACGGCGGAAATGCAAATGCAATGAGTATCGCGCAAACAATGACAGTCTAGAGGAACATGATTCGGAAAATAGTGGTGAAAATTGAGCAGAACTAAACGCCTTTCACCATATCCTCTCTCACGACTACCTTACATGATGATCATACGATTTCTGACAACAAAATGAATGAAAAATGTCTCAGATTTCAATCAAGATCGACGCTCTGTCTATTTCTAAATTTTAACAATATGCTTGCAGATCTCCGATGATTGGACGTTCGTCGCAATGGTGCTCGATCGTCTCTTCCTCATCATTTTCTCCGTGCTCAACATCGGCACTTTCATCATTATCCTCGAGGCGCCCTCCCTCTACGATTACTCAATGCCCTTGAATATTACCATTCCCACCAAACCCCTGGGAATGGCCAATCTATTCAGCACTCATGCACGATGACTCTTTCGTACTTGATACTCCGTGGGTTCAAAACAATATGATTCCCCATTGTACTCATGCACGACGATTCTTATGGTGACCCTTCAGTGTATGTTTATCCTCTCACCACCATTTTTCAAGCTAGGTTTATCCGCGCACCACAATCATGACCCCACATCAAAACAATATGATTCGCGCCCACTGTACTCATGCAAGATGATTATCCTCTCTCCACCACTCTTCCCTGACCCCACATCGTTATGATTCGCGCACTGTACTCTTTTCCCTTTCACTCACATCCCCGCCGATCTCACCGATCCCACGATTCTATGCAGGAGTATACATGCATACCTCCCTCCCCTGTCCCTTGCCATTCCCCCCCCCCCACTCCTTCTCTTCGAACGGCGATAAAAACGGGTAATGGAGCCCCCGAGGTGGCCCTTTCCCTTCGCTCTCTTCTTCCTTCCCTCCCGATCTCTCCACAGATTGCAGTAGCCGGTGCCGCGAGGAACCAGTTGATAAATATCTTTGCGTACCCTGTTCTCGCTACTGATCCTATCAGTTCGCTCACTTGCTCCGAGTCGATCGTTTCTGAACTGTTCCCAAGACGGGGTATTGGCCAAATTTCCATTTTTCTCTAACAGTTTTGCGTTTTCGCCGATTGTTGATCTCTATTACGCCTTCTTCTCGAATGAATGATCGAAATTGAATGGAGGGTTAGAGGGCGGATTGGGCAGCTGACGAGAGGCCCAAGGCCGGCTAGTCATCTCTATGAATAGAGGAGAAGAGAAAGGTGCTGACCAGAGATTGTGAGAGCGGGTGGTTGCTGCGGTGTCTTGGGGTACGGTACTTCTGGTATAGATTATTGTCGTTTTTAGCATGCTGGGTTTGGGGGTACTGAGTTACTGTAAATTTCGGAATTTCCGGTCAAGTTAGATTACTGTAACTCTGGGCAGGGGTAGGTTACGACGGTAGGCTTGTTATGATGTGGTCACTCCTAATGCGCATCATCATCAGCAAGAGGAACTGGCTGCGGTGGTGATTGCCGCTTGCTTACAGCGCGCCTGTTCATCGTTTGCTATAATTGTAGCTCTACCTAAAGGCATAATGCTTGATTTATCTTAGTTTCTCGATATTAGTACAATTCTACAACAGAATGACTTTCCACAGTCCATTCTAAACATCTGAGCCTGCGTTTGTCAAGTTTTGATCTATGGTTAGGGGCCACAAGCTCCGCCCACTTTTCGCGGACATGATCTCGCCCGAAAGCGAGACGGGGAGGGCACAAGGTGATTTCTCAACCAAATCGCTCGTTCTCAATTGCTATGGATAGCTACTAGTGTCCTCTATCAATCCATCACTATTCAAAATTTGCATAATTTCACTAAGCAGATCAAAATTGGCTTTGAAAGAAGGGAATAGCGTGTTTCTAGGTACTCCAGTATTCAAATTATGTTTGAATAGTGATTTTCTCACTAAATGGAATATTTTAGGAATTTTAGAGAAAAAATCAGATTTTTAGCATGCTTCCCCGGCTTGTGCCTTTTGGGCGGGGAGAGGCGAGCGAGGGGGCGGGAGGAGGGAGAGAGACACACGCAAATTAGGCTCTGCCCCCTTCCCTCTCGTCTCGCCTTTCCCTCCTCTCCCCCAGTGCGTTGCGCGCGTACTTCTCGGGCTCTAGCGCGCCTCAGAGAAAAGATATCGACAAGCGGTAAAAAGTATGATGATATTCCTCCTTATCCCTCTCTCGCAATGTGAGTTAATGGAGTATATCTTTTATTGATCGTTTGCAATCACTAGAGGGTTTAAGTACCATGTGATTGTTGCCTGTAAGTGTCGTATGATTCTAACCTTCTTCTACTACTTACCTAGAAAATCAGTAACTATTTACCTATGAAAATCTTATTAAAAAATACTGAAAACTTAGTTTCCTCCGAATACAGCCTTCAAAAGACCGAAAAGCGCTTAATCTCCTCGTAAAATTTGACTCTTTCAGAACTTCTCTTTCAAAATTCAGTGCTCTCTCAGCATTGAGGTCAGCGTTCCTCGTGGTATCACCACCGCTCCCAATCTCTCCCTCTCCCAATCTGTCCCCTATTTCGTAAGAATGGGGAGGAGTTGGGAGAGTGACACGTCCTCCTTAGTCATTCTCGTCTCCCTCAAAAGAGCGGCGATACCCAACGGTTCGGGGAGCGATATCGTCTCCCGAGCCATTTCGTCAGCTCTCTAGACTGTACGCAACGTAGTCTATGATATTTCCACTCTACTCACCAGCCACCTAATCACCTCTATCTATACCAACTTGAAGGTTGCGAAGAGTGGTATTTCCATCATTTCATCACCCCACGGAGCGGTGCTTGAACAATCTGCGTTATCTAGTGTTACTTGAGCGGCAAGAGAGCGGATAGTGTCATCCCCGTCCCGTTTCAACTTCTTATTCAGTTTTTCATCGTCGACTCACATAGAAAGTGCAGGCGCGCGCTCTATTCCTTTCACTTGTTGCCCCCCCCCCCCCTGTCACTCGCCCTCTTCCCCTCCTCATGCTCAATCAACCACATAACTCCAATCCCATTGTAACGCGTACAGTTCGAAATACGCGTAACGGTCTCTTCCTTTCAAGTACTCTCTCACCGATCAAAGTGACGAGAGAGTGTGAAGAGACGATTACCCGTATTTCGAGCTCTAGTATCTCAGCATTGTTCAATTTAATCGATTCATTGTAGTCGCAACTCAAGAATGGCCAGTCCCAAGAGAAGAATCTCGCCCAAGAACAAGAACAAGGACAAGGTTCTTACACTTTTTGTCTTTATTTTGACTAATTAATAGCCAATTTTCCCCTAAAAATGGCATTTATAGCGCGATAAGCAGCAGAAAGTCGAGGAACCGAAGGTTGTCGAGCCCGTAGTCCTTCCTACTCCCACTCCATCCTCATCGAAGGAACCGAACGTGCCCTTCCCTCTAGGTATGCAGCTATTGTTTCATATTATTCCTTGAATTTTCGGCTTTCTACTCGGCTTTTTTCTCCCAAACAGTGTGAATATATTCAGTTTATTATGCAGTTCCGCAGGAAAACAGCGGAACTGCCATCACCGTTCCACGCAAGGCGCTTTTTATCACGAATCCGCGCACTTCATAGCTTTCACTCACAGGAAAAGATCTTGCACAACTGAGAGAACGATTTGGACCTTCTTGTTCAGCGCTTTTTGCTGCGATCACAGTCCCTTTTGAACGAGGAAGTGCCTGCCAGCGCAAGGTTTTTTGTGCCGACGAATCGTAAAACTCGCAGCGCTTAGCGAGCGCCTCGCTGATCTAGTTTCCCTGGGGAAGCTCTTGCATACGTTTGCAATTTCATAGATTCAAATGAGCGAAAAGATGATGACTTAGTAGCCTGTTGCTGTGGGAGTGCAGGAATGCATTGATACATGACATGACGTGGCAAGGTATTGATAGTAAGCAATCACCACAAAACTTACATACTGCAGCTACACTCCTCGAGGAATAGGGTGAACTCAGCAATGATTACTAAGATGAATGGAACGATGATTGGGTTGATATCTTTATTATTTGTAATCATGATACTTCGATTAGCGCTATGACAAATTTCAACAAGGACGGTGTTTCCCACTCACTTTTATTTTTCACTATGCAGTATTACTAAATGAAAGAACTACCGAAACTGATTATCAATCAGTTTCCTAAAGTACGAAGCTGAGAGAGTTCCGTTATTTGATTAGTAGATCTTGATAGCCAAAACGGGGATAGATCATGATGTTCCATTTTCTGTAGTCAGGTATAATGTGACTAATTGCAGGCCGTCGAGTTCCCGTAGTCCGTCGTCCGATGGAGCCTCTCCCCGTCGATGAGCGCATTCAGAACCAGATTAAGGTGAGCATATCGATCAATAGATATATCGATTCATGGACCCTTGTTGAATATGATTATGTACTGCTGATTTCACAACGAGATACGGAAAGCGATCATTACTATATCTGTTCAAGCAATCTTGTCACACCTCGGAAGCATTTTACCTACTTCTGTTAGGGAACGATAGAATCTGTCCATTTCACAATAACAATTGATGGTGTATTTTCGAAATAATGACATCATACGGGGGCTTAATTACCTTACCTCGTTCACTCCATCCCGGGATAGCCCGAGGGAAGGGAGGAAACCTGACCCATATAGCCTTAATCACCTCGCGGGATCTCCACTACTGTCTCATCCCGGTCGCTCATCCACCCCGTTAATGTGCCCATTTCGCCCTCTTTTTCCCTCATTTCCCCTTCCCGTTTCCCTCTCTAGATTATGCACGATCGATGGCGGGGAAAAAGTAGTCAGCCAACGAGTTCGCGGCATCGAACAAGGGACTGAGAAATACTGTGACGGTTATGCATGGGGAGTGTCGCAATATCCCTTTGATCTTTCATCACCTTTGATATGCAGAACGAATCGGTGGTGAACCTGTTACCTGTTTTAAATAGACAGAAATATAGTTGATGCAAGCACACGTGATATTTTCGACAATTGACGCTATTTGTAGAAAACGCACATGATCTCAACTGTAGTTCCTGCGATATAGGTAGAATTACAACGAAACTGAGCTCTTCATTGATGGAATAATACACATCAAATTTCTCCCACTAGTTTTCCACTTGAGCAAGTATACTGCGCACGTCTGCATACAATAAGGAAATGCTAAAATAACATCGTAAATATATAAAATCGTTGCAGGCAGCCGAGATCGCATATATGGCCACTCAATTCGTGATGGCCGTCTGCTTCATCTTCGTGCCCTACACTTGCTACAAGTCCATGTTCTATTTGCCTCCCCAGGAACAGATGGGTATGGGCGGAGAGCCATGGGAGCAGTACTTTGAGCTCATCTGAAGCTGAGCGGTCGCCTCGACCCATTCATGTGTTCTGTAGTCTCTGATCGTTCTAGGTGCATGAAAACGAGCCATTGTTCATTCCCTTATCCGTTATCCCTGTCTATTACAGAGAACAGTACAACCCCCCTATCTTTTAGTCGCAAACGGGAGCAGTCTCACATTACTTTTTGTATATACCGCATCTACTCAGACACGGCTTGTATTGCTCGCAACGAGTTGTTTTTTTGGTCACACAATCGATAAAGTTTATCAGCATAATTTACAGAGGAGTTGTTGGTGGTGGAGGAGTGAGATCTAGACGGAGGGAAGGAAATGGAGGGAGGGGGATACCGTATGTGCTAGTGGTCTCTCAATATAGGGGCTCGTACGACCGCTTGGAGTTGGGAGCGAATTTGCGCCAGAGAATGTCGAATCTGAATTTATCTCTTGAGTGGGCTGTGAGGCACTGGATGCGAATTTATAGTGTTGATTAGGCTGAGGACAGTGATGTCTTGTTTTATGGTGTCTTGGGACTGGTATTACGATGGATCGCCAATACAGTTGATAACTGATATCACGGTCGAATGGTATTACGGTAGGGTACGGTAGATAACGGTACCTGAGAAGGGGCTGCTTCAGCATGTGTCCATTCACGGCCGGCCCGATCAGGTTGTTCTTTTTCGTGGCCATCGGTCGGATCTCATATCGCTCTGAAGTGAGCGGACCTGCGTGGAGAAGCGGGTTAGCGGAAGCAACAAAGCGGGGCTTTTTAGGGCTCAAAGCTTGTATATTAAGGAGTCAATGCGTATAAAAGCATATATACATTAAGGTGTCAGAGCTCAAAGCTTATATAGTTGTAAACTTTGAGCCTTTGAGAAGTAGAATGTGTATAGTTCAAAATGGAGCAAAGTCAGGAGCGTTTCGGCAAGGGAATCAACCTCACTTTGCATGTTGGCGATCTCGGGTTCCTCAACGTAGACGTAGGAGGGATAGGCGGCCGCCAGGCTGACCAGACCGAGCAGGAAAACGACAATGAACATTCGCTGCATTGCAGTCTCTGTGTAGGGTACCCTCAACGATGATTTTTGAATGATGCGAAAATCAAGTGTATTGCATAACGTTTATCGACACGAAGCATAGTTGCGAGAGGAGAACCATAACCGATAATCTTTGATGTGTGTGGTGGAACAAGCGCCTAGATATTATACAATACAATAGGGAAAGAGGACTTGTGTCACGGGGCCGAGCGAGTGGTGTGAGACAATACTGATGCTTTTGATGGATAATAAGCAATTGTTGAGACAGGGAAGATGACTTCACTACAATGGGGCGGGCAGGGGAGATGATTACTGTCGTGTGCTAACACCGAGACTCAAAACAGGGCGCGCGTGTATGGAAAGACTGAGAGAGGAACGAAGCCGCATTGCCATTTGGGGAGGGGGGTTGAATTGCGAGGGCGAAAGACGAAAGACGAGGTGGGCGAATATTTAGCACTCTAGAAGGTATGGCGGATATTGGATGGACGAATGACAATATATAAGGGGGGGGGGTGTGGATGATAGAAATGTCAAGATGAAGAAGGAGGAAAGACGGGGGGAGATTAGTCGAGAGAGGGGCCATCATACGAGTTGGTGTGCGTGTTAATTAGTGGGGTGAGCTGGAAAGGAGGGGCGGCTCGGGTCATACTCGGGCTTAGCCTAAGGCCGCCTTGGCAGGAACGAAAAGGTCGAGGGCGCTTGTAAGATACGAGACGCCGAACGGAAGACCTTCTTTTGTATGAGGAAGGAGGAAGGAGACGGATCGGGTTAGGGATCGATACAGAGAGAAGAAGGTCTGTTGGAGGGTTTTGACGGCGAGGTTCGAATGACAGGATGAGATGACATCGTTGACGATGATGTCTCCTGTAGAGGTGAGCGGTGCGTAGATGCCCATTTCGAACGTCTGAAAGAGAGAAGACGTTGGATTCGGAGTACATAACCCTACGAAATATTGAAAGTCATAAATTTGATGCGAAATGGAGCAAATTGAAGGAAAGTGTGTATATGACTTCATGTACTAGACAAAGACAGGTTTTGCCAAATAAAGCAACTGTTTTGGCTGATGATGTCTGAGAATTCATTGTACCTTGGTCACACTGACGACTCTGTCCATTCTGAGTGTTCGCACTGGCCGTCTGGCGGCCATGAGACAGTGGGACGTCGTCACTTCTTTCGCTCTGGAATTGAAATTATACTCATTCCTCGTATCGTGTTTTGGGGTTGTAATGTGTCATATCTTGCAATTCCGGGAAGAATGAAGAATATGGTACCTCAATAGCGTAAGCGGGCTCTTCGGGTCGCAGTCGGATACGTAGATTAGGTGCTCGTTCGTTAGCTTCACGGTTTCCCCGTTTGCCTGAACACAATTGTTTTGAATTTCTTGAATCACATCGAAATTTTTACATCAAAATTGAAAACAAAATTGCAAAAAAAAACTGACAGTTGCAATGACATTGAACTCGGCGAGAATCTCCTCGTCTCTGTGCAGGAACATGATAATGGGCGAGAATGAGACCTAAACTTCATTTTTTAGGCTTCATTTCCCGATAAGGTTCAGAAAAAATAAGGAATGTACCATATTCTCCTCGATAGAGAGAACTTCGTCGCCCATTTTGAGCTCGCTCATTTTCTTCGGTCCTTCCGCCGTTTCGACCATCAAATCGCCCGAGAAGCACTGCATGTTGTCGAAGATGCCGTTGAGACCCTGAAAATCGCATTTTCGAGTCATTTAGAATAGTTAAAACAGGAAATAGGCTGTACTTAACTAATTCCAGTGAACCTCTAGTTGAACCAGAGACTAGTTAGAACAGCAAAAAAGTTGTACTTTACTACTTCCAGTGAACCTCGCACGGACCATTGCTCCGAGGAGGCCAAGAGGCCCAACTAATCAGCACTCATGTTGTGGAGTTTGAACTGTTAGTGCGAATAGCTTGTCTGAACTTTTTTTATGTCTTCATTCCCAGAAAGCCTAATTTCATCACCACATTTCGTGCAGGCAACAATTGAATCTTTATCAACAATCTGCTAGGATGTCTTATGAAACTGGAAGCAGGATTAGGGGGTGGAGTCCCAATATCAGAAATAAGCTTTTGCTAGAGTTCTTTTCTAGAGTACTCACCGGCTGGGCTGCCTGATATCCCTGATAGGGGTTGTAGTTGTACTGCTGCTGTGGCTGGGCTTGGTACTGTTGTTGGTGCACGTGCTGCATTGGCTGCGAGTTGAAGGTGCGCGGCGGTTGAGCGTAGGAATCCACCGGCTTCGCGTAAGCATCGGGGATTTGCTCCTGAGTTACAGTTCTGTCATCTACCTCTACCTCCTCCGCTCTATCACTCTGAAATGGACAGGATTGTATCATTTGTATCTTGCTCTCGATTGATACCGAAACCAACTCTTGATATATTTTCTTGTTCTATACAAAGTTTTTTCCTGCGTTTTCCACCTCTTTCCTTTCAACTTTCAGCTTTTTCCTGGCTTTTTCTAAGGCAGTCTAGCCACGTTCGCGATGTGCCTTTCCTATAATGGTATACCTTAGCTTCGTACCCCTCAAAATGACTATCTTGAAAGAAGAACGGCCTTCTGACACCCCATCTTGATCAGCGCCCAGAAAGCGACACTGATAAATTCATTCATTCATACCTTAGCCGCCGGGGCTCCATAGTACGGTGCCTGAGCGTACGTCTCTGCGGGTGCGGCACCACCCATCATTGAGGGATACGAAGCGGACGAGGGAGGAGGAAGGGGACCGGGGGAGGGAGCCGGGGCTGACGGAGTGTATTCGGCTGAGGGAAGCATCGAGAGCGACTGGACGGGCGATTGCATCTGAAAGAGGCATTATATTGAAGATAACACCTATACGTGGTCAATATGTATTGATTCTCAAGGCATTGTAAGGGCGATTTTTGATGAACTAAAGTCATTTCTCGATCAACAACGGCTACCGTACCCCTCCATCGGAGACGGGAGGAGGCATGGGCATCACTTGTGTCTGCACGTTAGCGTCGTTGTTCACGGTCACTTCCGGAAGGACGTCCGAGTCCTAAAAATGGTATTTTCTAGTGTAAAGGTAAAGGTGTATCCAGGACAAGTGATTTTACAGTCGTTCCTACGCTATATCGGACCCACTGGTACTGTTTTTTAAGTGTATTCAGGTGCAAATTATGAAAAAAATATGAATGACAAACGAAACGTACATATCCTCCCGTCGGCGCTCTGTTATTGACAACTTGCTCCATTCCGTAGTTCACCGGCCATAGTCTATCATCTTGGGCCAGAGCGACTGTAGCAGCCTGCGCAGCGAGACGACCACTGAAAGTTATCTCATTTCGAAACATTAAAAAAGATAATGCGATCCCGTTAATCAAGGTACGGAGATCACGCTCAAGTGAATCTGAAGGCTACTTGCGAAAGCGAAAGTCTCAATAGACCCATCTACTTTCTCCTCTGTTAATCAACATGTCTTTTTCTCTACCGATGATCAATATGACCGTACTCGACTCTTACCTCTCAGGATCGCGCATAATTGCCGGTTCACTTTCACTATTCATCTCGAAAACCATCATTTCCACAATTCACTCTCAGCAATTCGAAGAATATCCTTTGAAAAAGATCACGCGTTCAATTTCATCCTATGATTCCTGTTGTACCCGAATCGAAGATGATGTGATTCTCACCCCTTCTTTCTCAGCAGCGGTCTCACGGGAATGGCGTAGTCCATATCGTAGTCGTAGTATTCGTCCAGGATCGGGCGGCGTCTGAACATTTTTTTAAAAAAATTTTCGGTTTTCCGGTTCCGGAAATCGCGTTCACCCACCTCATCATGCGACGTCTCTGCTGCATTCTTCGCAAGACGCGAGGAGGAAGGTCGTAATCGTCCAGGAACTTTCGGCCTCGGGGTCTAAAATGCATATTTAGATTAAGGATTGGACTTCAACGATCACAGTCGCCAGTTGAGGACCACTCTTAGTGATGCACACAGCTAACCATCTCTAGTCAACTCCTGGCATCGAAACTCTAAGAATATGTGCTGATGAAGATCGTGCACTCATTTCCTGTTGTATCCCAAGCAAACTGGATATAATAATGTGACTTTATATGATGATCATTGTCCCTAGTAGCAGTTTGGTGCGAAACACGAGCAGTGCGTACCATACTAGAGTCCCTCCAGCAGACAATGGAGATCGGCGCTAAGTGCCTCCAGCTCCCTCTCTCTCTAATCCCGCTAGAGCGTTTTTCGGTCGCAGAGTGTTTTCGATGAAAGCTGCTCTGTTTTGTCTCTAATTTGCAGTGCGTCGAAGATAAGCCGGATGAATCAAGGGAGAGAAGGGGAAATGATAAGAGACAATCACTAATGCTCGTCAGCCCCCGCACGAATTCATGCTCGAATTCACCCGAGTGTTTTTGTGTGTTTCGAAACCCCCCCCCCCCACTTTCCCTACTTTCCCTACTTTTCCTGTTATCAGCCTTGGGTACACTATGGGCGTATCAGACAAGGCCTACAGTTAAGGAGACCGGAGTCGACAAAAGTTCCGAGAACCCGTTAGAACCATGACGATAGCCTGTCAATTAATCAATTTAAGTGATTCGCAACAAGCTCATGCCATAGATCATGTACGGAAATATTAATAGGCGCGCGATCCCCGGGAACGTGCGTTTCGCAACGTGTTTTCGCTCCCGAAACCGCGCTCGCGGTGTCCTGTTTTCGGCCTTTCGCCACTTGACTAACTGTCGCAACATTCTCAAGTACCGTTGCTTTTTTGCCCCAATCATCACAGATGGGAAAAGGTGCGAACTCGGAGAGCAAACAATAGCCAATTGATTCGGTCTTGCAAATTTTCCCTTGCAAACGGACGAGTTTTCTCGTTCGCTGAGGGAATCTCCCTTCTTCCATCTCTCAGAGCTCACTTGAAGCTCACAAGTCCCTTCTTCCCCATCCCGTCCTTGCATTATGCCAAGAGCGAGTGTTGCCAAAGGTGCCAAATCGGGTTTTCCAGCAACTTTTCAGAGCGCAGTGTCGAAAGATCTTAGAGATCGAAAGAGTACGGTAGGGTGTTCTTTCATGTTTGAGGGCCGAACGCAGGTCAAGAGGCTGAAGTGCGGACCAACTAAACTAAACGTACACGTAGTCAAAGTCGTCGTACGCGAGTCCTCTTCTGTCGTGTCTTCTCTTCCTCTTGTCAGCCGATCGAGAGGGTCTAGAGGAATCTTCCGCGGTCTCCTCAGAAGAGTCCTTCGAAGAAGCGACAGCAGAGCAAGGCATGCGATACACAGAGATGACGTATTGCACACTGAAAATCGTCATTTCGAAGTGATATTTAAATTTTGAGCATTGTTTTCGTGACGAAACTGACCGGTTCTCCGAGTTCACCGTCTTTCTGACTTCCTTCACCAGATCAAATGCGCGATCCCGTCCGTGACTCTTCAATGATTTCAATTTACTTTCTGTCATCTTCCTTACCAATTCCCCCCCCCCCCACCTCACGATCACAACAACTATGCGGATAAAGATTATCTGAACCGCTTTCTCACCCTCACTGGCCCTCCCTGGAAGCGGTCGCCGGCCTCCAGCAGCACCGTCTTCAGTTCCTTAGCGTCTCTCAGACCGTCGAACGTGCAGCACTCGGTCTTGAGCCTGCAAGGATAGGGTTCATGTCAAGCCGATAGCCTATCACGGGCTGCGGATTGATACAGATATAAATTGGGGATACTCTGAAATTTTCATCATAGTATAGAAGAACTGTAGTGAAGCTATATTGATCTACTGACGTTCGATGCGTGCCGTTGTTGATCTCCTTGAGTCCGGACGTCCATTCCCTCTCAGCTACACACACCGTCTCAAGCAGTTCATGATTGCACACCTGAAATATTTCATCACTTTTCACTGTTTAGTATTTCATCACCTTTCGAAACTCTAGACTCTTGATCAGACCACCCACACCTTTTTGCCTCTAATATTTCGTTAATTGGTCTGCATCCTCTCAGACTCGTTCACTGCTCTTTTTGCCAGTCAGAAACGGATCGCCCAACACGCGTAACTTTCACTAGTGGGGGCGAAGGGAGAGAGGGGCGATTAGCCACCCTCTGCGGACAAGAGGACTCGCTAATTGCTGGCGATCTAGTAAGAGAAGAGTTCGACAAGCGCTCTCGGTCAGAGTAGAGAGAGGGGGAGGGATCAGACCGTTTACGATAGGACCCCTGGAGTAACGAGGAGCACAAAAGTGCAATCTGCCTGAGACGATTGTAAATGGAGACTGGGAAGTGAATGGGAAATTTAAGGAGGCGACTTTCGCTAAGGCCCCTCGAAAAAATCCTCAATACAATCTTGTTATGACACGAGTCGCCCGCCACCACACCTTCTAACATACGCCATTCTTGAACCCAGAAAGAAACTACTCCGGGGTTCTGTCATTTCTGCCGTTTGGTGCCGCAGAAATTCTTGCATAGCCTAAAGATCATATGCTTACCGGTGAATCGTACGACTTCGCTCCTCTCTTCACTCTTCGCAGATCGGTCGATGGCTCGATGCACACCGGTGTGTCGCAGTATAATTCTGCAACGAGTTTTATCAAATTTGGACCGAATATTTTGGTTTTACCGGGTTTTCCGTTATGGTCGATCTCGATTAGGTACGGTACTGCATCATTCCCGCACGATTCGCCGTCTCGATCCTCCCGATCGAGTCGTTTCTGCGAAATAATAGCATTTTTAAAAAAAAATTTTCGATATGAAAATATCGAAAAAAGTGAGAAAAATATGGGTAAACTTACTGCTTGTGCGAGCGCGAGAAGGAAGAAGTAACAGTATAGCAATCGCCGACCCATGAAGGAGTGAGGTGCGATACTTCCGAAGAAGTATTCTACAATAATAGACGAATTGTGATAAAGACTATTTTTAGATTTTTGAAAAAAAAAAAACAAAAAAAATCGATAATCCGAGAAATGGGACTCGATAAATGCGCAGCAGTACAGTTCCGGTTCGGACACTGGAGAGAAATAGTCACATTGTAGACAAGGATGGGAGAGATTAGCGAGTGAGAGTGGGGGAGAGGGGAAGAGAGCAATCCTTCAAGTCTCAAATGAAAAGGACAGTCCAACACAAGCGAGAAAAAGCGCAGTGTAGAGGGTTGGGGAAGGGGGACGAGATATTGGGGGTGGAGCGCTTTTTTTCGCAATCGCCTCTGAGTACCTTTATCAGATGACTCAGTGGGTGGGGCTCTGGCTGATCTTACAGTACCCTCGATATAGCTAGATAGAGTGAGATGGGAGTGGTTGGTCTGTGAGGAGGACTGATGGGCCGGCCGACTCTTATATATGATTGGGCGGTCCGAGGGCGGAGGGAGGGGGATCGGCCCACATACACTTTTTGCCGGCCCTTGCAAAGAAGCCGAGCTCCGGAGAGGGCGGGCGGTCATTTGTACGTTATTGCTGGATTAGTCTCATTACGGAAAGGGAAACGAAAGATGAGACGCCGCGCCGGCCCTTATGCGGTTTTGCAGTGAGTAGCCCGACTGGGGCCCCGAATGCATATGGCTTTACGAGCGAACGGAGCCAGGGAATTGGATGATCGTTAGAGATGATTGGATTGTGTTGCAGAGATGAGACGAGATGATCGGACAGTCGGTGAACGGGGGCGGTGAGCCGACAGGTTCGACCGCTAATACGTAGAAGAATGACGAGGATGAAGCTTTCTCGGTCACTGACTGATCTTCACGGATCGAGATTAACAGAAGCGAACGATTTCGAAAGTCGTTTCCCTCTGGGTCTACGGTCTGCACATGGTTTATTGGAAGAATACTGGTGGAATGCACCTCTATGCAGTTTTCCGCCCCATCCTCATCTAGCAATTACTGCCAGACATTCAATTCAATTCAATTCAATTCAATTATTTTATCCACCAAGGTATGAGGGAGATTAGATTTACGTTGATCTTTGTTAGGTTTTGGGTGGAGGTCCGTCGTCATGTTGACGATTCGGTTTGGAGGCGATAAATTGAATGATTTAGCATGATTTATCAATGGCATTGAGCATGCCATAGATCATTATTAGCGCAAGTGACCAGCACAGTTTCCGTACATGGCCGTTCCTGTGTACACCAACAAGCGTTCGTTAACGACTGTAAAATCGCATTCATTGCGGAAGCAATTTTACCTTTTTTACCGTTCATTCTTCTATTTCTGACTCGTCTGCTTCGAAAACTACACTCCGAGGATCATGATTATCAAGCTGAGCTCTTCCCAAAATTATTACAGTTGATCCTACCTCCGCTATTTTTTCAATGGTTTGCAATGGGGAAAGCGGCAGCCTTGTGTGTGCAATAAATCACCTCTTGTGTATACAACACTTGTGACCTTTCCTTTTATAAGAAAAAATACAGTTTCCGTACATGGCCGTTCCTGTGTACACCAATAAGCGTTCGTTAACGACTGTAAAATCGCTTTCATTGCGGAAGCAATTTTACCTTTTTTACCGTTCATTCTTCTATTTCTGAATATATTTCTTCCTTTCTCAGTATTTCGATTACGATAACAGAGATCAGCATCATCCGCTGCTCAGGCAAGCGCATAATTCGTTTTGCGGTTTTCCGCATCCTTCCTCGCATTGGCACAATCGCATGCTTGTCGCATTCGTTCAAGAGCTCGGAACCGGCACATTTCCTATTCATCACAATTCGTTGCCTCGCTCCCTCTCGTGAGAGAACAGCGGCGAATGGCTAGTTTTAGCGCCCTTGTAAGGCACCAACGGGTGACCCTCTTCTTGTGCGAGAACTCCCTCTCTTGTGCAACGCGGCTTCCTTCCTCGTTGCAAGGGTTGCAAGGCGGGTTGACCTAAGTAGCCTCAGATTCCTGAATGTTTGGGACACAAACAGCCTCTCTCTAAATCTTATCGAAACACCTTTAAAGAGAGAGAAAGAGAGATGCTCTCAAGATCGAAGAGCTTGAATTGATGAGTACGTTCTCTCCCCTTTTCCTGTTTTCGTCACTTTCCCGCACTTACGAACTTTTGATCGTCAGAACGGGGAGAATTATGGGAATGAATGTATCGGACTGAACGGCTCTTGCAAAAAAGTGTAATGAGAGATGTCTTTCTGAGTGACCGCTGCCAACCGGACCGTCCTAACTCTGCCACTTTCTTGCACAATCGCCCCCTGTTACTCTGTCCGGCGTAAGACGGATCTAGCGGTAATCGAGAGAGTATTTATCGTTAGAGCGGGATAATTGGACAGGGGAGCCGTTGCATAACAGTAATTAGCAATGTAAATGCTTTCGCAAACACGAAATAAGAATGCATTGTGATGGCAAAGATTTATGTTAGAAATATGGAGAGTTGCGGCTACTAGACTACAAATGCAAGTGGGTGAGTGGGATGCGAGTATGGTAATGCACCAGAACAAAAAAGATGAAAGAAAAATCTTTGGTGAAATATTGGAGGAATCTGCTTCAACGTCGTGGAGTATAGGATATAGGATGAGCAGGAATCGAGCCGAAGTATTGGAGAGCAGAAACGATGAGAGAGACGTTGTGGCTTCTGCATTTTTTAAATTAAATATTTGTTGCAGTTGATATATCATTAGGGAAAAATATGAAAAAACAGCTCTTTCCACTACCCTTGTTTAATAACTTATTCTCTCTCACTCAAGAGTTGATCAGATTCGACATTGCCTCGATTTTATCTGCAAGTGAGAGACGGAAAGGCCATGGGTGGATTACGATCTTTCGTTTCTAGAGGGGAATAATTACATTGCGGTTTTTTCGTCCCCCTTTTGCCTTTTTTCGATTATCTCGCCTTTACCTTCGTCCTTACTCATATGTTCACTAGAGAAAAAGTCGGTTCCAATGCGAGTTCCATACACTCGAGTATCGAAGATCATGCTCAGTACCTTCTTCAATATGAGTTATTAACGAAAAGATAGTTCTCGACTTTCGGCTAGCCTCTCTCATGTGGTGTTAGTTTTTCGGAAAAAGACTTGGAAAAAGGCACCAGATTTGAATTCCCGCATTTTCCGTTTTTGCGTAATATCTCGGTTCCTGATGATTCAATCGATACAAAAACTTGGTTCCGCATGTATTACCCATCTGTGAATCTAAATTTCAATTGTTGTGATGATTGCTTAGTTGGTAGCCGAGATATTGATCAAAAACGGAAAATGCGGGAATTCAAATATGGTGCCTTTTCCAAGTCTTTTTCCGAAAAACTAACACCACATAACTTAAAAGGCGGCTATTCTATCTACGCACGCTTCTAGCACACTCATTGCGAGTGGTGCAGTGAATGTAGCTAGCAAAGACTAACCAGCGGGTGCAGGTACTCGATGGGCCATCTTCCTTATCGCTCCTCTTCAAATGCTACTCCAACCGATCCTTGGGCTCCACCTCAATCATACGTTGTTTAGCTTTCTCTTCAAGCCATAAGAAAATACTCGCCTTTGCTGAGTGCTGTGTATGACCATTAGTCATGTGTCTGACCTAGCTCAACAGCCCTTTTAGTATTACTGTAAGTAGTATCGTCCACGCAGGCTGCGTATCACGTTGCTCTAGAACATTCTAACGTGTTTTCCCCTCGCCCAATTCTGCGAGCCTTGTAATCCCCATTACCTTTCCACTAGCCTTTCTCTCTTATTATTGTTCCGTCTGTAACAAACTCTTAGTATTACTATTCCTACTTCCACGCGTATATACACACACCACAATGTATGCGGGTCAGTCCTATACCGGCCTGCATACATAGCACTGACAAGGGAAGCACCAAAGTCGGGGTCGTCGTCCCGGTAAGAGACCTCTTTTTTAAATTTCTTCTTATGATCTTCATAAAAACAGTAAAAATTTTAAAAAAAACCTCTGGATAGGAGAAAATTGTAACAGGGATGCCGGATTCTGCAAGCTATCGCAGATCAGCCCTCCAATTTGGTTATGCCTATAAATTGTAACCGAAGGATCATGTTCGATGTTCTCCACCCTTGAAGCAGCCTTATACGTTCTCGAAACTCATTGTTGTACTCGGAGAAGTCGATAAAAATAACACACAGTAGCTGCCGAAGTTGCGAAAAATCGGCAAAAGAAAAAAAACACATGCAGGGAATCGAACCCATGGGTACCGGGCGCGAGGCGGATTCGCTACCGGTTGAGCTACCAGCGCTTCTGACACACACATGTTGCAACCTGGGGACTATCTTGGGATCGCGCGCGCGCAAATCCACGTGGTGAGCAATTATCGATTCCCCTGACTACGGTATGAAACTTTAGCAGGTTTTGAAAACTGATTTGAGCCTCTCCCCCCATGCCCTACCGGCCCACATAGGTCTCTTACCGGGACGACGACCCCGACTTTGGTGCTTCCCTTGTGAGTATCCAGCAACTGGAGCTGTTGCACCAACGTCGTCGCGTTGTAGAGAAGTGACCAGAGTGTGAGCAGAGTGCACCTGCAAACACAAAATATAAGTATTTTTTAATTTGCTTGTAAACACACAATATCTCGAGCAATAAAAAAATTGAAAAGGAAAGTCTATTACTAGTCATTATTGATGACTTACATCATTGTGGAGCTTCTCGTTCCTTCCTTGTACTTCGGACATCGCGGCATGTACTCTCGGACGAGTACTCTAGAATTAATTTGACTTTTTCGATGAATTTGTTCATTGTAGCCTACTATTCCCAACACACTTTAGAGTCTACAAGTTATCTCCCGCTAAACATTTGCCCACTGCTCACCACAAGAGGATTGAGGGATTGAGTGCTTGGCAACGGAATGGTATCTGAAATGAATCGAAAGGTTCATTTGCTAATTTTCACACATTGCCCTTTGTTTCACGTTTGAATATATCTTAGCTAGGTGCAGAACTATATCCAGCGTAGTTTCTCACTCCTTACCTCGCACGTTTGGATCAGATGTACTCGTTGATGAGAAATTGCCACAGACCCTCGTTCTTGAGCACGACGATCGAATCGTCTCCTGCAATTGATTCATTTTATAACATTAACGCTTTTTGCTGCTTCCCTCTCATAATGGTGAGTTATGAGCTCTCCCTAGAC
The DNA here is from genome assembly GCA_000180635.4 of Pristionchus pacificus. Taxonomy (NCBI): domain Eukaryota; kingdom Metazoa; phylum Nematoda; class Chromadorea; order Rhabditida; family Neodiplogasteridae; genus Pristionchus; species Pristionchus pacificus. The sequence continues at coordinate 12,221,087 of CM026580.1, forward strand.
AAAGGATGAAAAGCAAATCACACCTGCACGTTCCCTTCATCGTTGTCGTTGACGTCGTCTCGCACATCTTCTATCTCACGTTCTTCATCAATCTCTTCCTCCTCCTCCTCATCAACCAGTTCACGCTGCTCCTGCTCTTCGCGATCGTCGATCGGTGCCCCCTCATCTACCATTGGGCGTTTATCGTCGATCGTATTTTCCTCCTTTTCTTGATCCTCGTGTCGGTCTCCCACAAACCGCTCTCCATACTCCGCATCTTCGAGGGTGTACTTTTCAACGAAGATTGTCGTCGGCTGCTCTGCGAACCGGACTCGTTTACGATGCAGCCGTTGCGGTCTGCCCAGTGGACCGACGATCGAACAGTTAGCACGTGCAATCTTGACAGTGGCATCCTGAGCGTCTTGTGAAGAAGGACGTGGTTGCAGCAAGGACGTCTTTCCATGACTCCTATATCGATGCGATGCCGTAATCTCTCCATCACCGTCTCCGTCCGCGTCGTGGTCACTCGTCTTTTCATCCCCCGTCGTCGGTGTAAACCCTTGAGGAATTGCCGCACCACCACCCGATGGAGGATCGCTGTCATCCCTATCGTTTATCCCATCGTAAGTGCTCTGCTCTTCCACCTCGTCTTCGATGTAAACGTCATTCTCATCCTTCTCCTCGTTTGAATAATTCTGATCATCGCCATCTTGTTCCGACTCTATCCCCGTTTCTTCTCCATTCTCTTCCTCATGTTGATAATCTTCCTCATCATCCTCCTCCTCTTCCATATCCTCCTCATCTTCCCCATCTGTCGCCTCCAATTCCTCTTCAGTAAACCCTTCCTTATCGGCGACGATTGAAAGAAGCACTTCTTGCTCTCGTTGTACTCGATCCTCTTCTGTCCATTCACTCCATTGCGGTGGTCTTGAGATGGGAAGAGGACGAGACTGAAGGAGCTCTAATTCCCACGGAAGACGAGTGGCTATGAAGCCGTGGAAGCGCATCCACCAATCGAATTGCTCTCTAATGTCCGAAAAGGTTCGCTTCACCTCCTTCTTCCAATCATCCATATATTGCATGAAGATCTTATTCAGAGTATGTTTCTCTTCCATTCTATCGCGCGTCGCTCTCCTTCTCCAACGGTATCGCTGTCGGGACAATGCGCACTGTCCGATCCACGGACAATGATGACGAAGTATCCTCTCCGACGCTTTGAACCTTCTCCAATCACCCCTTATGCTACCGTTCATGGCCTCATCCCATGCATCCCATCCCCGAGGCGAAGAGTAGTCGGTGATCGGAGGGGGGCAGTTGTACCATTCCTCTCGCATGCGGTTGAGACGGGCCCACAGATCCGTACCGTGTGGCAGTAAGAAACGGCGCTTCACCCGATCCTCCTCATGGGCTCGTTCGTACTTTAAATAAGCTGACTCTTCGAGATATCGCCGTCGCAGCTCCCGTAGCTGTTTCCTTTTTCGCTTCATCATCGATTCTTCTAACTCTTCCGTTGAGTTGCCTTTCTTCATTCGATCCTCCTCTTCCAATAAAGCCTGCCGACTCTCCTCGAACTTATCGGCGATATCCTTCAAGAGCTTGAAGACTCTGTCATCCATAAATTTGTCCCATATCTTTTTCCGCTCCGGTGACATAGGACTGTCTGCTCTTCGAAGTTCGAATTCAAATTTTCGTTCGATTTTCGCACTACCTTTCCGTTCCCTTGGAGGCAGTGGACCTTCCGAGGAGTCGTTCTGATCCGTTTCCTCCGTTGCCGTAGCATCGTGAGGACCCATTTGCTCTTCCTCTTCCTCCTCCTCTTCATAGTCAAATTGATCTTCATCATCTATTGATTGTTGGTACACAATCTCGGGAGCCGCTTGCACTGCGCTAGGGAATTTCTGGCCCACATTGTGTGATGGACTAGCTTCAACGATCGATGTGATGTGCAATGTATCCTCCTCTTCCTCCTCTTCTACTCCCTCTTCTTTTTCTTCTACAATATCCTCATCTTCCTTTAGTTCCTTTAGTTTATCTTCTTTCTCTCCTGTCAGTTCCTCCTCATCCTCCTCTTCATTCTTGTCTTCTCCCTTTTCATCCTCCTCTGCATTCTCTCCTTTTTCTTCTACAATACCCTCATCTTCTTCCTCTTGTACTTTTTCTTCTTTCTCTTCGGTCAATTCCTCCTCATTCTTTTCTTCTTCCTCTTCATTCGTTTCTTCTTCCTCTTCATCCCTCTCTTCAATCCTCTCTTCTCCCTCCGCAACTTCCTCTTTATTCTCAACCTCTTCTTCATCCTCACTTTTCTCTTCATCATCTCTCGCCTCATCCTCATTCTCCAACTCTTCAGCAGCCAGGCCGTTCTGCATCTTCTCGGCTACAATACTTAACATCACTTGTTGCTCATACTGCTTGCGATCCTGCTCTGTCCACATTTTCCATCCGTCATCTCCGCTGATTGGTGCCGGGCGAGTGTGATTAGTCTCCCCTTCCCATGCAGCTGGCGTGAGGGGAAAGCCGTGGATGCTCAACCACTCGTCACGGCTTCGACTTCGGCTCTCTCCCGGCGGCTGGTCCTCAATCTCGAACATGCCTGAACGTCGCAGCGACCGCTCGCAATCCTCCTCGTGCTCCATCCAGAGAATATTCATCGTCTGTATCTCATCACGTCTGTGGAACATCGCCCTCACTCTCCAATCAATCGATCCTTTTTTTGGTCTCGATTTATGGGCAGTGCTGGGGTCGATCCAGGGGCAATGCTCACTAAGAATTCCCTGGGCGAGCTTGAGTGACCTCCATTCGCGATCGAATGCCTTATGCTGCTCCACGCTTAACGCTTCCCAATCCGGACGAAGTTGAATGACAGGCAGCTCGGTGCTGAGAGGGAAGCGGCTGGTCCACTGTTGAGCAAGTCGGTTGAGGTACTCCGTACGTCGTGCCAACGATTCCTTGGGCGCTGTTCCATTGAGCAAGCGCATTTCCTCGTGTGTTTTCTCGAATCCAATGTAATCCCGCAAGTGACGGTGCAACAGTATAATCTTGCACAGATCGCCGTGCTTCCGCTGCGCTGCCTGCTCCATTTGCTCTCGTGTCAGGCTGTCCAGCCTCAAACGAGCATCCTCACTCAGCATCTCAGCACGCATTCTCCGGACCCGCTCATCCAGCTGCTCCCTCAGTTGCTGCTCTCTCGTCGCATACGGCCAATCGACCCTCGCTTCGTCTTCATCTTGTACCGAATCCGGCAGAGGCATTGGACTCCCGGGATCTTGAGGTTGCCCAATGGTATTCTCCCGTGCCCCTGAGTCGACGGATGCAAGTGTCCCACCGGAATCGTCTTGATGCGCCTTGACTGCTATCTTGCGGGTCAATTCCGCCGCTTCCTCATCATCCTCCACGGTGTCGACAAGAGACTCGACGACGACCGTTGCGTCCATTCTCGCTAGCTTGGGACGATGAGCGGAACGAGTAGACGGCTTCCACATACGAGTGTGTTCGGGTGCTCTCATAGCTTGCTCGATCAACTCGCTACTCCATTGCTCCTCATCCCTTGGCGTTAGGGCTGACTGCACAGGGCTTGGTTGAGCATCTGCATCCGTGGGATGTCGTGACGCTGACGGGGCATCACTTGCGCACTTGTCCTCCGGTTTCCTGATGCTAGTTGGCTCCTTCTCATTGTCAGCGACTGCCTGCGTTCCTTTGTTGAGGGTGGAGTTCTGCTGTATTCGCTTCGCTTCTTCTTCTTCTTGCTCCTTCTTCAACTCTTGGGCGTACTTCATCACTTCTACAAGACTCTCCTTGCTATCGATCTCATTTATCACCAGCCAAAACTTCTCAACTTTCTCTTCACTCAAGTCAGAGAACAACTCGAGAGCCATTCGAGCCAGCTCCTTAGTCGACATCTTCTTCTCTCCTCTCGCGCATGCTTCTCCGGATCTCTCCTTCTTCGTCGCTACCATAGCATTCGAAATTATCGAATTCTGCGCAGACGATGGTTTGGATGAGGTAGATGGTCCATCTGCCAAGATCGGGCCAACTCCGGTCAAATTTTTCATCAAATCCTCCTCCGCCGCAGCAGCATTCTCGATCGTATCCCCCTCCGATGTTTCCTTATCCTCCATCGGAAGACCTGAGTGGATAGGTGGATCGGACAATTCTCCTCCTTGATCCATTTCTGCATCTGAACTCGGTTCCTCCTTCACAGGCTTGCTTGCCTCATCCGCCTTCTCTCGTCTTTTGCGCGCTCGCTCAGAACGAGCCTTCTTCGCATTCTCCTTTGCTTCCTTATTAGCCTCCTTCCTGGCTTCCTCCAACCGCGTCTTCTCATCTTTCTTCCTCTCCTTCATCTTCTTCTCATCGTCTTTCCTCCTCGCTTCGTTCAGTTTCTCCAATGCCCTACTTGTGACCTTAGTAGGTGCGTATGTGTCCTTCATCTTCCGATTGGCAGGCTTGCAGACGAAGTCGAGGTTCTCCACGCGCACGTCTCTCGACGGCTCGACCAGGAACATCTCCTCGTCGTGGACGTCTCCATCGTCATCGTCAGAGAAGTCGTTTTCCTGCTCGATCGGGAGCGCTCTGGGGCATGGAGCGTGTTCACACGCATGGAACGTAGCTTGACACTCCGCATCCCTGAGCTGTCTTTCCGCCGGCGAAACTTCCTGCGACTCCACACCGTGCTCTTCCCCAGGCCCTTTGAGACACCTGGGCTTAGCTTTCCTGATCTGCCGCTTGCAATACATGCAGAGGGACAAAGCGGCATCTACTAGATCGCGTAGGGTGGAACGCTTGTTGGGCGGGTGCGAATCGTGACTAGCGACCGCTTTGGAGCCATCGAAGACGATCTTTGGACCGCACGGCAGCGAATTGTGGAAGAGGGACGTGAGAGACTGTCTCACTTCGTTGACCTTGTCGGTCGTCTTCTTGTGAAGAACTTCACGCTCGTGTTGCACAGTGAAGTGGACGGTTGCTGAGACTGCGCCGCCCGGGACGGTGTCATCTTCCTCCTTCCCACTCGAAGAACCAGATGATGTGGACATGGAATGCTCAGGAGGGTCGTTTCTCGATGATGGACAGACTGCAAGTGGGCACTGAGGCTGCTGAGCGCCTCCTTCTCCATCTCCTCCTTCTTCGGTAACCAAGTGCACTGGATCGATGGGGAATGAGCGAGAGGAGAATGAGCCTGCAATTATGATGCAATTATATTTAACAACAGTTTCGCGACAAGATCTAATCAGAAAAAAATACACAAAAAAAAAAGATTTAAAATGGCGCTATGGTAATATCAGGAACATATTGGATCCAGTTAGCATCACAGAGCCGGAAAATTGGACTTATGTTTGCTACGTGTACACATAGCAATGTTCTCAATCAAATAAAATGGGTCAGGATCTCATTTCGTCGTCTAAAAAACGGGTAAATCGAAGATGTGCCTAAAAATGTGCCAGACAATAAATATTGTGTCGTTTCCGCGATTATTAAGGCACGCATGTCACAAGAATCACAATAGAATAAGCGGGATTGAAAATGCTATGTCATACCATTTTACACGTTTTTGGTACATAGTTAACTTTGGGACCCCCGTATTCTGATGGAACCGCCGTTTCCGTGCAGAGCCGTTATCTCATACGGGAAAATAAGGCCATACAATCAGTTCTCGAACCAGCCGTCACTGAATAGTAGTCCACGAAAATATTTCTGCCGTCTTTGTTGTCGTTCACTGGCTTACCCAGCATCAACAGTAGAACTTACCGGAGTCTCGTGATGCCTTCTTATGGACGTTGTCGCACAGCATGCTCTGCAATATTTATCATTATTCAGCCGCGCTAATACATATCAGCTTCGCTTTGTTATCCCCGTAACCCCATGCTATCGTACTCACATAACCGCCCGTTCGGTGCGTGCGCTGATCTATCATCGGTCGTTGTCTCTCCTCGATCGAGTTCAAGTTGCAGCCACGAATTTTCCCGCTGAAAACAGCCTGTTAATGAGGCGCCAAACGTGATGGTGGCAACCGATAAAGAGATCAAAGATGTTAGTGGCCGAGGAACCAACGCTTTTTTTTCTAGATTTTATACAAATTGTGAAATCGTAAAGCGCACCTGAGCTTGCGTCTGTCAGAGAACAATTCTTGAGGCGGAGAGGAGTAGGCATCGGTGGTAGCGCGGACGACAAAGCCGTCACCCTGAAGTTCTCTCTCTCTGATCTTTGATATTTGATCTGTGAACTACCTGGTCCTTGAGATCCATTATGCCCCGTATTGATGTAGTGCTCACGAGATCATCGGCCGACATGTCCCTGACATGAGATAAGAGATTGATGCAATTTAATATGTAAAACAAGAGAAGATTGGCAATTTCAATTTCGTCATCAGCAAAATTAGTCTGAATATATTCAACATTAAATAAATTGTAAAGGTTGGATCATGTGTTTGACACACAAATTCTTTACTACGGTATGGTGTCAAATTTCCGGATCGAGCTTTCCATCGCTCTATCCCCTCAGTGTTTGTAGTCTCCGTGTATTAAGATTAATTTATGTCTTATATAGTCCCTGTGTGGCTAGTCAGTGCAATAGACTGGGGATTCTGCCTTGTAATTCAAGATAAAGAGCGACTTTCCGGATCAGATTACGACATAGACCAGTTTTCTCGAAAACAATAAGTATTAGTTGTATTAAATAAGTAAATAATTATTCACCTCGAATGAATGAATCTCGAATCTAAAATAGTAGTGGGCTCGATAATGCTTGCTGCGGAACTCAAACCTAAAAATGCGAAAATTAAGTATAATATAAACCAAAAGATGATACAACACAACACAGAACACACAGAACACACAACACAGAAGACTTAGGAATATCGATTAAATCCATTTTTGCGATATGAATATTATTTAAACGTAAACAAAATGTAAATGAATCGCCAAGGAGCAGTAACACAACACAAATGTTCTGCTATTTAGAACGATAATCATTCAATTATTTCGACAATCCTGGGTTCATGTGCTCTCTGCTATCCAAAGGAAGTCTCTAGTGTGATTTGACAGAAACTTATTACAAATTTCTAATGTAAACAATGATATATTAATTTGTTGACTAAATTCGCTAATGAAGTGTTTATAATAGATGCATTGTAGGAAATCAGTCATATTTCAGTGTTTTGGCAGTTTCTCGTATTGAATCATTCAAAAGCGCGGCATTTTGGAATGGACAATTCACGATATTACGGTAGACTAGGGAATGGTCAGATATGGCAACAAGTGATCTACATGAAACATGCTTTAAAACGCTTTTAGGCGCTTACTTGGCAATTGCAGTGCTCAGTTCTTTTGCATATCACTGTTAAAGGGCTAATACACAATAACGTAGCAGTTGGAAGCAGAGTGGGCGACTTCTAGGGAGAATCCCTTCGTGTACCACGCCATTTCCTTTGTTTTCCGTTAGAAAATGATGTTTCCCAGAGAGCCGTTGAAAAAAAATAATTTTTAAATTAATATTCATTAATTAAAAACGATTAATATAATAAATGAGTACGGGCGTGCAATATTTACGCATCGGTCCGCTATGCTCCGTGTGGGATTATCGCGTGACATTGTTGGCGAACTAATTATACGCATTTTGGCATATAATAATATATTTTGGCATAAGTTTTGCATGTCCTTCAATAAAATACGGCTCATTTCAGTATGTGGTCTCTTTTCGCCGTGTGAAACGACCTGCTTTCCAGATTTCAGGCAAAGTGAACGCTGTCAACTAATCTCTTGTTACAAGACAGGCGCGTCTGCTTTAACACTGCAGCGATCTAATCGATACGTAATCATAATCATTCGCTAATGGGCCTAGTTTTCTAACAGCTGGCCTTACCAGTAGGTCCCATTTAGCGTTGTACTACGACTGTAAAATTGCCTAGTATGGAGTGGAACATTTAAAAAAAACGATACAAAGTGGACGTGAGGCTAGTCCTTTACACTCATCCTTTGCCATGTCGTTTCGTTCATCGATTACAGGTGTGTTTCGAAGAGAATATGAGTGTCTAGCACCACGCGCCGGTCGATAATCACAATAGAAGCATGGCTAGAGGACCGCCAAGATGGTGGCACTCTTTGGGTGAGTCTATTTCAATTTCAGTGATGTTATTAGGCTGAATTCAGAGTCACCAATCAGTTCCATACCAAACAACGGTCTAGCTAACACGTGAAATATTTATATTTTAGAATTTATTCTTACACAATTTTGAAATTTGGCGACAAACCGAATGCTCATTGGCGGTCATCTATGTTTGCGTATAATCGTTTAAACTTGGGCAGTTACTCGACACTTGCCATTTGCTACAAAATTATGTTTTAGATAGCCAGCGAGCAAGGCGGCCAAGACTAGCACAATTACCCAAGAAGTTATGCACAGGTACCATGATTTATTTCGAAAATACCTCTTCTGAGTAACATTTTGACTAGCATTTACATTGTTTCTTTGGGTTATCTGCAATATGCGTTTTTATTATTGACCTTGAAACACGCCACCAAGTGTACGTTCGATGCTCTAGTCCAACTGTACTTTCATTTCACTTCCATTTCACCGGAATAATAATAATTTCCATTAGATAGTCGAGAAAGAGGTCCATATTGGCGGGCGGAGGCAAGGGGGGAGAGAGCGTGTATTGATTAAAGAGATAGTGTGGTGGGAGAAGAGGGGGGCCCAGAGAAGCAGAGAATGCACAAATACCGTATGCCGTTTGGGCGGGTGCTTGAGTCCATTGGGAAATGACTTTTCTCCTTCTTTTTGACATTTTAAAATTAAAATAAAGGACATCGCATGAATAGCATCTGGTGAATCATTATGATGATTTCAGAAATAAAAATAATAATATTTTATTAAAATATCCCCATTCCAAGGTCACATCAGCATCAGGTGTGTCCAAACGGTTCTCAACGTGGAAATTTCCAAAGTGGAAGAGGAAGAAGAGAAGAGTGGAATGACTTCTCCATTAGACAGAAGGGTGACAGAAGGGGGAGACAGACGGGGTATTCCGATTCTCGATAGCACACGAAAGCCTTTGTGCTCACACTTGCTTGTATTCAGTCCGGAGACAATTTATTGTTAATCAGATTGATAAGACTCTCGCACCTTCGTTGATCTCTCTCCACTACTCTGACCGAAGCGAGATCTGCTCACATTGGAGCCTACTCATGAAAGAAACGCAGTTGGCGACTGCAATAGACCCTTGCAATCGCCGAGGGATTTTGACCGGCAGATGTTGAGTAATAAAGGCAAAAAGGTAAAGGCGCACAAAGAGGAGCCCACTGTTAGGCCAATGACTATTGAGTAGTAGGTCCTTGAAATATTAGCTCGTCCACCTTCGGAGTGATCACTATCATTGAAGTGGCTGATCCTCCTTAGGTGTCTTTGCTATATCGAGGCTTCTACGTTCGTCCTCCACTTTATCTTACTTATAGCCTGATAACAATAAACAGATATAAATATCGAAGATATTGACAAATGCAGTGTACTTTAGGAATTGATCCTTATTATTGAATTATCGCGGGTCTAATGGTTAAGATTTTTGGTTTCCACCCAATGTTGAAAATAAACAACTTTACTTCAGGTTGCCGATCGGTGTACGGTGTGTTCTGTTAGACATTAATCTCTTAGACGTTTGAACGATTTCAAAGCATTTGGCGTTTCGGAGAAGTCTCTCACGCTTTTCAGTGGGAACCATTCACGTCAAGCACAGATCACCTACGTGGAAAAGGCCAGCCCAAAATACTCACAGACTTTCGAGGATTGAAGCGGAAATTTTGCAAATTTCGTGCATGTGCTCTGATTGGAGTGAATCTACAAGCATCGGCACACTTTCATGTTTTCATAGACAAGTAGAAATAAATTGAGCACGATAATGATTTCAATTCATTACCCAATGCTGTGACACAATATCAGTTAATTGGGTGATTGGACGACCACCAAGTCAATTAATTGGGTATTGTAATTGGTCAGGCAGCTCTAATTAACGAGATTGACGAGACTCAGCTTACGAAGTTCACTGCACTACAGACATGATGTCGTCTGGAGCCATCGAGCTGGAAATTGATCATGCTCATTTTCATCAGCACCTAAGCATTTCTGAAATGCACAGTCTCAGAGAAACATCTTTTATGATATAACGCATCTTTTATGAGTTAAAACACATCAATAATGCGATAATCAATCGTTGTACTCATCTCACTTTGACCATTTGATTTTGGGTGCATTAGCTATCCTTGCACAAATGTCTCACCTTTTTTCGTCTGTGGGAACCTTGACGACTAGGACTGATCAGTTGTGTGGGAAAGGCCAACTTTTTCAGGACCAAAGAACTAGGAGAAATTCTAGGAATAAGGCGGAAGTTGGCGAAATTCGTGCTCAATCGTGTCCAAATCTGCTCCAGATCTCGGTTTCCACGAAATGTCAAACCTTTTTCATCAGCCAAAATCCGTATAAAAGGAGATGTAATGAACTGAGTGTCAACGCTTCTGCTGGGCTACTCCCATTAGTTTAACGACTCAACTTACATGCTTCCTCTTAATATCATATTTACTCTCACCCTCTCCATTCGAAGTCTTTCCATTAGTGCTGCGCCCTCTCCATTACAGTACACGATTTCACTCTTACCCAAATATACATCCCAAATTATTTGTTGAGGATGTCATTCCTTTGTATCATCCGATTGATCAGAGTTAATTCGTTTTCTTAAAGATGTCTGTTAAACTCGCCCATCTTCTTATCTTCTCTCTCATCGTCGCTTCTTGTGTCGCCCTCACCGAATGGGAGCTCCACCAGCCCATGAGAATGTGTGGAAAGAAGCTGCTTCAATTCGTGATGGACCATGATCTGTGCCGTCCCGACAAGTGTGATGGAAAGAGTCAGTTTGCTAAGTGGGGATAGGCTTATCTCTTGCCCATATCGGACCTCATTTTGGGTTATTGATTGAAAGTATAATTTTCAGAGCCGATCTTCACTCGTTTCCGTCGTGGAGCCGAGACGACCGTGCTCACCAAGGCCTGCTGCGATTCCTACTGCAAGCCATACCGCATCGCCGAAATCTGCTGCAGTTAAATCTGCACAACCCTTCTACTCTACTCTCTACCGTAGCTTCATTCTTCTCTCCCAAATTCCAACTTTTGAACTAATTCTGAAAACAAAACACTCATCCCCAAACGTAATAGTACCCATTTTCTTCAATCTTTCTCCATTGACTAGGCATTGACTCGGCATTCATTGTGTTCCATCGCATTCATTGATCTAAATGATCCGTTAACAAACTCGGAGTGCACAGTTCATGACCGACAGACATATTTGCAGTACAAAAACAGCGTGGACTATGCTTATCTCATCCTCATTGTAGGCTATGAAGTCTCACGCATTTCAATAGGAACTAAGACGATAAGGACTGATCACCTATGTAGAAAGGCCAGTCCAAAATACTCTGAGACTTCCTCTTGAACGTCATTGAGGAAGATTGAGAAATGAGAAATGACATTGAGAGAAAGTGACGTACACACTCTGAATCCATGAATGTACTCAATTTTCCTCTTTTCACTTCTCTTTTACTTTTCAGTAAGTTGGTTCTCAGAAAGGACTAATTGAGAGGAGGTTTGGTGTATTGATCGCTCCTTGCGCAATCTCTAAGGAGAGTGGTTGAGTTACAAGTGCTATGGTGTGTTTGAAATGCTCAGCAAACGAAATGTGATGGTTAGCGAGCTATCGATTGTCTGGGAGAGAGGAAAGAGGAAAGAAGGGGAGGAGGAGGCCAGGCACGATTATGATCAGGAGAGCCAACTAGCACTATTTCGGCCTAAATACAAAGGTTGTCTGATTCTGAACATTCTCAAGCTAGCTGTAATTATCTGATCCCTATATATATTAACCCTTCTGCATTGTCATGTGTGTTATCTTGATACAAGATGCATTTTAAGATCATTCCGGTGCTGTCGATTATTCGGCCTACCTGTATTTTCAAACTGACAAATCGACCCCTCCACCCACCCTCTTTTCCCCGTTTCCATCTTTTGTATTATTCCCTGCCATAATGAAAATCATGTCGTTCATATCTTGACTGATAAAATAAAATAAAGAAGAGGGAAACAAGAAAAACAATGCATACGGATATTTGGATAGTACAGTGCGAACGAATACTAGTTGAAAGAGCAGAAACTGAGCATAAACAGGAATGACAAATTTACAAATAGTAAAGCAAGAGAAATAATTCAAAGTTGAGGAAGTGTGAGGGATGGGAAGATAGATGGGTTGTAGGGACGGTATGAGTGGATGCTGGTAGTTTTGCGAGGATGGTATGGAGGGAGCGAGGGGATTGAAGGATGATCTGGTCGATTGGGAAGTATTGATGAGATGGTTAGAGGAACGGATTGGTGGAGAGATGTATGAATGGAGAGGATTGATGAGGAGGAAAGGTAGAGTGGGAGAATGACGGCGTTGCGAGGTCTGGAAAGTATTCACTCAAATTAATGAGCTCCAACTCAAATTTCTTTCTTTTTGAAAGTTTTCTGAGCAGCTAAGCACACCAACTAGGAGCTAGCAAAAAATACAGAAAAAATTGAATTGGTCATTTTCGCATTCGTATTTTGGTATAAATTATTTTTTTCGATTCATTGTTTAGGTTGTATACTAGGCGTTTGCGACGGTAACCGAGAATGTGAACGCCGTATCAATTTTTTTATCGTCTCACCAGACGAGTAATAATATATAAATACTCACCTTATTTTCCACCAATGGCCAATCGATCGAGGGAGGGCATCTCGTCGCTGGATTGGTCCGTCTCCTCCTCTCCGAAGGTGAGGCAGGAGAGCTCGTAGGCGATATTCTCCTCGAGCCTGCAAGCGAATAGATACGTCATACTGATTTTATGCACCCCTCTTGCACCACTGTCTATCCCCATATGTGTAGGACACCAACTATCGCCCATTAAATGCATGTCTCAAACAACAAATAAAATTACTCACCCGAGTATGAGCTCCCTCTCCCTCTCATCGACCTTCTTCTGCTCCTCGTTTCGGCCAAATTTGGTCCTCGGATTGAGACGAGCGAGACCCTCGTTGCCTGCAAATAATGCATTGGTTTTTGGAAAATAACGAAGGTGTGGGATGTAGGCCAAAAAGTGTCGAAATATCAGGATTGTGCTTCGGAATGCGGAGTTAGCATAGTGCGATCGAACAATAAAGGAATCGTCAGGCGGTGCACAGTGATATTTGCAAAAGATTGAATATAAGAGAAATGTCTACTGGGCATTGCAAGACTAGGTGCGTGAACACAAAATCATGCAAGTTACACGAACCAGTTGGAAGATACCATATGTGTGAACCTCGACAAAGATTTGTTCACCAATCGTTATTGGAAGTGAATATTTGCAAGCAAACCCTTTGTCGAGGTACAGAGTCGCCCTTCCTCCACTCTCCTCCATGTCCCCATCTGTAGCAGGAATGATCGAGATCGTCCATCCCATCCCTTCGTTGCCTTCCTCCTTCATCTTCCTCACTCTCTTTTATTGTCCAATCTCCTCCGGGAACGGATTAGAAAACCGGGAGAGAAACAGGGAGGGATGGAGGCAGCACGGGATCGAGAGAACGATGGAAGCGGGATCAGAGAGGGGATCATCATCGGGGAATCGAGAGGCATCGGAAAATGTGTAGCCACCGCATTTGGACGAGACATGTGTAGGGAAAGGGCAGTAAAACGAGGCTCCGCGGAGAGATTGATGCATGGGCGCGATGGGCTAATGAAAAGGGAAATGGAAAAAGTGGAAAGATGGGAGAATAGGTGTGAGGGAGCTTATTGTCGATTTCCAACTGCTCCCGAGGCGTGCAGCCGATTGAATCCCATCTCGTCCTCGACAGCATCCATATTCTCCTCCTCTTCTCCAGTAGTCGAGCTGTTCGATGCGCTCTGGCTGCTCGCTGGCGACCGAGAGTCGGCGGTGGTTGAGGCATTGGGGTCGTGCGCAGGAAGAAAGACGAAGAAGCTACCAGTCCATGTATCCGTATCCAAGGGAGTGTACACCATCCTCATCTTGCTCTCAAGTTCGACTAAGCTGTCCTCATCGTCAACCGGCTCATTCCCGGCGAGATACTCCCTCTCCCTCTCCGCCTCTACCGTCTTGATGTATTCCTCGGCGAGGAACATTCTCTGTGTCGCAGCCATTTCCACGAGATTGTCGACCTCGTGCAGATTGTTAGCTCTGCCTGCCTCGAACAGTCGGGGAACAATCGTCTCCTTTCCGTCGAAATAGGCCAGCAGCACTTTCTCCCACTCTCGCAGCTCTTGGGTGTTCATCTCCGCGACGAGCTCCATAATCCTGCTGGTCCTCGACGTTCGACGTGCCAGAAATCGCGGACCGAGCCGTTTCTGATGATCACTCTTCGCCTTTTCTTTCTCTCGATTCTCTCGTTTCTCGCTGTCCATCTTTTCGAGGTAATCTTGCTCGACTCTAGTCTTCATCTCCGCCAAATTGTAATCCATTCGCTCCTGCCGTTTTTTCTTGAGAACGCGAGACTTGATCAAATCTTGTTCAGTTGTCTTCACGGTTAGCACACAGTCCTCCACCAACTTCCTCCTTCGCCGTAAATCTACAAGCACTTGACTGCCTACCAGACGAATATCGAGTCGCATCTGTTGACGAACATCGTCGTTACGCACGGCGTAGTTGACCCCGTCTCGCTTCCTCTCCCACGCTCTCAGATTTTGGTCTATCGCGCGTTCGGCTTCGAGCAAGTGGGTCGTGCTCCAGATGTTCAGCCAATTCTCTCTTCTCTGCTTTGGCTTGACGGTGACGTTCTTTCCGAGCTGCGCAAGCTCTACCTCGAGCTTTGTCCGACGCTGATACAAGTCCTTCTTATATTCATTCACGATCGCATCGAACGCTTCGACGAATTCCTCGCTGCCCATATCCCTTGCCAACTCAATAACGTCTTCTTCTTTCATTCCAGCTTTATCACACCATCCCAATCGGAAAACTCGCATCTCGAGGCGGTTCGCTACTTTCTTTAATGCATATTTCTTAGTGTTGAAGTCCCTCAGTCGCTGCATTTGGTTCTCTATCCGAATACGCTGCTGTTTCGGAGCAACCAACAGCGCCTCTCGCATCTTTGCTAGCTGCGCAAACTCGTTAGAGTCGGAACCTGTGGGTACGAGGTCTCTCACACGAGAGGGAAGCGGACGCGACTTGATCCATCTCTCTCGCTGCTCGTTCAGTAACTCCATCGAGGGAGTGTACTCCTCGGCGTAGTCTCTGGTTCTCTGTCGCTCTTCCTCGAAGTACTCACGCTCCCTCTGGATCCGGTGTTGCCTCCTTTCGCGCAAATCGCCCAGCTCCCTGCAGACCTTGTACTTGTGCGCAACAGCATCTCTGTATTCGTCACTGGCTTTGTGGCGTGGATGTCGCAGTTTTTGAGCTTCATAGGCTATGTTCGCTTTGTTCCTAGCACAATTCCAATTGCAGAAGTATTCGCCATGATTCTCCTTGAGCACCATGTCGAAGAGCTGACGTTTCCTCTGTTCAGATCTAGAGATTGCGGGAATCGCCTCCTTCTCTCCCTGCCTCCATCTGTTCCTCTCTAATATCTCTTCCCTCGTCTTATTCTCCGCTTCATCGCGTCGATCCGGCTCCTGTACCTCTCGAAACCATTGCTGATCCAGCCTCTTCTCGTGTACAGCCATTGCCTCAAAGAACTCGTCGAGTCCTCCACAAGCCTCGACCAGCTTGTCATACTTATCGTCAGTTCGGTCTCGTTCTCCTCTGTTTTCGAATGCGTCGATGAGGTGCACACGATGCTCAATCAATTCCTCCTTCGCCTTTTTCTCTGCAGCTGCTACTCGCTCAACTTCCTCCTGGCATTCAATCCTCTCCATTCTCCTTCGATCATCGTCCCTTGCTCGTTGCTCTATTGCCTTCCTCCTGTCTTCTGCCTCTTTCATCGCTCTTTCCTTTTGTTCCTGTTCTCGCTCCTGCTCCTCCGCGGTTCGCTGTCCACTCGAGCGCGTGAGAGAGCCATTGCGCTGAGTCGGATCTGGAGGAGCCGTTGGGCCAGGAGGGCGAAGAGTTGGTTGAGCAGGAGCCATTCCGACGACATCCTCTGACTGATGAGTTGGCCTGTTCGCCAAAGTCTCGTTGAGTCCTCGAGCCATTTGTAGGTCCGCTTGAGCCTCCGCAAATCGTTGCTGATGCACAGTGCGTTGCCTGCGATGGACTGCCTGAGTTCGGGTGAACTGTTCGTGTGGAACCAATTGATCGACCACATGGGATGATGGCGACGGCCTCGCCGATTCTAGGGCCTCTCCATCCATTCCCTCTTGATCCGCTCTTCTCTCATCTTCCTCTTCCAACCTTTCAAAAATCTCATCATGATAAGTCCTATACTTCATAAATTCGGCTGTCTCATCCGAATTTGCGGCCGTCCAATGAGAGGTTGTGTCGCCAACTAACACGTCAAAGTGGGTTCGGAACCACTTGTCTAGCATCGAATCTAGCCGTTGCTGACGCTGTAGCTCCGTCTCCGCCGGACGGTTGCCTGTTCTACATAGTTCCAACTCCTTTTCGCGCTCGAAAGCGATATAAAGATGGACCGGCACATATGATGTCCTCCACACTGTATGATCGACCGCAAGCAGTCGCCTTCGCCGTCTCTCCACAGCATTCTCGGATGGATTCTGTAGCTGTTCTAGTCTCAGCCTTTTCTCTGCTTTCACGTGAGCAATCGTCCATCTCGTGTACACCAAAATCACTCTCTCGTGTAGATCCGACTCCCTTGCCTTATATCCCGAAGGACAGACGACAGCAACCTCGGGGAGTGGACCGGTGGTGCGCCAGTAATTTCTGAGCGTGTCGAGACGGGCGATCCAATCCCACGTCGATTCTGTCCGTAGGAGAAGTCCATTTCGCACTCGGCGCTCTTCTTGATGCTTCTCATATTTCATATATGTTATCTCCTCCTGACACATTTTGTCTATTTTTCTGCAGAGTTCCGATTTCATCTCTGTATTCTTTTCACATATTTCGAAATCCTTCCGCCTCATGTCGGTCTCTGAAGCATTCTCCATCTCCATCTTCACCATTTCCTTTAGTGCCTCAGTCAACTTAACTTCGATTTCATCAACAGATCTTCTGACGATTGCACACACTCTGCTCAGAAGCAATTCTTCTCTGTGTTCATATGGTCGCTCCAATTGCACTGGCTCTTGATTAGAACCTTCAGGTTCCATTCTGTCTCTGACTCCTTTCAGCTCATTCTTTCGATCCATTAGCCAATTGGCCACTATTTGTCGAGAATCCGGGTTGTTGGCGATCCATTCATCTCTGATCGCGTTGAGTCTTGCAACCTTCTGAATATCCGACGCCTCCATCTCCATCGGAAATAGGCCTTTCGACGCTTCCCATCGTTTCAACAGAAGACGAAGCTCGTGATCGAGGTATTCAAGCTCCCTCTTCCTTCTCTCGATCGCCCAGATTCCTCTCACTTTCCCTCCTCTCACTTCACAAGCTTTCCTTTTTCTCAAGCACTCCTTTACGTGTTCCTGGACCACGAAGGTTTCCTCGGTGATATCGATTTCCTTGCGCTTCTTGAGCATCATCCACGTCTTGGTCCTCTCGCTTTCCTTGAGCTGTACGATGAACTCGAAGAGATCATCGACCTCTTCGATATCCACGTACCGCCACTTCATATCCCTGTTCTCCTTCAAAAATTCAATTTCGTTTTGCAACATGTCATACTCCTTTTCCCATTCCATTGCAGCTTGCTCGTTGTCGGCATAGACCTTCGCGATCATTGGAATCCACCGCATGTTCATCCACCATTCCCACACCCATTTCACGATCACTCTCCAATCTTTCCACTCTTTCCGTGTCGCACTCTCAGACGGTCTGGTCAAGAACCAAGCCTCCTTCATTAGATCCAGTCTCGGTTCGCGGTCCAAAGGCAGTCCCTCAGAGCCCCCCTTCTCCAGTCGTTTCCTCTCCATATCCTGTTCCCACTCCAGATATTCTATCATAAGTGGGGGCTGCGTTCGCGTCGCATCACTCGCTGCTTTGAAGCGCTGATCCATCTCGATTCTTCTCTTCCGACAATCTTCCGAAACGCGCGCCTTCTCTTGCGAAGCACAACTCCTGATCGACTCCCTGTTCTCCGCAAGAACCGCGTCGTACGCATGCTCACAGTCTTGGAGCTCTTTGGCCGTGGCCTCCTTCACTTCAGTCATCAACTTGTTCCACCGCTCCTCCATCCAATCGCTATCTACCGAAGGAGGAAGGACCTCCTGCAGTGAACCAGAAGGGGCTCTTGTCGAATGGTCTATATCCATCGGAGCCTCCATCACGCGCCTCCTCTCAGCCTCCTCTCTCTTTCCTCGTTCTCTTTCCTTGATCAGCGCTATTGTCAATGTCAGTTCAGCATCGACCACACTACTCATTGGCTCACGCGCTCGCATCTGTTGCTTCGAAATCGACGACGGACGAGGAATCATTCTCGTGGGAGTCGCCTGTCTGTTCCTCCTCGCTGCTCTCCATCTCCTGAACTGCTCCTGAACTGCACGAGTCATCGCTGCATTCGGCTGATTTGACGCCCTCTGTTTAGGGCCTTGCTCTGTTCGTCTCAGGGGCTCCTTCGCACCATCCTCGCTTCTCTCAGGCCGACTGCAGCGGTGCAATTCCTCCTCGACGAGCACTTCCCTCGGGGGCTCGATCACACACATGGAGATTCGGTCGACGAGATCGTCTGCAGCTGTATCGTCGATATTCTCTTGCGACGACGCATTTTCCTTCTGCTCAGCGTGAGCGAATGGCGGCACCATTGCCCCGTCGAAGAAGTGTCCTCCACCATCATCTCCTTTTCCATCATGATCGTCATCCTTGACCGATGAAGTCGACTGATCAAACGATGGGTTGTCGAAGCACACCGGCACCTTCTTCTTCTCTTCTAGTGGCGGGGCGGTCGGTTCCTTCGTCGACTGTGGATACCTCAGTGCTCTTAATTGCACTCCTCGCTCGATCTGTTCCTTTGTCAGTTCCTCCGTCAACGGCACTTGCTCGTTCGGCCACGGATGGAACGTCGCCAGCCACTCGATGCGCGCCTTCTCCTGCCCGGCCATGAGTGGCAGCACGATCATCCTCTTCAGGACCTCCTCTTCCGTCTCCTCTTCGACCGCCTCCTCGGCTCCACACACGCACTTGATCGCATCCATGCCCAAGCTCACGGCAAATTGGCCCAGCTCGCGCCATACGCTGTGCTCGGTGAGATTGCTGCATGCGCCGCGACGGAAGGGATCGGGCATGGAGAAGCGGAAGTCGTCGTCTCGTCGAGGCGGTCTCTCCCTTGTCCACTCATGCGGCAGTTCCACTGCTCCGTACGGGTCTGCCGGATCAAACATGTCGACCGTGGGCGAGTATCGCACGTATCTGAAGGGCAGCGGCAGGTACGCTCCGCACGTCTTGTTGTAGTCGGCATCGAGGGCGGGGCGCGGCGCGGTCGTGTCGGCGTCGCGCAGCAACAACAGATGCTCCAGCAGCGCGTCGCGGTCCTCTACGCTGGGCATCTCGGCGTGCCAGCGTCGCGTGTCGTGGGCAAACGCCACCGCCTCTCTCAACCAGTCACGGGCCGTCGTGTGCAGCATGCCTTCCTCTATGCGGAACCCGGCCGGATGGAACAGTCCTCGGTGTTGGTCGGCGCTGGCATGGAATATGGTCCTGAAGCGGTCTTGCAGCTTCTCGCCTGCGATGTAATGTGCAACGTGCGCCGGACTGATCCAGTACTCGGGCAGGTACGGAAAGTAGGGCATGAACGGGCCCATCTGAGCCAGGACGTCGTACTTTTTCTCCTCGACGCAGCGCAGATACGTGCGATGATTAGCGAGCGAGTAGTCCGCCCACTTCCTCATTTCCGCATACTTGGAGGCTCGATGGATGATCGAGTAGCCGAGAAAGCGCCCCCGCATGACCGGTTCGCCAGGGTACTCGGGCATGTCGGGACAAGGCGGCCGTCGCGGCACCTGCAGCACGAGCATCCTCAGCTGGCCGGGGAATCGCTTCCGGTAGTGATGGTTCGTGTCAGGGCGCTGCCATGGATGACCACCGTTTAGGATGCGACGATTCATGGGATCTCCATTCTTCTTGTAGACGATGGGCGTCGGTAGGAGGCCGCAGGAGGGCAGGCGCGAGCACTCCCGAGAGGGCGTCAGCGAGGGATGATTGGACACCCGGCGCTCGGTTGAAGCGTCATCCATGAAGGGACGCAGATCGATCTCCACGACCATCGACGGATTGCTCCCGAGGTACGGCTTGATCGTGGACGGCTCGATCCTGATTTCGTTCATCTCGTGATCCTCCTTCTTTTTCTTCTTGTCCTTGATCTTCGGCACTAGAGCCGCGCGCTCCCTCTGACACTTTGCAGCGCCCGATCGGTTGGAGGATGCTGCGAACTTGCCGTGCTGACGACCATTCGTTGTCGACGACGACGACAGTCCGGATGACCTGGCAGACGAACCAGCTGACTGTGAGGTCGACACGGCGATGTGTGCGGCCGAGTAGTCAGGCGGAGGTCCAACGGCGTGCGATTGAGCGCCTCCGCCGCTTCCTCCAGCTCCTCCTCCTCCTCCTCCCATAACCGATCGTACTGGAGCGCTCTGGGTGGTGAAGGAGCTCGCACCGGTGGGTAGGGCGGTGGCAGTGAAGAGCGAGGCTAGTGCCGCCTGCTGACGAGGCGCTCCTGTGCACAGTCCTCCTCCAACTGCGATCTCCACGTCCGGCGCTATGCAGATAGGCACCTCGAAAGCCTCCATTGAGCAGGGACGGAACGGCCGGTACTTGTGCTGCTGCTCGGGGAAATCGTTCGGACGCTGCGCCGTCTCCTTGGCGAGTGTATCATGTAGCGCGACGATGATGCAATCCAGGACCGCCTCAACTGCCTGCTGGCCGTACTCCACTACGATGGCGTCGATCACGTTAAGGGCGCGCTTATTAGCACTGGATGACGACGATCGGGCAGGTGTTGTCTTGCTCGAGATGGGCAGCGAGATGGTCGAGTAGGAAACCACTGGATCACTGGAGTCGGACGCTACCGAGTCGAGAGGCAGATCATCGACGTCGGCTATCGTCTGTGTGTCTCCAGTTCCTTCATCAACGTGGCTGGCCACTTCACTGCACACGCGACGATAACGATAGCAACGGTGAAGATCTGCAAGGAAGGGTCCGGTTAGCGCGAGTCATGCGCTGATGGTCGGGGTAGAATCAGAGGACCAGTCCAGGAAAGTCTTTAGTCCGAAGGCAGTCCAAGCACCTTTCACCCCGATAAAAGTCAACAAGAACGACCACAAGGATAGAGGATAGACACAGATGGTGGGTGCAGTGTTAGTGGTCAATCACGGAGATGCACGGGGCATGCACAAGGGTTAACGAGAAGCGTGATTGAACTGGAGCAAAAGGGGAGGGGGAAACTCACCGTCCAGAGTGGTCTTGCCGGCAATGTGCAGTTGCTGCAGCTTTTCCGTGCGAGAGCGGATCTTGAGCAGACCTGGAATCGGAGGATAGAAAGCCACACACAAGACACAGGACGCACAGAGAAGGGTTCGGGCACGAACTCCGACAAGGATTCCATGTTTTTAGAGGCATTGCACTTGTCGGAATCTATGCACGATGACACAATCCACACAAAAGTCAGTGTCACTGCCTACTTTCTATCTCTAGATAGATCGACTTATGACCGGATTTATCAAGAAAATGAAACAAGACAATGACACTGTTTACATCATAATGCTCACTCTTGCGTCTTTGCATTTCTAGATTTACTCTGCACTCTCCCGAACAGAAAAGAAGCGTGAGAAATGAAGCGTGATCAGTGAAAACCGTGCTGTTGTGAAAGGAGGAGACGCAGATTGAGACATTGAAGGGATAAGTAACCAAGGAAGATAAGGATGAAAGGTGCTTGGACTTTGATGGATTTCGGTCCCCTGCTTCTACTACTACCACCATGACACTGAGAAGAAAACGGGCGACTTCGGCACTTTATGTGCCAGACTGCATGCTCTTTAGGCACATAAAGTGAAAAAGTGCCAAAGTTCGGTAGCGAGACTTACGTGTTCTTGCTTGTTTCATTTCTAGCAACTCGTCTCGAGCGAGTACTTGGGCTAGCTTGCCATCGAACTTCTCTTCTGCAGTGCGAGATCGGAAGATGTCTCGGAGCTTTGGCTTACGCTTCTCCGTCATCGCGCACATTTTCTGAATACATATTCAATTTTTAGATTATAAAATAACTTCATAAACAACCTATCGTCAATTCTTTTTTCTCTTTCGTATACTCAAACGAGCAAAGAACAACTATCGGTTTAATATTTTTGTCAGATGTGGATCCGACCAGCAAATGGCTCAGGCGCTGTCATTCGACCCTCATATGCTGATGTGAATCGAAATATATTTCAAAATAGCATTTAGTAAAGTTGAGTAACCAACCATTGACAGATTGAGGAAGGCGAGCACGCGCTCGTACTCGGCCGCGTAGTTACGAAGAGCGCGACGCTCTTGGCACACACGGAAGTACCGTTGCGCCTGCATACTCGGTGATTATAAGGCTACGGTAATCCAGTTTTTTAATTGCTTTTTTTTGCTTATTGGTAATTGCCGACTATAGTTGATATTTTTTTCTCTTTTTTCACTACTTTAGCCGCTGATAACGGAAATTGAACTAGCTTACCCTTGCGATCTTGACTTCTGCCTCGATCTGATGGGGCAGATCACGATATCCGATGTTGATGATGTTCACTCTCGATACGATCTGTTCGCCTTCGTTGAAGAAGTCCTATAACATTTCATTTAATCTCAATTTCGTTCTGACCATCGCATAACGTTCTCAGTTTTTCTCATCGCTTGTACGAATATAACGATACGAATATTCATAAACTTCGAAATTAATTCACTCACCACTTCATAGTCGTCTCGTTCCTGGCTGTAGCCCATATTGTATATATCATTGATCCAACCCTGCAATTGAAAAGTTGTACTCGATATAGATCCAAACAGTTCCAAACACTATAAGTTCCAAGAACGATACCTTGAAGTTGACACGGTTTCTGAAGCCGTAGTCCTCGTAGTCGTAGGGCAGACGTCGGAAAAGGAATCGGTAGGCATCGAGACGCTCCTGAGAGATTTGACGACGTCTACGAGCCTTCTGTGATGGGATCACAGAGCATGTCTGAAAAAATGGTAAATTTGCATCCACGTCAAGCGATTTTACAGTAGTATCACTGAATGGCTCAAGTTGCATACTGACGATAAATTGTTTCGGGATAGCTAATCTAGCCTACGTTTGGATTGCCTACTTTTCCACAAGATATCTTTGAGTTACATGAATAAATTAAATTGAGCCAACTGGGATCGATAATCTCACCATTTTCTTCTCGTCTGCTTTCTCCGCCTCTCTCGCCTTCCTATTCTGGACCTTTCTGTTCCACTGCGCTTTTCGTTCCTTCTTCGACATTGTCACACGCTTATTCTTGCGTCGGCGCTTCGGCTGCAAATGTAAACTATATTCATCGCTAAGTGTCAAATGTCGACAGTTCGTAATTTAGACGAAATCTCATTTTGACCTAAGTAGAAAAAGAATAAGATAGAAAAAGCATAAAAGAATAAAAGAATAACATTGTTTTCTGGACGTTGAGACTGTTCACAGAAATACTATTGCGGCTATCTTAGTGAAAAAAATCCATTTTTTCATATTTTCGCCCAAGCACAAACCTCAGATAACCCCCATCGCTCACCTGCGGCCCCTTCTTCTTTGGCGTTGCAGGTATCTCCTCGTCCGAGCTCTCATCCACTGGATACGGCTCAGCGGGTCGCTTTCTGCCCCTGCTCCAATTCTGCTTCACCTCCTCCGTCTTCGCTCCCTTCTTGCTCGCTGCGTTGGCTTTCTTGCCCGGACCTGCCAATGGCTTGCGCTTCGGGTCCGTGGGCTGAATTGAACGTGTTATAATATATATTTTACATAGCTTAAGCTGTTGCACTAGTTAAAATGAGAACATTCGGATGATTGAACTGGATGAGAACCAACAGTTTTTTTAGGGATGTAGCATTCTGACAGCAGGTTCTCATTCCGAAAAGCGAATAAAAACTGAGATTTTTGGTCATCCAGCCCCATCCGATCATCCCACCTAATTCATTGAATTCCATACCTGCTGAACTCTTCTCGATGAGCGAGGGAGGTCCTCGACCACGGGCGGTTCGATGATCTTCTTCTGAAAGGAGAAAAAATTTTGATCTTTGATCTTTGATCTCAAACTCTTCCCTAGTATCGCGTTTCGTTCTTTATCCTAGGATGAATCCGGTGATCCTCTCGCACCTACTCGATTCTTTCGTTCCAACCGGTATTCTATACTAGGTGTGCATCTTCATTATGTGCGCTACCGACTTCCCTATCTCTCTCAATTTCGCGTGTTATTTCTCATCTATAACTGTGTGCGCGAGGGAGGGTCGCAGTCCCGATACCGATCATGAAGCCCTACCTGTTCACTCACCGATCGAATGGCAGCATCCCCCTTGCTCTTCTTCTTGCTCCATCTGATCCTCTGTTCAATCTCCGGTTCACTATCCGATACATGTACTGTCGTTCCGCAGCGAGTGAACTTCTCTTTCTGGGTGCCGATAGCCTGTAAAGTGTACTATCGTATCCAGGTTCCCTACATCTTTCTCCATCATTCGTTTATGATTTTAGCATCACTCTTTTATGATTTTATCAGAAAATTATAAACGAGTGCTAGGAAGTATAGGGATTTAGTAAGGAGCCTTCTAACAGTATTTCTTCTGCTTCTTGATTCATTCATCAAGGAAAAGTAAACTTCAAACTAAACATTTGTCATTCATACCTTGGAAGCTCTCTCCTTCAGAGATTTCGATTGCGTTAGCTCATATTGGCGAAGTTCATTGTCCATAATGAGTCCTTGTAATTCTCTGGGAATCTTCTTCTTAGGAGGCGAAATTAGCTCCTCCTCTTTCTTCTCTTCCTTCTCCTCACGGAATTCCACGTGTTTCTCCTTCTTCAACTTCTTCTTCTTTTTCTTCTCAGTCTCTTCCATCGTCTCCTTTTCTTCTTTCTCTACTCTCTTCTCCTCCTCTTCCTTCTTCTTCCTTTCTTCCTCCATCTTCCGCTCTTCCTTTGCAGTGCGAGGACGTGTTTCGACTCGAAGATCGGTACGACCGCGCTTTTGCACCTACAATGACAAGGGATTACAACTATTTCATCCACCAGGGGTTTGTATCAAGTTTTCGGACGGACGAGAAAGTAACCGGACAAGAACCGGATATTAGCAAATAGTGTGATATACACCTTTTTGATTACTAGGAGGGGTGTGCGAGGTTGTTCGGGAGGCTTCTGACTCGACTCGGACTCATCTTCTGGAGGGTCGCCATGAAGCATCGGAGGCGTCTTGTCCTGAATAATATTATCAAATTTAAAAAAATTTCTTTATTATTATAAAATTAAATTGTAAAAGAAGGCTGATCTCGCTGACGTTAAATCTAGCTCAAAATACAAGGCCCGTTACATGTACATTACCCTTTTCATGTGCGGGCACTGATCACAATGAAACGCTAAAATAGCGGATCAGTGAGCCAAAAAACTTCTCAATTCCAGAAGCCAATACCTAATTTCAATTGT
This sequence comes from Pristionchus pacificus, assembly GCA_000180635.4. Taxonomy (NCBI): domain Eukaryota; kingdom Metazoa; phylum Nematoda; class Chromadorea; order Rhabditida; family Neodiplogasteridae; genus Pristionchus; species Pristionchus pacificus. The sequence goes on from CM026580.1 coordinate 12,246,730, forward strand.
AAAGATCCCTAAAAAATGCTGGACGGTATTAAACGTACCTTATCCTCTTCCTCTTCCTTTTCTTCCTCCTTCTCTTCATCCGCTCTTTCATCATCCAACTTCTCATCCGGTCTCAGTCCTTTTCTTCTCATACTCTGAATGATGGCTCTTTCTTCCTCCTCTTGCTTCTCTTTCTTCTCTTGTCTCTTCTTCTCTTTCTCCTTCTTCTTAAATTCGGCATTACACTTCTTCAAGAGTTTATCAGCCTCCCGAGGTTGAATCACAGCTGATGGAGAGAGGCAGGGGTGAGAGATGGGGTAGTCCTCCTACAAAGGACAACTATTCATCTATTCCGCTTTTTCTACCCTCCATTCTACCCTCCTTTATTGTGATTCGTTTAGATCCCGTAGTGCCTGCCCAAAAAGCAACCTAATCAACTAATATTTCTTGAAACGGTTTCCTTGCACCCCCCCCCCCCACGCACTCAGCTTCATTTCAAGTAGCATTAACATTACAAAAACATCAATCATTCGATGTGCTCACCCCGTCTCTGTGGAAGAGGGTTTCGTCATCGTTGATGTAATTGTTCCGCTCTGGCTCAGGACTGGGTGATGGTGATCTCATCGCATCTTTTTCCATATCTTCATCGTCGTCCTGTAAAGAGTGATATAGCTAAAAAAAAATGCGTTAACTGTGTTGACCCAACGTCTAATCATCTCTGAGACAATGGCTTAGCATACTCAAAGGTAGTACAAAAGCAAAAGTAAAGGTACACTCATAGGTACAAATGATCTCACCTCTTCCTTGATCGCTTTCGCCTCGGCATTGCACTTGTTGACGAACTCTTTCGCTTCCTTCATCGTCATGAATGCGGATGGAGAGAGGGAGGGATGAGAGGTGAGGTAGTCATCCTTCAATGAGCAACTGTTCATCTCTTAACTGATAAATCCAACAAAGCTGATGTAATGACTCTCTCTCTTTCTTATCTCACCACGTCCTCAGTCGACACTCTCAATGACGTAGTGTGGAATTCGTTTTCCGAATCTTGGTCATCGTCGGATTCGTAGATCTGGAACGTGTGACGTTGCGAAAATCATTAAAAAGTTTAAAATTTGAAACGATGGAGGCATGTGAAGCAAAAATCGTTCGGTTTCTTCGGAAACCGGACGATTCGATTGTTGCGCCTCATAGAGATGTGCACTTCTTACCTGAGAGTGCTCATCGTTCGATTCACTACTAGCGTCGTAGCCATCCGATTGATCAGAATCATCGACGTAGTTCTTCCGAAGCTCCGCCGCGACGTCAGCCATGACGCCCGACTTGTTGATCTGAATGGGATGTATGTGTTTAAGAAGAATAGGCTTGTATGCATTGACTCTGTTGATTCATCTGTCGACTTGTTGATAAATGCAAAAAATCGACAATCTTCGCATATTACGAGACCTTTCAGGAGAGAGCGTGCATTCTGGGGAAGGTCGGTATGAATTTTTGCAACCCTTGCCAATATTTTGAGATGTTCTTACGTACCTTGCGCGTGAGGTCATGTTCAACATCGCTCTCTTCCTCCACAGCCGATACGCGCACATTGCCGCACGGCTCGCATCCACACAGACCGTCACCATGATCCTTGCTGCATTCCACTTCTTCGTCCTCTTCTTCTTGCTTGATTTCGTCCTCGGGAATCTGCAAGTGTATTGATCCGCCATATGGGTCCTCCCGAGCGAATTATGCGGAATGATAACCGTCGGATGAGAATCAACAATTGTTTTGAGGGACGTAACATTTTGCCAGAGTATTCTAAACATCACTAACAAAGTATTTGTTGGTTCTCGTCCAGTCGATTCTCATCCGACCTAGTGACCTTCCGAGTGCACCTACCGGAATGTGGTTCGATTCCTCAGGAGATGGTGGATCGGCGTACTGCTCCTCTTCATCATCAATCTCCTCCTGCTTGATTTCTCTCTCATCAAACTCTTCTGCTTCCTCATCTTCATACATTTCATCCTCCATTTCATCTTCCACTCCTTGTTCATATTCCCCATCTTCATCCATCTCCTCATCCACTCCATACTCATCGGCCTTCTCCTCATCTGCCATCTCCTCCTGCTCCCTCATCATTCTCTCCTCATCCGAGCCGACTTCCTCATCCGACAGTGGCTCGTGCCGGTCGTACTTGCAGTTGCGGCAATTGCAGAAGCTCCCATGCAGATCATCATCGTTGAAGTCGTCCGGGTTCTCAACCGCAGGATTCTCAGCCGTGTCAATGGTCGCCTCGTCATCTTCCGTGTCATCCGTGTGTCCCTCCGGTTCATCCATGAAGTCCTCCAGCGCGAGGTCGTTCGGCCCAACGGGCGTGGCCGGCGACCCCATCGAGTTGCCAGGAGTGGAGACTCTCTCGGCGTTGTCGTCTATAGGCTCTTCTTTGACCTCATCGATGGCTGAATCCACTAGTGCAACTGGAGCTACGGGAGCGAGTGCCGGTTCCGGAGTCTTCTCGTGAACCGCCGGAGGCGTCCGTTCCTTGTCCGACTCGTGATGCTCCTCCTTGATCTCCTTCGCGGCAGGTTCGGGTGAGGCTTCCGTAGATCCGAAGAAGGGCTCGGGCGTGTTCGAGGTGCTTCCGTCGTTGGGGTCCAGCAGGACCGGAGTGTGCCCAACCGGGACCACCTTGAGCCCCCTGGCTCGTAAGTCCGCCCGGCCGGGCGTGTGACCGCGGTCCCTCGTAGGCACGCGATCCGCTCCGACTTCATACTCCTCAGGGAGTTCCTCCTTGACGTTCAGCACTCGGGTTGGAGTGGAGGAGGGTTGACAGGGCGGCGGGGTGGACCGGCTCTTCGTGTAGTCTTCTCGGGGAGTGATCACGGCCGGTTGAAGGGGAATGATCGTGTAGGCGCGGCGGCCTGAAGTGTGCAGCAGCAGCGCGTGAGGAACGGGCGACTTGACCGGACGCTCTTGCTCATCGTCGGATTCGTAGTCGTCCTCCGGGTCCTGGGGATCCTCCTGGGCCTCAGGTTCCTTAGGGTCCTGGGGCTCCTCCTTGATCTCCTTCTTGATCTCCTTCTCGCCGGCAGCTGGTTTCGCGAGCGGCACTGAAGAAGGCGACTTGAGAGTCGGAGCCTTGGCAGGAGTAGGAGTCTTGAGGGGAGTAGCTAGTTCAGGAGGAGCGAGAACGGCTCCCGTAGGGTATCCGTCGTTCTGCGGTTCCTCCTTGACCTCTTGCTTCACCTCCTGTTTGATTTCCTTTTTAATCTCGTCCGCGGACTCGATCTGGATTGGAGCGGGCTCAGCAGCGGTAGGTTCAGGGGTGCTAGGCTCCTCCTTCACAGGATCTGCAGCCGGGGCCGCTGCTGCAGGCGCAGCAGGGGCGGGCGCATCTTCGGGACAGCCATCGTCCGGATTCTCCTCCTTGACCTCCTGCTTGACGACAACTTCCTGAGGCTCGGCATCCATCGGCTCCTCCTTGATGTCCATATGGCTCTCTTCGTCCTCTTCTCTTTCTTCTTCTTCATCCTCATCCTCCTCTCCCTCATCCTCATCATCGCCCAATGCGGAATCGGGCGTACGGCGAGCGTCGTCGTCCGACTCATTCTCCTCTTCATCCTCATCCTCTCCATCTTCCGAGTCGTCCTCGTCGGGAGAGGGAGAATGCCCGAGGCGCTGCAAATGATATCAGTTTGGAAAATTGATAGTTTGACTTTGATGAAACAATCTTGACGAAGAAGAAACGAACCGATTTCGCGATGATCAAATCGCATATTTGGTCGCTCGAGACCGATTCCTCGTCGGAAGTCTCCATATCCTCCTGAAATATGGAAATATGGTAATTCAAGTTGCTATCTTTAGTGAACGTTTTTTGTTTGCCCTGTATATATCTTTTTCCTATCAATTTCACCCGCAGAACATCAAATTAAAACTAACCAGGAAGTGCTCCATGAGGTAATTGGCGAATTCCGGACTCTCGATGGTGAGCGGTTCTTGGGCATCCACTGCAGCCGGTGCAACCGTGAGCTTCTCTAGCTCCTGAAATTTAGCCATCACATGCTGCTTAATGGTCTTTGCTATTGGGATTCTCAACTCTAACTTGAAATGCTTTAGAGAATGTCTGATCAAAGTGGTCTTTACGAGAAGGTGTGTATAATATGCAGGTTAGATGATAAGTAAGCTGTAAAAAAATCAGACAAGCTCTAAAGCATTCGAGGTTAGACTTGACTGGTCTGAAATTGCAGTATTGCTCACCTCCTGAGTAGGTTTGACGTCAGGATCATCTCCGAAGCGAGCCTCGGGAGTGCGGTCCATGTCGACGTCATCTGGATCTTGAGGCGGATTCGCACGCCGTTCCTCTTCCATATGAGCGAACAGCGCTTCTCCGTACTCGTCAATTTCATCATCGAGCTCGGAATCCACGGATGGAATGGGATACTTGGCGTGCCAGCGACCACTCTGCAAGAATTGATTTCGAAAAATATTTTACCAATTCAGAACATTATCAGTTTCGCTATCTGGGCGCTGATCAAGACGCAATGAAAGCAAAGAAACTCAATAGCACTCATTATTTGTGTTCACTTTTAACATAGAGATGAAACAATCATATCCATTATACGAACGTTTGACTACTCGACATTTTCGTATATTTCACCTCGGGATCCTTATCGTAGTAGAACTGCTTGAGATTGTTCAGTCTCCGGACGATCCACTCCTTGCTTCCGACTTCTTCGACGGAATCCATCAAGAAATCATCAATCGGCTCGTCGATCTCCTCGGTGTCAGCGTGATAACGACCGTCACTACCGAGCTTGAAGAGCTTGACGACTCTGGAAATGAGTGAGGTTAGATACAGGCGAGTTCTCGAAAAGGCTACTCAGCTTTGAACTATTTAGTAATATTCTTGGTTTAGCAATCAGAAGATACGAGAAACTGCAAAATTAGGCAAGACTGCCTAAGGTAATGCTGCTAAAACTATTGATACTACAATATTCCTAACGTACCTCTTCTTGGTCTTCTTCACCTTCGCTATGGCCTTGTTCAACTTCGGTTCTTCACTGTTCTTTCCAAAGAGCAAATCCAACTGTTCTCTCTCCGATTCTATTTCGTGATATGGGATCGTCTTCGGTCGCTGCGCCGTAATGACGTCGTCCGTCGAGTCAGAAGAACTTTCCTCTTCGTCATCGGAGGATTCAATTGCCCCTCTCTTCCCTCTAGCCCTGCTAAGGCGAGCTCGTCGAGGAGCGACGTCGTCATCTTCAGAGGAAGGCCTCTCGATCTCCTCTTCCTGGTCGTCCTCGACCTCGGAAAAGTCACTGAGCACTCCGCGCTTCGATAGACTCTTCAACACTGAGACCGCCTCGTTCTTCGATGCCTGCAAAAAATTCAAGTTATTTGCAGGCTTCCTATGTAATTGCTCTATGACTCATTTTTTATATACAAATATTGACAAATTTATAGTTTTCGATTCTTCTATATATGGCCAGAACGTGAACGGGACAGAAGTAGGATAGTCGTGATAGAAACAATAATCATGAGACTTTTAATTTTGGTCAGAGAGCGATTGAGTAGATGACGATTGATTTATTGACCCGTTTCGGCGTTAACCCCATCAGTTGGCTTATACGTGAAAAAGTAAAGTGGTCACTCACATCATCCCAGTCCGAGTACATATCATCCGTGCCGTATCCTTTCGCTCGCATATTCGCCTCGTAATTCTCATCGTCGAACACCACAGACACGTCCTTGTCCGATTCAGTCTTGGTCGAATTGACCTCATCCTCGGACTGTTCCTCCTGTTCGTCGATAGGGACGACATTGGCGACAGCATCCACAGGGTAGTCGTCGACATCGTCGGCTTCCTCTTCCTTGATCTCCATCTTGATCTCATGGACTACTGGCTGGTCAGGATCGAATGGAGGAGGCGGAGTGGCTTCTGCAAAGATATCGAATCGGATTCGTTTATCGAACTGGATTCTTTATATTTTGCGCACGACGTTGCTCACCTTTCTCCATTTCCACAATGCTCTGAATTCTGCCGATGACGCCACTCTTGCATCCCTGCAGGTCCCCGTCGACGCCGATGTCCATCAGAATGTTGATATTCCTTCGGCCGTCGGAATACGGTATGGCGCGAGCGTCCGGGAGGTCGATCTGAAAGAATATTTGAGATTGGACCGACTAATATTACGAGAAAGACAGAGCATAATTAATATTTTTGACAATAAAAGACACATCAAATGCGAATCCGTTTTATTAATGTATGAGTTAGTGGCAGGGGTAAAACAGGAAACAGGCAATCACCTCTGAAGGGTCTCGACGGGACTTCTCAAGGAAGGAATCATCGTCACTGCAATCAGACCGCGTCTTCATCCCACTCCACTTGACTCGCTTCATCTGAGGTTGTCCAGGCAGAGGACGCTCCTCGCCGTGATCACTGAGCGATTCTTGTACTGCGGGGTCTTCATTGAGTTTTGCCTTCTGAAAACGAAATATTGTAATTATTTTGGTTCCCGTTATTCAAATAATGGGGTGTGTCGTTTTGCGGTGACTCGAAAAATACCACAAGAATCAAATTTAATTACCTGGAACATGTCCAAGATCTTCTCCATGCCGCCCTCTTCGATGAATTCCTCCAATTCGTCGTCCTTCTCATCGGCAATCGTATCGTGATCATCCGATTCATCATGCACGGCGGGCTTGACGGGTTTCTGATAAATATGGAATACGTTAAGGCGAAAACGCCGAAGTATCCCATATAGATCATGCATTTTTCAATCATCAATGATTGTCGTCAAATAATCTTTGACCGGTTAATGATTTGACCGCACCTTTTTCTTTCCATCTCGGATCCACCATTCTTCATCGTCGTCTTCTCCGTACGGGAACGGGGCTTTCTTATGAGAACGGTACGAACGATAGGAGAGAGCGGACGCCTGCGATTGCAAGTGTAATTTTTATTTTATATATTAAATTAAAATATTTTATTTGCAGTAAAAAGATTGTTTCAGCGCAAAGTGAAATATTCATAATTTAGAAGACGCTTTGAGATCGTTTTTAATTGTGTGTTATTGTCAAAAGAGACGACCTATAGTCTAAAATCTACTCTCATTTGAGAGATTATCGCAGCGAGGCGCACTGCTCCACGCATGATACACCGCCCACGAACGGCAGAATGTTCAAATACAGAAAACGAAAGGAGATTGAACAGAAGGAGTGCATCACACCTTTCTCTTCTTCTGCAGTCGAGAGAGGGTGCCGAAATGTTTCTCCGTCATCTTCCACAGTTTCTCAGAAAGATCTTTCTCGTTGACATCGGGAAGATCAGCATCATCCAGTGCACGAAGGGTCTCGATCACGGCTGAATGGGAATGGGGTCAGTTTACGGTTGCGCCTTTCAGGAATACGGTAGGCGGCTATTAGAAACAATTAGAAATACGAATATCACAATTATACAGGATATTGGAAAATTTGAGTAATGCTCAACGAGTGTTCAATTAGGTACATAATTGATAGAACACGCTGTGGTCTTGGGTTAATGCATATCGTTTTTTGGTAGGGTAACAATCAGTTTTCGATAGGGTTATCTATTTTATGTGTTATCTCTTGAATTACAATAACATACCATGATAGCCTAGCTCACGGCCGGACGGGTCATTGAGGAGATCATTAATGTCCGTGATGAAGTCAGAACGGCGTTCGATCCATTCCCTTGCCTTCATTGCTGCTTGACCGAGGGTCGACTGCACGAAGTAGAGTTGGAAGTGACGAGACGTCTGGAATTAGATATTTTAATTTTATCAACGACGGATAGAACATTGATTTCCGAGAGTTTCGTGTAGCGTCACTTCTCGTTATCATTGATTTTTTTATATTTTTTTGCAAAAAAAATATAAAAATAGTATAGTATTTACCTCCTCGCATAATCTCTTCCTGCCATGCGTCTTGGAGAGCGTCGCAGCAACTTCATCCCTGAAAGAAGTCAGTTAGCGATTGGAGGGAAGCGAGAAGAGGTAAGGGATACGGTAGCAGTCACCAGTTGCCCAGCTTGAATCGTTGCGCGGTTGTGATCAGATCCTGCTCCTCCGGGTACGTCCAACTTCGGGCGAACAACGATCCTGGCGAACCCGGAATCTAATAATAATATTAATAAACATAGTTATAGTCTATCATGCAATTTAACGTAAATTAACTTTTGGGAATATGACGGAAACTAGCTACATGAATTTGCAACATAGGCAACAAAAAGAATCTGGGCAAGTTAAAATTGCAGAAATTGTGGTGTTTGGTCTTACGGTACGAGTGCGATATTTTCACGGTTGAAATCAGTATCAGTATTTATCAGCGGTCGCTTTAAACGCTGATCAGGCTAGTCGTCTTTCAGTAATGCTCCACCAACTTTCGTATATATCGAAATGGAAGAAAGGTAGAGAGCGTAGAAAAGGCCGTTTGTTCGGTAATGGGAGCAATGACGGTTGAAATAGGGTAGACATACGGTAGATTAGTGCTCACCTGGTAGGGGTGACCTCGCTTGTGCTTGTTGCCTTCGGTCCCGAGTGTGTAGCACTGCAAGACGAACTTTGATTATGGTAATAACTGTGATGGGGGTATCGCCATCAGTAATAGCTAATCTTACCAAAAAAAACAATAGATTTCGGTGACAAATGATTGATTCTTAACAGTCAAAATACGAAAATGTAAATAAATAAAAAAAGAAGTACCTTCAAGCAGATAAGAGTGTCTTCGCATTCCAAACACTTGATATGGCTCTTGATCCCGAGTTTCTCCAAACAGAAACTGCATCTCGGAGGACCAGTATGTCTGATGTCCCGGACCTCCTTAACCTCCTTCGGTTCCTTCTCCTTTCGTTCCTTCTTTGGCTTCGGAAGCTTCGGTTCCTTGAATTCCTTCTCCTTCTCCTCCGTTGGAACACTGCAATGCGTCAGGTAAGCAACATTTAACTAAAAGGCGAGTAAATGCCGAGAAGTATCCTCGAACAAGTCAGTTACTCAAATACTGTGTCAATAATGCTCATTGCGGCACAGCAAAGCCTGCACCATTCTTTGTCGAAATCGTGAAATCGCAAATTTATCAAAAAATGAAATGAAATCTAATAAAATCGCAACGTTACCTAAACGACTAGAACCTTGAATAAGCACTTATAATAGTTAGCAAACCGTTGTTTGGCTTCTCCTCGAGCGAGTTTTGCTGGTGGCGGTTCCGGTGGCAGTGTGGCCGCGCGTCGCGGCGTTCTGCGATTACCCAAGCCCGACATTCTGAAAAATATAAGAATTAATTAATTATCTAAGCCCGAGGCACGACAATATCAATGGTACATATGAGAAGGATCCCTGTAGTTAGGGGTGGGGGGGGGGGGCTCTCCTGTATTAGGGGAGTTTGGAGAGGTTCGCGAAATAAGCACAATTTACGAGAAAAATGCTCAATTTCGGCCGAAAAAACAACGTTCGCGGGATGCACGTGAGTAACAGAGCACGTGAGTAACAAAGCCACAAGGAACACTGAGATAGGTGATAGATAATATGGGAAACCGGGCTGGTAAGCCAGAGGGCCCGTGCCAGCGGACACTAGTGGTCACTCGTCGTTTGAATGTGTCTTCAGCGTTGCGCTCTCTCTGCTTTCCCTTCACTCTCTCGCTGACCGCGACGCGGCCCCCTGCGCGTGCGCGGTTTTTCCTAACGAGACCTTGAGGAGAGGGACATTCAAATAGGGGTGAGAGTGCCGCGTGATATACCAGTGAGATGCGAAAAAGAAGTTTAATGTTTCGCATATGTTGCAAATTATTCATCCATATTATCAAAATTAGCGACATTTATGAGAACAACAATGAATTCAAGCAGGAGAGCAGGCGAAACAGAGCAAATGAGCAATCCAGAAGGAATTCCACGTGATTTTCGCTCCATACAGTCGATGAAACGGCAACTATCGAGCCTAAATTGCATGTAGCACTTAGTAAAACAACAATATACACACAGACACAATAAAACCTTCTTCTTCACTTCTTCAGCTATTACTCCAGTATCAAAGAAACTATAGCTACTTTGGTGTATTTCAAATACTTCTTTTTCATGACGAGTGTGTAAAGGCAGTCCACATGACACATCAGAGTATCATTTAGTATAGTATGGCGTAAATCAATGAATATCTCATTGTGATCTACCTAAGTGGTCGATCGATCTCGATATTCTGGGAGAAGAAACGACTTCTCGCCAGTCAGCTTAGGCGTTGATAGCATAAACTTCGATCAGTTTATTGATTATTTAATCTCTTCTCCGATCTCTCACTGTCCCGGTCACCAATACATCCCTGTCTTCCCACTGATGTATCGGCCAGCTGCGTGACCGGCCTCGTCTCTCTCTCTCTTTCTCTCAAAAGAGAGAGACAAAGAGAGGAAGAAGGGACCTGTCAAGAGGACTGTACTACCATATGTGATCTAGTGAAATAGTGGTTCGGGCGACTTCTCAACTCTTTATATTTTCAGCTACGCAGTCGCAGAAACTGTAATAGAAATATGACCATGGAAAATGTTCGAGAATGAAGGATAGATTATCCATTCGAGAACCGAAGATTAAAATATGGACAAAACATTGACAGACTCTACTGCCATCAGACTAACCCCTCCTAACGGTTTGCCTAATCTTACATGAAATGCTCAACCATCAGAGGCTGAAAGGCGAAAGATAGCAAATTTGTCTGAAATACTTGTCTACTCCATTCCAACCACCTCCGGACCCTCTTCTTCCCTTAATTCATCACTAATTTTTTAACCATCAGTGGCAGGACCTTCAGGATAAGGAGCTTTGTATTCCATTCCAGCCCCTCTTGCTCCCCTGATCTTTCAGATTCCCCTTCCCCGTCTCCCAATCGCCCCCGTCTCAGACTGTACACTCACTCACTTAGTTGCACACGCACTGTTTACTTCCTCCCTCTCTTCCGTTATTCTGTGCCCTTTGAGAGTGAGTTATCCCTGGTATTGTTTGACCCGAGGAGCGAGAATGGGATGGGGAGAGGGGCAAGAGGGAGAGACGACGGAGTGACCGGCGCACTCGCCCAATTCATCCATGATCTACGCTCTTGTCCTCTCCTTTGCGCTGCTTGAGTCCGTCCAGCCTGCCCCGAGTCATCAACAGTACACGTAAGTCGGATGGAATGGAATATTTATCTTGTTGAACGATATAATATGGTGATTAAATAGGGGGTGGATGTATCGAAGTTGTAGATCTGAAAGAATCATGTGATGTGGCCAATTTGTTCCCTCTTACCCATTATGTAAACTGGCCGTTGCGTTTTGGGTAAGAGGTTGGACATCGGGCAGCTAGTGCTTGAAGGAAGGGTAGAGGAAACTGAAAAATCATGGATTTGAACACATTTCTATAATTTCAATCAGCATGCGCTAGGGTTGCAGTTTCGATGGCGATGGCATCGCATCCTCTTCCCTACTTGCGATGTCATCGTACTTTTGTGTCGCATCGCAAGAAGAGAAGAGGGTAGATCAGTGAGAGAGTGAGTCTAATGGAGAGAGCGCAGGCCTCTTCCCTCGATGCGATGCCTTTACATCGCCATCACCATCCAAATCGGCATCCCTATCATACGCGTAGGAGCAGATGACGACGAGTATGATCTTCAATATGACAATGATTCTGAGCAGAGCGCGTCTAACGATGCGATGATTCTTACGTAGTTGACGACTGCATGCACAGCGATAAGAAGGCATTGTCTGAAATATCATCACTAACGGAAGCGCATTCTATCCAAGTCAATAGTCGATATAAGGCAGCGTGTATACAATGGCTCTAATCTAATCTAATTTAACGTTAGATTTATTATAATTGAACTAGTTCAATCCACAAAAAGAAGTGCTCAACTAGTTGCTGGATACGAGCCATTGTATATATTAGTAACAACGAGGGCGAACTGTGACTGAGACAATGAAAGACTCTTGTGAAATGATGGACATTGCCTAACATTGCCCTTCAATCACCAGATGCTTGGGAAAATGGCCGGGAAAGTAAAGTACGATGCGCGAAATCAAGGGCAACGTTCCCACGCTGGAAAAAATGGGAAATTATCTGCAGTCTTCCACCTGACAATGAATATTGGGAGTGAGGGAAAATGTGTGAGTCTGAAAATACCTAAAACATGCACCATTAAGTGTTCAGCTAGGATTAGTCAATTTTTACACATCTAACGCTATGAATCATCAACATCATTGCAGGGATAAATACGGCTACTTCAAGGGCCAACGACTGCCACAGCTCCCCATTGGTTAGTGATCCACATGAACGTCTATTACTACTCGATTAAAATCGATAAAGCTATAAAAATATGTACAATTTTCTGCAGTGATGCAACATAGTACACGCAAACCCGTATGGTCGTGACTTGAACAATGCTTTGTTTGATGTACGTTACATCAACACTATTCCAGGCAGCGATGGATGCTATTGTCCCCCGATCATTCGACCCGTCTGCGGGTCGACCGGAGCGATTGTCTACACGTACATGAACGAATGCGTGCTCAGATGCACTGAGGGTACGGTATTTTTCACTGACTACGGTATCGCAGAATAATTAATAATCCTTTATATTCATCGGGACGATATTTATAAAGGCAGTTTCAATCAATAATCACGGTTTCAATAATAAATAATGGCAACAATTACTCAAATACAGAGGAGCATTCTCGGATGCGATAGGTAAGACATAGAAAGCATGGGACAGCAGCGAATGTAGTCCGTCTAAACAGCTTCCAGTGGACCCAGCGTTGTCTTACGATTATACTATCGCTTGACGTGGATGCACCTCTACTTACTTTTTTACTCTAGATTCCGCATCAAAAACTCAGCCGTTGTCTCACGATAGTTCTCAGCCTACCGTAACCCGTTGAAGGCGTCGATCTCCTCTACGATGGTCCGTGCTGCGCGTCGAGTGTCTGCTTGCCCTATGCTGCGCCCGTGTGCGACTCGGAGAACATGGTGGGAAAATGGGCTGCACATTCGATAGCGATGTCAACACACCTGTTATCGCTATTGATACCGTAGTTCGCATTATACTATCTTTATCGCAACAATGTAAATTGAGCGAATACATAAAGCTTGAAATCGATTGGATAAGGTTGGTATGAAGAATATTGAAGTGTAATCGCTGCATCCTCGACGAATGGATCACAGTTTTTTATTTGTGGTTTTTATGTTCCGTCCTCTTGTCACTGGGACGAAAACTCTTTAGACAGTAGCTCTCATGCTCAACACTCAGTCCTGAAGAGACTAGGGAGAGTGAGATGCAGCTTCTTCTAAACTTTTCTTTAGATGTGTTATTTTCGATAGTCTTTCAACATCATCTTCCAGATCTACCGTAACCCGTGCGCCTTCGAGGAGGCTCAGTGCTTCTCCCATCGGATCCTGTCTCGTCATCTGTCAATGGACTCGTCCTCGCCCGCGTGTGCTTGTGTCGAGAGTTGCACGGAGGTAGGTGACAATTGCTTAACCCTACTGTTCAATCATGCATTCTCGTCTGTCGAGTCTTTGCTGAATAGAATCGCTAAAAGCTATTTAAACATTTTTACATATGGAATAGGCGCGAATCAGATAAAAAATAAGAATAACAATATAGGAATAATTCTTCCTACTCGAAAGCCGATCCTCTTTCTTCATTACATAACGTAGGCATCCGCTATACGTTCCTATATTCGCTGACGTGGACAGATCAAATTGCGAGAAACATGCATGGAAATTGTCAGTATTTTCCAATTCCCATTCCCGTGACCCATGCTGGAGGGCAATGGGCGGGAATAGTACATCACTAATAAGCTCGCCGGCAGTAGCAGCCTAATTTGCGACGAGACAAGACGAAATGAGGTCGTAAAACGAGTCATCCTACATGGTTTATTGGCATATTCCGAGAAAAGTATGCCGAGAGGTAGATCAAAGACCAACCTGGATGATTATACGCTGATGGAGAACCATCGCTGAATATGAAGATGCACGATTTACGCAAATTTTACATAGTAATGTGGTCGCCTGGTTCTGTTTCACCCGTCTTGGCATTGACTGTCAGGTAGTGAATACAAATATACACTTACAGGAATGGTCCCCTGTGTGCGATTCTACCGGTAAAACGCACCCGAACGCTTGCGTCTTCCGCAATGCTCAGTGCTTCTTAAAAGAACGGTACGTCATTGGCTATTTCCAGTTCCTTATCTAATCCTGAATCGCTCCTCACCCTCAAAGCAATCAACCCCTTGTTACCTTTTCCGTCTCGAATAATGAAATACCCCCTCTCACTTCCTCTTGCGACTCTAATTGCCCAAAGTCAGAATCGCAAATTTGTATATTCATTTCGCATGCTTTCACCGACCGCTCTGAACTCATTTGTCCAGAAAACAGGAGAAATAACTCTTGTTCCATTCCAAAAGTCGTCCGGTCTTCCCATGCTCTCGAACGAATGGGAGGAAACGAGCCATAATTGGCTGCAGCTCGGCCCTGCTCATTAGTGGTTTCTCCCGGAGAATTGGCAGCAAACGTGCACCATTCTAGCTAATCATTGTTATTCATGTGGAAGTTGGGCTGTTCAAATTGCAATGAATGAACTTTGGAATCATAATGGGTCGGATGAGAACATTCGGATGATGGATGAGAACCATGTTTTGTTTTGTTTTTCGCTTGTGGGATTTGGAACTTATTGACAAAATACTACAACCCTTAACAATTTCTTTCTCGTGCAGTAGGTTATCATCCGGCTGTTCTCATCCGACCTAGTGCCATAATGACAAGGAGTGACAAGATCACGCGGTAAAGTAGGTCCGAAGAATAGATTGGGCCCTACGGACTGAATTGGCCTTATAAAATAGTCACTGGCCTAGCAGTGGACTCCCGCAGGACTTCGTGTGCCTAGAGTACGGGGTGACCTTTACCTTTTTAGTGCAATAATGACTTATACTTGCAGGAACCAAGAGCAGATCGAAATTGCGCACGAGGGGCAGTGCTGTGCGGATGTCTGCCAGTCTACGGGTAATTGTTCAATGTGTTCTTTTTCGAGTTCTGTTTCATCACAATCGCACCTGGTCATACCTGTGTACACCACCGGGCGTTGTTGACTCATGACAACTGTATATAACTGATTGTGGAAGCAACTTTACCTTTACCTTCTCATCACCGACAAGAAATGTCGATTCTCAGCGTAGTCCACTGGATATCTCGAAATATTCGTGCAGACACTCTCTCGATGGCGATAAATCGCCGCCAACGCGCGATAGTTTCAAGCGCAATGCGGTTTATGATCGCGCCGCTTTTGCTTTATGAGCTCGCTCGCTTGTATCAATCGCACGTCTCCAATCCGTTTGTATGCACAAATACATTCGCTGCAGACCCATTAGGTGATCACTAACGATACATTTGCAGACAGATGCTAACAGGTAGCCTTACTAGTTGGTCCTAGCGTTGTCTTACGACTGTGAAATCGCTCGACGTCGATACTCCTTTACCTTTACTTTTCCTATCACCTGATGGAGACAGTAACTATAAAAGGTGAAAAAAAGTAAAGGTGTATCCACGTCAAGCGATTTTACGTCGTAAGACAACGCTAGGTGGGACCCCCTGATAGCTGTCAGTATCTATCAGTTGGATATAACGCCTCAACACGTTTACCTTATATCTTTGCAGATTCTGGCTCGTTTTCGCTGTGCGATTCCGTAGGCCGATCGCATTCGGACCTGTGCAGCTACTACCGAGCGAGATGCGAGCAGCGACACGCCCCTCCCCCTTCTTCCTCTTCTTCCTCGTCCATTACGATAGCCCACTTCGGGCCCTGCTCCTCCCTCTCGTCCCACCTCTCCAATAGCTACCTAAACTCACTCCTTATCAGCTTTGCTGCCAGAGACGAACCTAAGTACTAGAGTGGAGTTGTGTCATTGTAGATAACGTACATGATTGAGTATCCGATTACATATGTCCACCAAACTTGCAACTTGGTACCATACGCCCCGAGATGTATCAGGTTGCAACCATTGCAGCAACATATTTAGTTCCCACGGTTCCATGCCACCTCCAACTTCCAACAATTTTCACACTTTCTTTCTCAGGATGAGTGATTAAGCAAAATGGAAAGAGTCAGGGCTCCGATTCTTTTTTTTTGTAAATTCCCCAACAGGGAAGTGTATTTTGATCTCTGCTCGCCGATTCGATTTGTAGCAGTCATTCTTCTCTATTTCCTCTCTATAAACTATGGGCGAGAGAATAACAGGGAGAAGAAGCCAATTCATGCAGCTCATTTTCGCTCTTTCGTCTTTTCGGTCACTTCACTCGCTGTCGTTGTTCAGGGAAGAGTTAGTTCGAATGTGTCACCTCATTGATATTTTTTCTTTTACACATTTATAGCCAAATCCTTGGTCTTTCGTCACTATATTCCAAGGCGAAAGGCGTATCGTGATACAGAAATTTAACAAGTTTTTTCCTTGTTCCAAGCCTGACTTCCCAGAGCCATCCTTTATCGTTTGCTCATCTCAGCACCAATCTATAGCCGATGTCCTTAGTCTTTCGTCACTATATAGGAAGACCAAAGGCGTGTCGCGATGCAGAAAAAGAAAAAGGAAGAAATAATGAGGAAGTGTATTCCGTGTGGGAGCATCTGGTCGTTGAATGCACGCTGGGAGGCATTGAGAAGGAGGGAAGGAAGGGAGAGAGAGAGAGAGAGAGAGAGAGAATGGAAGGACCATTCAGTCTCACTTCCCGAGACTGTAGTTGTAGTCAATCCGCGCTGAAATGAAAGAAGTGACGAGGATTCCGTTATGATTAGTCTTATTGAAGTCAATTACAACTAATCTCTTCCTCAGTCTATGTTCCGATGTACGATTTTTTATTCTGAGTTGAAAATGAGAATTTACTTATTACATACCTGACCTCTATGAACCAGAAGGCCCAACACGCTCTAGATGGACAGGGAAATTCCCTTTTTGTTGAACATGTGTATCTATTAGATCTCCGAGACGATACTCACGCACGCTCGTTCATTCGATTCTCCCAATTGAATTCACACCCGCTCGATTACCTTCGGGGCTCATCCGCTCCTCTAATCCGTCCCCTCCTCCTCCTTCCTTGGATATCCTTCCGTCGTGGTAATGGCCCCACAAATTCCCCCCTTCTCTGCCCAGACGGCGCGTCGCCAACTAGTCGGCACTATGGTTGGTCGAGAAATGACTCTCCTCATTTCGCGTGCTCTCTCGCATCTCTGACCGCTGAGAGAGTGCATGAAATGAAGAGACCGTTTCTTGCCAAGCCATCCCCAGTCGAGACCCCTCACTATCTCTCTCTTCGTCTTCTTCTTCTTCCTTCTCCCGCCTCTCGCTTGGTTAGCCCCATCGGAACGCACGACGAATCGGCTCTTTTGTCGTACAAACCGAGAGTCTAGACAGGCGCTGTTTATCAACTCGTCCGTTGACCACAATTCGAAAAAGGACGAGTCAAAAGATCAAACGTTCAAAGCTTCTTTCTCAGAGCCCTCAACGCTTGTAAATCCTTAGCCTCCGGGATTTACAAACTCTTGTGTGAGGGCTTTCGCATTCTGTCCTTGTACTAAGAAAAAATGCTTCAAATTTGAAATGTGAATTAATTCCTCAAACGCTAGCGCTCTCGACTAATCTCATCTTTAAAAAAAAATCAATCGGAAGTACTATTTTTGAGACCTCAGATAAACGCTGCGCTTCTGATCGAATCAAGGGAGCGTTTCCTGTATAGAACGGGAATATGAAGGCTGTGTTTTTTTTACTTTTTTTACTTTACGTTTTTATTTTTTTCCCTGAATGCTCACTCCAGTCTGCTTCTCCATCACCTCTTCAATTACTAACCTGAGCTTACAATTCATCTAATGATTCAGCAAAACTGACTTACTACTTGATGTAGAAGGACCTGCAATTCTTCTTCCAATCTCACTTAGACCCCTTTTTCTCTCGAATTATTTACATTCACTATTGATTTTATGAGCATCTCGGCGAGGATATGTTAACGGAAAGATCGAACTACCAACTGCTATAGTGATCATTCTCAAAGTATTCATTCCATCTTCCTTCCCCATCTCATTCTCAGATCTGTGCCATCTTTCTCTCCATGAATTCTCTCAATTCATCCTGCGAGTGGGGGGATCTCCATTATCCGTCCCCTCTCCGCCTATATCCCTTTATTATCTCCTCCTCTTCTCCCATTTCTCCTCCGTGGGATCCGTCGGTCGTATTTTGCTGTACTTTTCGTGAGCAACGCCAGTGAGCAAATGGTACGGTCTCTTCGCTGCTCGGGATCTAAAGAGTTTTCTAGCGAGCCGATAGTTATTTCATGATCTAATTGTAAGCATGACACAAGGTCGGGTGAGAACATTCAGATGATATTATACTGGATGAGAACCAAAAATTTTCGATTTGTTCTGATTTTGGGATATATAATCTACTGTCATAAAAACCAGTACGTTGTCATGCGACCTAGTGACATAAGCATTCAATCACCAGTCAAAATCACAGTAGATTTGCAATAGAGAACGACTTTGATTTCTTCTCTCGCAATCAGATATTTGTTCTCTACCCTACTACAATTCGAACTTTCTTATGGAGATTGTTATAGGAAACCAGAGCTGTTGCTGCTGTGGTTGTACCTCCTTTCTTGTTCTTTCCCTAGCTCTATTCTTCGAATTTTTGCTCCAAATGAGAGTAAAAGAGTCAGTAAAAAAAAAGATTTTGGATGCGAGTGACTGTAACAATACGCTTGTATGTATTGTCTCTCGCGTCATTCCTAAGAGAAGGGTAAGTTATTTTTGCATTCGAGCCGAAAAGGAGGGGACATTCTAACAACGTTAGCTTACGCGAGAGCGCGTCGGAGCGAATGTAGGAGAGCAGGGGTCTCTCGCCTCGCCTTTCCTTGTTCTTCCCCAATTTAGGGCTATTATCGACTTCCAAGTTGCGTTTTCATCAATTTTTCGCACTAGGCTGATCAGAAAGATTATTTTCAACGAGAAAATAGCTTATATTAATTTAAATTCTATAGAAGTCATGCACTGTACCTTGTTCTCTCCAGGAAATGTCACGAATTTCCGGTCATGCTAATATTTTGCCTTCCTTGTCCGTTCCTCTCAATGCAATTCAACTATCGAGCTCCTCTACTTCGTATTCCTTGTTTGATGAATCTTTGGTATTTGCAATCGTTTTCTCACAGAAATGGACATATTATTAGCCCCATTCTTGGAATCCGAAGCGAAAGTGGCACCCCTGTCTCTCACTTCCCTGTCCGTAAGGTCTGCTGGGATTTCTTTCTAGAAATTCACCCCGGGCATAGTCGGAAAGTTATGATTCTTCGATAAAGTAATGAATTTCTCACAGGAAAGATCGTTATTCGTATCTTTAATGAGAACTCGTTCTCCGAACTTCTCCGATCTCTCATTTTATTATTTTCTGGTCTTTCGCGAACACATTTCGATATTCTACATGGTCTAGCTGTCATTTCAGAAAAGTTCTACACTTACTGAATACTAGATACCTCACGAATAACAGTAGAAATGCACTGTTTGGCTATAAATATAGGCCCACCGAAGCCATGACTCCTTCTCTCTGCACAATTCTTATTCGTGTGTACTGCCCACTTCAGAAAAACACCAAAATATATATAGATTCCGAGAATGGTATTTTTATTGCGTATCTATTCTCGAAAACTGAATACATTTTCTCGAATATAACGAACGCTAGACATTATTAGTCACAATATTCATCATCGCTATGCTTTTTGTTCTGCGAGTTTCAATGTTCGGAAGAAGCATTTCATAAATCAAACTCTCGCACACATCCTCTCCCTTCTTTCCCTTCGAATCCATCGTCCGATCCCATTCGATTTCCTTCGTGTTTAGCAGACAGAGAAGAGGAGGAGACGGGGAGGAGGGGAAATGGAAATGTAATGGCTCTTATGCCTATCGGACGCGCCTGCATTTCACAATTGTGCAAAATGGCCTCGCTTCGTTCACATCTCTCCACGTTTTTGTTGTCTCTCGTCATCAAAAACGGAAAAGTCTCGCGGAATTGGAGAGACTATGCCCTATCCTTTTCACGCTTGGACGCTTCCATAGTTTCACGATGATATTTGAGCAGAGGACACGAGAAAGGACAAAATGTTGCGACCTCTTTGTTTTTGATGTTTGCGCGTGGTGGAATATATGCAACGCTTATGCGCGCTCTGCCTACTTGCTCGACTAGAATCTCTTCTCTGCAGGGTCGCTCATATTTTGGTGAGTGGATTCTTCGCACCTACGTCTCATTTGGACGCTTTTAGCTTCTCATGATTGCCAAGATCACGAGCCTTTCCCATATCCATCATTCTCCAATCCTCGTAGTATATCTGCCAGGGGGTAGATATCCCCCTTCCCACAGCTCTGGTCTCGTGTGAAAGCTCACTACTGTGTTTGTGTACTTTGCAATCAGAGGCGACGTCAGCGTCTCTCTCTCACTTTCCCGTGCTCTCTCGCCACTCTGACATCCGAGAATGATCAAATCCTAGTGGAGAAATGCGCGAACTCGAGCGCACCCCCTAATTATCCCCTTGCTGACTTCTCCCTTCTATTGCTCCTATCCTCTCTCGCTAGTCAATTAGGAATCCGAGATACGCGCAAATGGCAACCCACTGACGACTGCGTAGTCAAACCCGCGCCTGTTTTGCTTTACTCGGGCACTACTACGCCTGCCCCCGCGTCGAGAGACGAATGAGTCACTGTTGAGACGTGAAAAATGTGCATATTAGCACACTCACCTTTCCTCGCGTTCTCTGTGAGTTGTATTTCAGAAAATTCACAGAGGTCGCGAAAGGTATCACAGAAAACACTGGACCGGTATTGTATTCCGTTTAGCGGCCCATCTAGCTGTGTCGTACGAATCACTTGAGGTGGACACACACTGTGTAGAAAAAGTTTGAACTGTGTAGGCAATTCGATGCCTTCGAGTACAGCGCAGACATGCTATACCCTCACTAATTTCACACTCTTTGACTCCTTGACCGTCGTGAGAGCTAGTAACTGTGAGCTCGCGTTCTCTTCACGGCAAGAACTAGTTGTGATCTCGAGCGAGGAGTCGAGGAATTTCACCGCCTCTCTCATTTTCTCTCTTTCTCTCTCTAGATATGACCATGAACACTGCTGTCTCCTCTGGTTTGAATACTCATCGTTATCAGATGCAATATCAGAAATTCGAGCTATTCGAGCGTGAGAAGTCTGAAATACTACATTTTTACATGATTACTGTCGCTTGTTAACTATGCCCCATTAGTATGCTCCTTTTTTGCATGACTTATTTTCTGGTGATCCACAATCAAGGTAAAGACTAGAACACAGGCGCTTACCCACTTCCTGGTGCTTCTTGGCCTCATGAGCCCCATTGGTTCCGCACTACGCCCCTTTGCCCACTGCTTCCATATTCATAGTCATGATGTCAATCAAAGACAATCGAGAGGGATTGGGCGGCGCGGACTCGCCCCCGTTGGGAGTACTCTCTCCCGACACATCTCCAGTCGCTTTCTCGACATTTCAAGCTCGTTCTAGCTCCCTCCCCTCTATTATCTATATGTCTGTGAAGTTGACACCACTACCTCGTTTCGGTCTTCGGCCACATAACTCTTCACAATGTCGAATTTTCCGAATTTTGAGATTTCCTTTGTCGAATTTTCCATTGACTCATTCACTGTCGAAGTGTGAATCTGCGAAAATGATGGGGAGTTCAGTCACTTGATAATGGACCTCACCACCTTTTTGCCGATCACCCCTCCGATCGCATCGATCCCCTCTTCCCACCTGATTCCCCTCTCTTCCCTCTATCATCCCTTCTCCCGAGACTTCCTCTTTTTCTCGCTTTGTAACACCCTCTCCCTTCCTCTAGTCTTCCTTCTTCTCCCCGCTACTGCTGCTCCGTTTAGCCCATCACTTCACTCCTCCCTCGTACTCTTCCCCTCCCTCTCCCCTCACACTTCTCCTTATTTGATTGCATGACTCTGGACCCGTCCATCCTGTGCGGAAAAATGGATGAGAAGGAGGAGGTTGCAACTCGAAGCTTAGACTCCCTCACGATTTATTAGCACCCAATGCTCTCGTCTAACTTATGCCTAGAAGTCCACAAATCACTCGCCGTTGCGATTTAGTCCAGTATTTCGAAGTGTCTGCTCATTCTTATTGGAAGCAATTGAGAAAGGAAAGGCTGATTTGTTATTGCGCTAAAGTTGTAGGAAATCTCGCGGAAATTTGTCGGATGCACGTGTTTCCACATAATTCTTCGCTCCAGGAATGGATTAAATTTCCGACTTCATGCTGCAATTAATCCCAGAAAGCCCTTGGTGACCTTTGATCTTGTTGACAACGTTGTTGTGCTCGAAAGTATGGGCGCAATCTCTACCACCAATCTCGAATTCGCCCAACATTTCCTGAAATGCGCGCAAATGCCCTCCAAATTGTACTTGCCCACGAGGATTTTCCAGCGCCGATTCCAACAACTTCTTGGCCGTTGTTTCCCACACACTTGAAGTCCACAAATTCCCTCCTCTCTTCCCCTCCTCTCCCGGGAATGATTTATTCATTGACCTCACAGAGTGATACACACTTGACTACGCGTCTCTTCGCAACACACATTTGCATGTCTGCGGCATTCGCCTTCCCGCCTACTACAGTTTACCCAGAAACGCGCGTTCCCCTGACGACAAATTAGCATGTCTAGCGGCCACAATTTCTTCATATAGAGGCCTGATTCCACGAACCGTGCGAGCTATGCGCGTTTGAGCTTGTCATGTATCCGATGCGCCCAATCAACAACAAACAATCATTAAGACCTGGTTAATCCTGCGCGCTCTCTCGAAAACATCGTGCATCTCGCCAGCGCAATCTAGCGCAATCTAGTTCCGTCCACAACTTTCTCGTGGAAATGCACATATATGGCTGCAAGCAGCCCTATTTTGCGCAATGTTCATCTCTAGTTTTCCGCCGTCGTTTCTACTTATTTATTCGCTCTGATCACAATAATCTTAATATCTATATAAGCCGTTCTTCCTTCATGATAGTCATTCTGAGGGCGTTGCTCTTATTGTCGGTGAGAAATGGATGCTGGCTGGCCTGTTTTCAACACCTCTCCGTGATTCATCGCGCCTGATCCTCCTCCTCCTATTCCGCCCCATCACATTCAAGTGCGAAAAATGCTATTAGAGAGAGCGGGCGAAACCGAGAGGTCGGAGCAGGGAAATTGAGGGAGAGCGAGAGGCGATATACCCCCGACCGACGACAGTTGTTTCACTTTGCGGCCCGTCACGATACTCACACTTCAGAGACCACAGCCAATTTACGCAGTCAACGACTTCAAAAGTGTTACTGTGATGCTCTAATGCTGTGAGTGTCGTTGCAGCAAGAGAGCGCGTGCTTTGTCGTAATTGGAGTCAATGTTCATCGCTTTCCTTCCTCTTCTTCTCTAAGGAGCTGTTTTCTTCTCTTCTCCGTCCGACTTCTCCCCTTTAAATCGGCGGCCTCGCTCACCTCTGCTTCCATATGCATACGGCCGCTTTCATCAAATTCATGCGCGGGCAGATTCCCTTTGCAGTCTCCCCCCCCCTTTCCTCCCTTCTCCCCTATGCACTAGAGTTCCCGCTTCCTTCCCGTCGCCTTCTCAAATCACACCCGAATTGCGTACGGAGCTCCCGAATCTCGTCTGACTCTCTCGATTCCGCGTGCTCTCTCGCCTCCTCCTGAACGATCCTCCAGAATAGACGAGAAAAGTGGCGGCATGCCGGGCAACGGATCCAGATGTCACTCAATCCAGTGATTTGAACCAGCCCCCCTTTCGAGTCTTTCCGGTTTCCCTCCCTCGGACCTCTCACTCAATGACGCCCCACATGCAAATACTTTCTGCAATTATCTCGTTTTCTACGTCGAAATATACACTATGATTAATGCCAGTGGATATTTCACCTAATTTGAATACCAGATTCCGAGGAATGAGAATATTGTAGTTTTTAACCACTTTGTTATTTTTTTTTATTTCTGCTACATCGCAACATGTGAATTTCATCCTTTCTTAAAATTAGCTTCATTTGCTAGAATTGCAAGGTGCGTTCACTACCAAGAGTACAGCATCTTCCATTTCTTCTTTCAAAAGACCTTCGTGGAATTTATTTTTACAGATTTCTCGGAATCTTTTTTTGTTTCGAATGAGAACATGAATTATTAGTGACATCTTCAGAACCGTATAGAACATTTAAAAAATCAGTGACTTCTATTTCCCCTGTTTTCCCAAGAAGACCTTCGTGGGTTTTCTCCTAGTTTTATCGGCCTATTTTTGCTTCCAATGAACCGATTTTGAATTATCAGTGACTTCGTCATTCCCTCAGGAAGACTCTCAACTTGCTGATTTGCGGAGGGACAGTTGTCTCTTTTCGTGTAGTCTCGTTGTTGTCAGACATGCACACATTGCGATACGATTGTCACCCGGATCCCCCCCTCTCATCCGCTCTCCTGGGTTGCTGATATTCATGATTCTCATGAATTTTATCGTCTACTATCGTAGAAAATTGTATTGCTGTTAGTCTTACCGGCTGGTACACCTATCGTTGACTGTAAATCGCTTGAAGTGGATGCACCTTTACCTTAACTGTCGTACTGTGTAATGAGCAAGTATTCAACATCATTTTCAATGTGTCGAGCAACTGGAACTGCTCCATCTCGAATCCGTCTCTCCGCTTTCGTCTCTGTTATTATCACAACCGGTGATTAGTGCGCGCGTTCGCTGTGGGAAAACGACCAGATCTGTGATAGGATTTCGCCGTCCCAGAGCTCTCAGAACGCATTACCTCAAGTGCTGCCCCTCAGACCCGCTAGAGGACTTGTGCGGAATACATTCACGGAACGCAAACCATGAAAACATTTACAATGGAATCGTGGTATCCAGGTTCATGGTACCTGTACTAGGTCGGATGAGAACATCCGTTTTTTACCACTATTGTACTTTCGCTTATATTTTGGATCTGAGAATAGACCGAGAAAATTTTACAATTTTTTTTAGTTCTCACCCACTAGGCTTTATCCAAATGTCCTCTTCCGACCTAGTCCCATGGCGCCGGAAGGGACTCGAACCAGGAAATCCACCATTTACAATGTTTTTTCTCTCAGTATTCTTGATCCTTTTGTCAGTATTCTTGATCCTTTCGCACCTGAAGAAAGTGCCTGAATGGTGCCAGCCAGTGATCGTTTCAATTATTCGCACATGACTCGCTCTCTCCCCCGCTTCTCCCGCGTACACTAGGGCGACAATATTTACCTTGCGCTCGTCTCCCGGACCGACTCCTATATGATGAAGTAGGCAGGTCAGCTCTCTCCGGCATTTCATCGGTTAGAGACAACGAGAGAGCAGGCAGAAGCGAGAGAGTCAGACGGAAAGGCAGACCGCTTCATTCCCATGGTTCCTCATTTCGTTGCTTCTGTCTTCCACTTCGAGTCTCCTCTTTCGCTCATGCCTTTCGACCACTACTCAAACTACTCAGCATTTTTTTAGCGTTTCGCGGTATTTCTACCGGTTTTCCGGCAATTGACCATATTTTGGCGGACAATCCTCTAATTTCTCGCCGGGCTCCGCAAGGTAATCGAGTCATCGTCGATTCTCTTGAGTGAGCGCTCACTCGGATTAGTTCCAGAACAGTTATTTCGGCGCGCCATGCAGGCTAATTTTCCGGCCCTTTGCGGCAACTTTTCCGGCTTGTAACCACAGATTCCACTCGATTAAGAAGCCGGATGATTTAGCCAGTTTTGGACAGGAAATAGCGCTTGCGGATTTTCCCCGAAACTAGAATATATTTGCTCTCGTTCAACTGTTTCTCGAGAAATAGTTTTTGTTCTTCGACAAGCCAGCTGTGGAGTGTGAGCAATAACTTTCAATCTCTTTCTTGGCTCTCACTGTTTTCATTGAGCAATGCGCGTTCAGTCACTAGAAGCCATGGGAGCAGTCAGGTGATATCACCTAGGATCTATGACAATCTAGTGCCATATTTCACGGATCTAAATGTAGGTTTCACTGCACTTTATCCATCCATCTTTGATGCTCATACACACATGCAATCACGTCGTCCTCGCGTCATGGGGAAATCCGGGAGAGCACTAGAATTCGAATTCATCGTCTTCTTTCCATCCACTGTTTGCTCTCTAAGTCCGCCACGTGTTCCCTCGTCGACCTCTCCGACCAATCATCTCATTAGCAAGCTTGGCCCGCCACGCGGGGACGAAAGAGCAAGAGAGATTTCTCTACTTTTGGGGGCGGACGCCAATTGTAGCCGTGGTGCTGTGTTTTCTTCGCCTGCCGCTACAAAGGTGGTGTTAGTTGCCGGCCAAATTAGGCTGGCGATCCCGCGAGAAAGGAAGAAGGGGAAGTGAGAAGTGAGTTGAGGGAGGAGGAGGAGGAGAAGAAAGGGAGAAGTGACAAAGACGTACGCTGCCTCTGATCCCCCTCCTCCTCACTCCCCCCTCCCCACTCGCTGTTTCCTCTCCTCCCCTTCGACCGCGTGTTCTTTTCCCATTGCTGCACAGGCGCTTGCCCATATCATAATGATTCACTTATCCTGTCCTCCTATTACACCCCCCCCCCTCCCTAGCACCTTATCAATCTAGAACACCTAGCGCTTACGACTGTAAAATAGCTTGACGTGGTTACCACCATTACCTTTTTTTAACCTCACATCCCCTATACTTTTCTTCTATTTGTTCATTTACTTCCGCGAATCGACCGCCTTTCTCTAATTGTATCCCTGTTTTTGCAGCTCATCCTGCTCATTTTACAGCAGCCACACTCGAGGGTCGTCGCATGGGCTGCATCGAGTGCAAGCTTCTCAACCCTCGACCCGCAGACCCATCGGTGAGGTCTTCTCCTGCACTCGTGTCTTCTCTTCTTCATGGAGAAGACACGAGTGCAGGAGACTGTCAAACTGTCTGCAAAAAATGGCTCGAAATCTGATATCCCTATTTTGCCCTCATATCACGTCTTAGTCGTGGGTTATCTAACCTTTTCAAAGTCGCTACATAAAATCTGATATGTCCTGATTAATAGGTTTTCATGTTTTTTCTTCTTCCAAATCCAATTTGTTGTTGACTTAATAAGTGGATTCCAAGAAAAGGTCGCTCTTGATCCATCTCACATGATGGCGCGGTTGAAATGGACACCACGCCGATTCTGAAATGGGGGAAAACGGGGGGGGGGGGGAACGTGAAATGTGATCTCTCGCTATCCTCTTTGTCTTCCAAGGTGCGGCACTACTGGCACGTTCGAGGCGTCTGCTTGGACAGCAAAGATGGAATTGAGGTGAGCAGAGAACAGGTTGCCGGTCTTGGAACTCCGGCCCTAATATTCCGGTTCAAATATTCGGATCCCAGATTGATGATGGAAGTATAGTATCGTTTTGAGGCACCTAAAAACTTCAAGTAACCTAAGAAAAGATTTTGGCAGAGAATGGAATCCGGGTTTTAGCGGCTCTGTGGCAACCAAATAAAGGTGCAAGTAGAGTAGAACATAGAAATGAAAAGGTTCAAATGAATCAATACGTCTTGGATTGATGTCGAACACAAAATTTCGTTGCAAACTTATCATTTCATCTGAAAGTCAGCAGAGCAGAGGAAAGTCAGCAATAAGATCTCCACTTCGCACACGGCAATAAAATCTCCACTTCGGGAGGTCGTAGGCTCGCCGTTTATGGGAACGATGATCCTTTGCAAGAGATACCGTAATAAATGATGAACTTTCTCGGGGATCCTCAAGCGACAATCTTGTCGTGCAGAACGTGCTCTTAGAGGTGGGCGTCTCTCTCGAGGAAAATATGCCTTCCCTCTCCCTCGAGTTCAAAAGACCCCAAAGTATAAAGGGAAACGGGGTCCGCCCGTGCGAACGTGACAAATCAAGTTGTCAAGTTCCCAAAAAGACTTCCGCCCGGACCAAAAACACATCTCGCCATTGTTCTGTCTTGGTCTTATTCATGGAAATCTTGGTCTTGGTCTTCATCTTGGTCTTATTCCTCTTGGAAATGATCTCTATCCAGTCATAGATCAGAGAGACCATGACATATTGAGAGGGTCAGAGACCTTTATTTCCTCTCGGTCTTTGGTCTTGGTCCTTTTCCCTCCATCGTTGCTCGTATCTCATTCACTCGTAATTTGTCCTACGGGCTGCCCATGTCACATCTTCATTCATTCCCCTTCCCTCCACTCTCATTCTTCCGTCCCATCAATCTCTCCCTCCTCTGTCTCCCCTCCCTCCCTCCCTCCCTCCCGACGTATTTATCACTATTTACCCGGATTACGGGGTGATGAATCTTCGGCAGACAATAGAGTTCCCTCGTCAATCTCACTGGTGAGAGTTCAAGTGAAATGAAGAGATGATTACCCCTATTTCGAAATCTAGCAGACAATTATGGTAGAATTTTGTTTCGCATCCAAGGAAACGCTCTCCTCTTTGCGCACACTATCTAGTCTCCCATGATTCTAGGTACAGCGACACCAGGACACAATTGCAAATCCGCAGAAACGCTCTCCTCTTTTCACACACTCTCTCGTCTCCTATGATGCTAGGTGACACCAGGAGACAGCGCGCGTACTCAGATTCTGAGGTATACACGCATGCATACGGGAGCGACGCTTCTGGAAGAAGGAGAGCATTTGTGATGGCAGGAGAATAATGACTCTCTCACTTCCCAATGCTCTCTCGTCGATGGGATCAGCGAGAGATCACGGGATATTGAGAGGGTCAGAGACCGCGGGGGAGAAGAGGGAATGGGAAGAGGGAAGGGTTCACTCTTCGCTTCGCCCACCACAACTATCAGTAATTCATCTCAGCGTCGTATAGAAGCCTCTAGGGAAGCGCAGGCGATGTTGTTTCCTTCCTTTTGCTCTCAAGCTATCCGCTGATAGTTAGTCCGAATCTTGACTGCTCGCTCTCGACGGAAAAGGAACTTCCGACCGCTCTGTATGGAATAGTCCGACAGGAATGAGTAGTCCGGTGGGAAACGCCAAGAACAACATGGCCTTTCGGCCGTCTCTCTACGTCAGTCGGGGGCAGAGGGGCAGGAATTCGAGTCTGAGCCATTTTGCACACACAAACACACACGACGGCATACGAATCTCATCATCATCATTCGAGAAGTGGAAAGAGGGGAGAGTTGAGGGAAGAACATTGAGGGCCCCTTTGTCTGAATCCGACGGCGCGGAAGGGCCCTTGACTTTAAAGGTTCAAAGGGTGATGTTTGAAATGCGTGGTCGGTTGTAGAGTGCGAAATACGGGTAATAGCCTCTTCATTTCACGTTGTGCAAAATGAAGGGACAATTACCCGTATATCGAAAACTTGTCGGAAGCAATGGCGGATTGCCTACAATGCCCGATACGTTTCACGAGGTGCAATTTGCTATAATAACTCACTTCTTTTTCGTCTTCTTCGTGGAAGCATTTGCTCGCGCAAGGAAAATAGCGTCTCAGCGCAAACAGGCTTTCTTCGTCAAAATGGTGTGCAAAATATGAGGAGAAGCAGGGAAGGGTTGAGGATCAATGACCGGGTGGTGGGAAATGAGAATTGACGGTAGACTTTCTTCCTCTTAATCAGAGGCTCCGACCCAATGAGCTGTGACCCTTATATAGCCCCAGGAAAGAAATTATATAGTAACTGGAATGCTTCAGAAGCAAATGATAAGATTTTTAACTACTACCTACTACAATCGCCCTTTGCCACGGGAATTATTTATCCAGGAGTCATTTATCCAGAACGAATCGTTACAATAAGGAGTTAGCAGAAACAATGAAAATGATCCGTGATCTTTAATTGATGGGGGGATTAATGAGTAACTCGTTTGCAGAAGCGACCGCCCGGTATAATCTACGTGTTCAACGGCAAATTGTGCTACCAACCCCGGCATTGCGTCTGCACGAAAGAGCGGGGAAGTATCGAGGTGAGCACTATGACACTGTTGTATGTGTCATTCTAATATTATCAGGCTTCACAATTTGACGAAATTGAGAAGCTGTCCGACCCAATGAGACGTGGTTACAAGAATTTTGGCTTCCACGGCAAAAGCCTGTTTTTTTTCCGTATTGACCTAACGTAAAATTTGCATGACCATTGAGTTGAGTGTCATATCCTAAGAGCGGAAGGACTGAAAATTTCTGACTTAATTTTTGTCAATCTCACGTCACTTGTGCGCGGTGCCAGGCCACTCTACCAATTGTGCAAGATCTCTGACTCCTGACTATTCCGGGAAAACTAATGCGGTAACTGCCCGATTTCAACCACCTTTGATTACCATCTAATCCCGAAAAAACTTCTTGTAAAGTGCCCGATTTCACGGGCATTAGTGGCTCTCGACGTGCTAAAGCTGCAGGAATCGGAGACGATGTTAGCACGAGCTGAGAAGAGATTGTTAGGGCAAACGAACTTAGGCGGCTTTATTGAACTCACAATCAAGCAGCGCATCTCGAGGGGCCACTTGAGTTGTTGCATACGTTTTGGAAAAGTCTCTGAAAGTTCAATCTGCTGCACGCGGCACATGTCGACCTGTCGGCACATGAAGGAAAGCTATGGACTAACCAGAAAAACCAGATAACCAGAAAAAATGTCCTCTCTTTTCCCAGAACACCACTTCATTTTCAGATAGGTGTGCCATAATTAGAATAGAACTCATATGAAAGCCTATGTACACTATGTAGGACACTTTCGGAATGCGTGAACTGTCGTGGGCAGGCTAGAACTTGAACCTTGCGCTCTGCTAAAGTGTGTGCGAATTGGTTGAGAGAGCTGGAAAATTTCACACTCTCCTCCTTTCCAATGCTCTCTCGTCGATCAGACAGAGCGAGAGAGCATGCAAAAAGAGGAGGTCGTGACAATTTTTGCACACTCGTGATGAGCAACACAAGGAAGTAATTGCCAGCAACAGCAGTGAAATTACTCTTCTCGAGAGAGTGAGAAAATTGTCCGAAACTTTCGAGGAATATTCAAATAATTATAGTTCGTCATTCTGATCAAGATTGAGGTCTTCCTGTGCAAATATTGAAAGAACATCATCCTAATTGTTTAATTTTCTCAATTTTCAGGCAGAACTCGCGCATATCACGTCCATTTTCTCATCTCATCAGTTCTCATCCGACGTGGTAAGATACTTTTCGGTCGATTATTTCCCACTCATTTTATAATAGACTCTGATCAGAGAAGTGAGAGAAGATTTGAGACTCGGCCAATTTGACGAATTTTTGCTGAAAAAGTCCATTCCGTTCACATCAGAGGTCACAAGTTGGCCCTCCAAAGCGGACTTGGTCTTTGTCGATGCGTGAAAAGTAGGCAACCTCCAGCTCTTGCTAATCCCATTTATGAGGGCGCTTTAGCGAGTACGGCTGACGTTAGCGGCCAATTCCAGTGCTGCGGTGAGAAAATAGAACATTCGCTGGAAACATGCAAGGACGGGGGACAAAGGCGACATTTTGCCCGGCTCTTGAGAAACCAATTCGAGGGAATGTGCTGCACAATGGGCTTTGATCAGGGTGGATATGAGAATGCTAATGGGGATCCGTGACAAAGAGTAGCGGATAATGGATATTGTGCAGAAAATTTAATTTGATGAAGACTTTGGGTGACTCTATCCTTCATAGCAAATATTATAACAAAACTTGCAAGAGGGACTTTTGATATCAAGCAGAGTAAAATCTTGTCTGGTTGGCGAGTTGATTATGAACACGTATGCGAAATAACAAGAATGAATGCAAGCCCACTTTTGTGCAGAAAACGGAGACATTTCGCAAATCAAGTTGAATTTCGGAAAGATTGGTCAGTCAATTTCAGGCTCCCAGCCAGGTAATATCTGCAAATGTTGTGGACGTGAACGCTTCGTTGAAAGGGGAACAGGTGCACTTCGGAGTGATCACGAACAAAGCCGATGAGGTGAGAGCAAAGATCAAAGATCAAAAACCAAAGACCAAAGATCAATCCATTCACTCAAACCATCTCATTAGTTAGATCATGTACGATGAAGACTTGTGAAAGCAAAAAAATGCAAACGAATCCCCGGTTTTGTGCAAAATACGGAGACATTTCGCAAAAGAAAATTGCTATGAAGGATTTCTTCTGCGAAATAGTGGATTTGAGAAAACATAGGGCTTTGCATAGGCATTTATGTGTTCAGTTGTGTTTCATAAGAAGCCACCTAAAGCAACGATCTGGTTCGCCACCTGTTTGCAATCAATTTCACAACCAGATAACAGAGGCCAGCTGGCTGCTATAAATATAGTCCCAGCATGTACAATGACGAATCCACAACAGGTCCCGACAGGCCGCAAGAACCCTATTCACAGTCTGACACCCCATGCATTTCGGCAAATGCACTCAGCGCACGAAAAGTGTGATTTGTCGTGCACTGCAGGGCGAGGGATTCGAACCCGCACCCCTTTTTTGCTAGGCTCGTGCTTTACCGACTGAGCTATGGGAGAGACTGCGGAGCTCGCGATAGGAAGCACACAAAGAAGAGGAGTGAAAGAGGACAGCTTGTAACCGGTCTTCTTCCGGTCTTCTCTAACGGTTGGGCTGACACTGACATCACAAAACATAACCAGAAGAACAAAGGAGTCTCGTGCGCTTCCCTAAGAATAAACATAACCTAGCTCGTGTCTCTTGTGTCGTTTATCATGCATGAAAAGACAAAAAAAATATTTTATCACATTAAAGTAACAATTAAACCAAATCGACCGTATTCTAATAAAGTAACATTCAACAAATCAACAATCAACGACAGGGATGGGCACTAAACTTGTAACGCTTGAAATCTAAAGCAACGTGTCATGCACTAACAAAAGAAAAACTAACAATTGAGGTGCACGGGGCGACTTGATTCAGTAAAGTTCAGGAATGGGGAAAAGATGCGAATGAAAGACAATATTTAAAGCATGGTATAGGTGCTCTCTTCCTCGAGATCGCAGACCTCACCGTGGAATGAAACCTTGATGTTGAAGTCCAATTCACGCTCATTTCGTGCGTTAGATGCGCAGGTGAACACTCCTTTCAGCCCTGGAAAGCATACGATGTTTACGATAAGAGCAATGCACATAAATAAAATAGTAGGTAAACAAACCTTGAAGAGGTGCTTGTTGTGGTAAATGGAGTTGCGATAGGTGTTGGTGCGCACCTCATCCTTAAGCATCTCCTGAAATGTTCACTTTGTTTAACGACCAGTTTTGAGCGTGATGCTCCAACGCTAGGCTTTCCGGGGGTACACAAGTGAAAAATCGATATTTTTACTTAATTTACGCTTTTTTTGTTTAATTAAAATTGTCGGGATACGGGGTGTGACCGGGGTTCCAATCGCGGGGGGACACCCCAAAGTAGGTGGGGTCTGTCATGACTGTTAACGACAGAGGTTCGGTTACTTAATAAAAAAAACTGTTCATTTAACGCTAGTAAGCACGGAC
The DNA here is from genome assembly GCA_000180635.4 of Pristionchus pacificus. NCBI lineage: Eukaryota > Metazoa > Nematoda > Chromadorea > Rhabditida > Neodiplogasteridae > Pristionchus > Pristionchus pacificus. Next base: position 12,280,160 of record CM026580.1, read on the forward strand.
AGAAACAGACAAACCTCGTGGATACCGAAGTGAGAGTAGGAATCGAAGTAGTAGTCCTTGCTCGTCATATCATTGGGTGCGGCTTGTCGCCGCTGGCCTTTGCTGCTGAAAATTGAAGTTAGGTTCATTCCATAACAATAACCGACGGAAAAGTACGACGAGTAAACACGAAATTTACTAGTAGTGAAAGTTTACTTATTTATCATTGTCAGCAGAAGCCCCAGCTACGCGCAAGTCTCGCACACAGTTATTGCCAAATAATATCAACTTGAAAAAGAAAAAAACAAGGCAATTATAAATAAACAAAACCAATGAGAATCGAAAAATTGAAAGAAATCGCAATGGCATTCAAGCGAGGCGAAAAAAGATTGATGATTTTCCTTACCGTACTCTAAACAACTTTCAGAAAAGTCGTTGCAAGAGATCATTTGATGATGGGGGCGGGGTTTCGAGGGCATTTTGTTCATGTCGGTGTTTCTCTTGAAGTGTCAGACTGTGTATTTAACGGAATAACTTTATAAACACCTTTTTAACAGCTGGCCTTATCAGTGAATCCCCCCCTTGCGTTGTCTTGCGACTGTAAAATCGCTTGACGTTGATACACATTTTCCATTTTATCTTTCCCTCTACAGGTGTGCAACGAGTTGAACGACATCATCCGCAAGCATCGCCAGAAGCCGAAGATCATGCAGTTCAACTCGATCGACGTCGACGGAGTCGAGATCGATCTGCCCTAGGCCATCCTTCGACATCCATCGATGACGTCACTCCCCATCCCCATCCTATCCCATCCTGTACATGTATTGTGTGCCCGCTTCTACCAACAACCGTCCACCCCTTATGCAATTCTCGGCGCGGCCTATCGTGTCTAACCATCTTCTGCATCGTTTTTCATTTCTTCTCGAGCTCCCGAATAACTCGTCTCTTGGCTAACTTGATTGACTCTTGTGCGAAAACACGAAGACGATCCCGCGAACTATCCCCCTCCTCCTCCTCCGTATTGAGAGCGTCGCATCGCATAACAAAACGACATAATGGTAACTTCCTATCACGCAACACCCACTTACTACTACTCCCTTGCTTTCTACCCGAACCGTTCCCCACTTGAACACAATCGTGTCATTTCTCTCTCTATATTCTCCCCGTAACAAACTGCACCTGCTACCTACCCCTCTTCCCCGGCTTCCGGAGTCCAGAAGTCCATCCATCCCTATTCAAACACACAAGTTTGGAGCCACGAGTGGATATTGATATGTATTGTGCCCGTCTTCCTATTTTGTTTCTTCATCCTTTTATTTGTCGTGTGTAGTCTTCACTTCTGCGAGTATCGCCCCCATCGCGCCTCCTTATGTAACATACATCTTATTCACCCCCATAAACCTGCTGGAATAGATCCCGATGATGATATATATGTATGTTCAGATATATGCCAACTATGTATAAACGACAGTGAGAAAATAGACGGGGAGTGTGTACAAGAAGGAAGGCGCGGTCTGAAACAGGAAGGCCCCTGCGGGGAATATATACGCCTATTGCCGCTTGTTATATCCCCTGCAGCAGGGAATTGATAGTCGCGAGCGCTTTTACAGCTAAAGGCAACTAAAACCGTCCCTGGCGTGCCATGAATATATCTATGGCGTCTTGAATTTCACTACGACTCATTTTCATCTTCTTCTTTTCTTTTCTCACATATTCAGTCAGGTAAGAGGCTACGGTAACGCACTGGTGCTTAAAATTCCTACGGTAATAGTTCATTGCAAGTGCTGACAGATGCTTGTGACAACCTGTCTTGCTTTCTTGTCCCCCTCCTTAACGCTCGATCAACCGTAAAGGGACAGTAGGAAGCTTTTAACTGGAAAAACGAACTCATTCATTCATTTTCGCCAATCCACTTTTCTCGTCATATCCTCAGCTTTCGATCTCCTATTTTTATTTTGCTGTCGCAGACACCTTCTCAAATTTCTCCTCTTTTTTTCACTAACAACAATGATCGGCTGCCGGGGAGGTGTGAATGCCTGTCTCACTACACTACAGATTTCCTGATCTGACTGATCCCGATTTGTGGCTATTCATTGACACAACATGCATAGATTATGACAGAGATAGCCCACCCCCCGAAATCATACTTTTGCCCGAATCTGCGCCATTTCTCAATGGTTGCTCGTGGTCTCGCCGTTTCCTGTACCTATTTGTCTCTCGTCACTGATCCCACTTCCCTTCCCTTCCCCTCCGTTTTTGTTGCATACGCCCAGGCGAAAGAGACAAATGATCATCTCTCGGTCGTTGTTCTCGATTCGGCCTCTTCCTCTGCCCAATTTGCACGATTGCTCAACAATGAGACTCCCCTTTCTTCTTCCTCCTCCTCCTCTTCCTACACAACGAGAACCAATCGGCTGTGAGTGCCGCAACGACGGGGCCAACAATAGACAAGATGTGTGAATCTCGCGCCCCCTTTTGCTCATCGAGTGCCCTCCATCCTGCCCCCTCTCCCATCCTCATTCCTCAACATTCATTTCATCAGCTCACTTCTTCCGGGTACGGACCTTCTACATAGTTCTATTGTAATTCTGGTAACTTTCTCCTCCCATCCAGATTCGCTCAACATTCCCTCATGTCATCATCAACCTCTCCTTCTTCCAGGTTCGGATGGGCAACCTTCAACCTGGCGGTATCGTATTTTTTGTGACCTGCCCCTCCCATCCTCATTCCTCAAGATACTTTCCACCATTCGTCTATTCTACTCAAAAATACATCCAAACCCTTTCATTTAGGACGTAAATCTACTTAACCTACATTGCAGCAACTATATTCTGTTAACTTCTCGTTACAAAGAATTTGTTATAGTACCCTCATTTCATCATCCACTGCCTCTTCCGGGTACCAAACCTCGCGTCAGCGTATTTCTGTCAATCGAACATCGCTCACAATGATACGTCGATTACCGGCTTCTTCTTCAAGGCTTCTTGATATTACTCATCACAAATCTTCTAGTATAGCGATATTTCACACGGAATCAGGGACCAGCGAGGTGTAGTATATAATATCATTCATTCATGTGTTTAGTCTATTTGGGTATTGAATTACTGGAACAAACCTACAGGGAAGTTGCGTGCCACTTACCATATCACTGCACTCGTGTTTCCGGGCGTCGCTGCTTCCCAAAATGGCCCTCCTCGCATCGCTTCCTCCTCTCAGGTCGTCTTGATTTCAGTCGTAATTGTGCTTTGCCTTCGTTTGTTTGATCAAGAAGCCCGCCCTTCAGCCCCTCTTTCTCCCTCCTCATTGCCCTCTTCCAGCCTTCATCTAGAGCCAAACGATAGGCCAAGAAGGGCCCAGAACGGCGCAATTTCGTGCCTTCGTCAGAATTGAACCTTTGCCGATCAACAATCGAAGGTTTTCCTCGAAATGTACAGCCTTTTCACGCAAAGAAACCCCCTCATCTTCATTTTCGCGCTCCTCCACATTTGGGGCGGTTATTGCCTGGACCAAGAATCGAAAAAGCTCCAAAATAGAATCTAGGAGGTGCTACTTTTGTCCACCCACATCCGTTTCATTACATCAGCAATGCTGTCCTGCAGGTTCATATATCAATCTCTCCCCTCCCTTCCCCCCTCTGATCTCGCCTCTAATCCACATGATTCGCTCGCCGTTGTTTTGCCCCGCATCACCTTCTGTTCCCGACCAGGGCTGTCCAAAGATTGAACATATCTCTCAAATCGCAATGCTATCTAGCTGTCTCTAACCGGGAAGAGAGCATTGAGAAACGAGAGTTCGTACAATTTTTGACATCACCTTCTGTTCCCGACATGACATGAGTGCTGCACAGCTTCTCTCTCACAGTTAATGTAAACGGGATGGGATCAAGCGAGGAGGCGCAAGTGTCTTGTGTGCTCACATCTGCTTGTGAGTGGTATATCTACTGATTTCCCCTCCTCTCCACTCCCTTTCTTCCTCCCCAACACTTTCTTTCCTCCTCCCCCATTCACTTCACTACCATGTGGCCCCGAGAACTCCAGCTATTCTTAGGTCCTGTTCGCACTTAGCTCTACCAGATCATCGCTCAGTTTTGCCAGATAATGAGGCTACCCTAGAAATCATTGGACAGCAGGGTATGTAGTCCGTATAACAACTGGCCTCAGTGATTCCCACCTAGCGTTGCCGTACGACTGAAAAATCGCTTGAAGTGGATACCTTTGCCGTTTTACCTTTTTTTCGCTCAGTGAGATGTCTTAGACACCCAGACAGCTCTCGTATGCACAGGGTCTCCCCTTGTACCTTCCCAGAGATGACTCGGCTCATCTCTGAGACCTTTCCTTCTCCCATTGCCCCACTAAGAATAGAATGGCCTTCGAAGTGTGTCCCCTGAGTCACTCATCAAATATGATGCAAACATGGTCGATGCCTGTATACTTATTCTTACTCGCTTTCGCTCCCTGCCTGTCTCTCCCTCCTCCTCTCTCGCCGCTTCCTCTTCCCGACAGAAAACAGTCATCTTCCTTCTCGCGTCGTTGCGGTGACTGTCGTCGTAGCCTCCTGCGCCGATTATCCTCTCACCCCTTCTTTGTTCTGCAGAGAGAGACTCTCGTAGACTCCGCCCCGACGACCACTCCGCACCGCGCGCGGCGCCATGAATGAGACGGCGATGGCCGCGCCGACCAACACCACTGCCGCACCGCTGGACCAGGTACTCCCATTTTGGAAATGACTTCTCCTTTCCCATCCAAGAATCGAGTGTTTCGCAACAGAAAGGCCTTCAAAGATTGAAATGCATACGCGCTACCCCATTCCAGTACCTCTTTCGCTCTCTCATCTGAATAATGTGAAGCGTTAGGGGGCTTCTGCGGATTATAGGCGGAAAATCTTATCGTCTGGCTCGGGGATATCCCTGTAGATCTCTGGATGACGATGTGGCTCCAGATGATATCATCTTCATCCCATTTAGGCTACCCTTGAAAGCATTGGACAAGTATTTCCCACAACCTATAGTGTTGACTTAGGACTGTGAAATCGCTTGAAGTGGATACACCTTTACCGTTCATCCCACTTCAGATATCCCCATTCGACTACATCTTCTACTTTGGATGCGCGACAACAGGCGGCGTTCTGAACTTTATCGTACTGTACATTGCCTTCCGCTACATTGACATGGAGGACAAACCGAGACAAGTAAGCATCCAATCTCTCTTCTTTCCATGCCCCCTCACTCGACAGAGACCATCCTCATTTCGCACGCCAGTTAGACACAACTAGGGCCCTCCGAAGGGACGATATAGCAAAAGCCCCCTCAAAAACACGGTTTTCCCACACAGACAGCGACTCTCTCTCGTTGTGGCATGCTCCCTCACCCATTGACACCTCGGTCCCTCGAGAGAGAAGGAGTGAAAACGATCGTCCTGGGATGAAGTGTTCGTGCTTGAGTGAACACCTCAAGGCAGTGAGGAGAGGGGGGGGGGGGTGAAATGATGAATTGAGCGGACGGCGGGTGGATACGGTAGGGTAGGGACGGGGGGAATTAAAACGCATCTTGAGAACTACTGTACTGTGTGATGAGTTCGTGGAATACACGGGGGAAGTGGGTGTGTGGGGGTGATGAAAATCTGGTTAGCCGTACCTTGTTTTCTTCGTTCCTTCTAGAGCCGACAATTGGTCTGGGCGATCGGAAAAGTGCTGAGGCCCCTTGGGTCTGAATGGTCTCATTGTCGCTCTGGTTCTTTTGGCCCAAATCAGACCATTTAGCCATTCAGCGAGCCGACAATAAGCATTGTCCACATGAAAAGGCGCCCGATTTCTGAGAGCTTCATGAGTCTCATTTTCGAAAATGCGAGATTTTACGGGCTATTTCCGCGCGTCGAGTCTTACTACATTGTGCACACATGTGTGTGCAGAGGCGAGAGGGGCGTAACAGCAACTTCTTCTTTCCTCATCCTCATCCCATTTCACTCGTTGAGTCACCGAACCAGAACTACGCGGTCGATGGGTGCATCGAGAAATTCTTTCAGGGAATCGCTAAAACTCTATTTTTTTTCATCAACGGAAGCCCATTTTAAAAAATAAAAATGCCTAAAAATGCTAAAAATGCTAAAAATGCTAAAAATGCTAAAAATAAAAATAAAAATAAAAATATAAAGCTAAAAATGCCTAGACTAAGAATGCCTCGGAATTCAGCTAATTTCCTTCACTGCATCTCAGATTCTGCCCTCAGCGGACTAGTACAGTGCCTCTCTGTAGGCGTTATTCTCGCTATTCTCAATCTCGTCCCCCTTCTTGTCTTCATTAGCCATGTAGCCCTATGCAAGTGCAGCATGTGCCAGGACTACCGATCTCCACTATCCTCTTCCCTTTGCCCCTTGGCCTCTTTCATTTCCGAGATGCGCCCCGCAGTCCTTATTAGATAGCCAGCCACTCCTGCTCTGACTCTCTCCATTTCCCCCCGTCTTTCGGCATCTCTTACTCCGAGAAAGCCGAGAAAACCGACGATGAGGGCCAGTACTCATGGATATTTGAGAGCGAAAGAGGGGTGCGGGGACCTCTTCTGCCTCTCTGGGGTTCAATTCTGAAGCCACTTGACAAAAATGACGGCTGAGTGCGCAAAATGAGAATGGTTCCGAGACAGCGAAACGCGAGGAGCGAAAGGGGATACAGAAATAATACACATGGATTATTATGAATAACACTGCACAATACCGGAGACATGAGCTTGGGAAATAATTATTGTTGTTTTTGAGTCGTTTCTCTCTCTAACCGATACAAATCCTGGCTTGAGAAGAAATTGTACTGGAAACAATCAGTTTCTTCGGATTGTCGGTTTGATGAATATCTAGGGAATACGAACACGGAACTGATACTGTTGACACATGTATATACGAAAAACGATCGGTTTCTTACGATTTTATTCATTTTAGATAATCGTTGTGAACATGACGGTGGCGGATTTTCTCTTCTCCGTATTCTACATGGGAACTCGACCGATGCTCGCCAATTTTCCTGGGTAATTTGATTGCCTCTCATTATTATTGCACAGTGCCTTTGCTTGCGCTTGTTTCTTCTTCGAATAACAAAGGCGAACGCACACAGTCGTCGCCTTAAGCCGACGAGGTGCCGCTCTAATCTCTGATCTACACAGAATAAATTGAGGCAGAGCCCCAGCCACTACAGACAACTTCCTCCCTCCAACCAGCACATACAAATCGATGAGAATTAGCGACTTGTAGCCAGCCACAAACGCATTTCGCTGTTTTATGCAGTCACGTTACAGGCAGGCGCATATTGTAACTAATAAAGACTGGTCGCGAGCAAAACCATAAAATGCGGCGGTCGGCAATACAATTTCACATGCAGGTGGTCTCGGCATAGGTCCGTGTTCGATGAGAATAGTACTCTTTAAACTTGGAGACTTTTAAAGAACAAGGATCAAAGACGTGACAAGTGACGAGAACTTCATTTCGGGAAAAAAAAGCTCTTTTAGTGGCCATGAAAGTTGTTAGACGTCCAAGATCAAAGACCAAAACCGCAGTACAATAACAATTAGGTCTATCTAATCATCGTGCTTGGTAGGGTTAAATATGTAAATATAAATAAATTAAATATGTCATGCATAAGTTTAGCATTCCAAGAGTACGCAAAGATCAAAGATCATGCCGCCATCGAGTCAAAACAAGAACAGTATATGCATTACAGGTGGTCGTGCCATGCATACTACGTGACGATCTGGGCCATCCAATTGTGCAGCTGCGTCAATCTCCTCTGGTTTGTAGATGAAGATTAGCTATGCAGAGAGAGAGAGAAAAGACTCGAGCCGTTCCCGCGTCTGTACAGGCGAAATGCAATGACTTTCCTTAAGGGTTCTTACATTTTTGAAGAAAGACATAGATACAGAAAAAAAGAGAAAAAAACAGGAATGAACGTGTCTGCAGAAAGATTAGAGTTTCTACGACAGACCGATGATAAAAGATCTTTCATCTATCTTCCCTTTCTTGTCCCCTCTCCGGCATTACTAAGAAGCCCACCCAGTATTCCCGAAATGACAAGAATCACTGAGTATCCACTATTGATACGACAGATGTGCATGTTTGAAGATCCAGTGTTTATTTTTTATGAAATGATGATTACAGGCTGAATCTGGACAAGCTGATCTTCATCCAGTTCCCCCTGCACTACTACCAGATCATCAATCGGAATCGGGTGGCGATACTCTCGGCAGTCACGTGGTCGACCATCATCTCCATCTGCGTAGTGGTGGACTTCTTCATGATCGAGGAAGTCACGGCATGTTTTCTTGTTCTTTTTGAGTCCTAGTAGGGTCTAGAGTGCCCGATAACCATGTATTCTGTAAATAATTCAACCTATTTTGTGGAAAGTCACGGTGAGTATGACCTTTAAAAGAGGCCCATAAATCACCAATTTTGCGGCATGAGAGGGTGTCGATCGTCATGTATTCCGAACTTGGGAAAACAAAAAAAAACAACGAAAAAATCTATATACGAGGAAGTCACAGTGATTTCTCGTATTTGTTGGGTCGCAGTAGAGTGCCAATACTCATGTATTCCGTATCTTTGAATAATTCAACATATATTGTGCGAAGTTCTCCCAAAAAGCGCCATAGAGTTCCGAGAATCGTATCCTGATGGCACAATTCACGGTAATATCTGTTTTGCATTTGTGAGGCCGGGTAGCGCAGTGGTTGTGTGCCAGAATGCGAATCACGAGTTCGACCCCCCGTGCCTACAGATCCACCCAGACCAAGGGGGTTAAGAAATAGGTCAGAAATCCCCCACCACGTGCACACAACACGGGCGGATAGTCCTCTGTGGGAAGTCGCTGAGTTACTCAGGACAGACTAACCCCGCTACTTGGACGGGGGGCGGCACATCCAGCCTTGTCTGGATAGCGTCGTAATCAAGCTTTTTTAGCTTTATCAGCGCCAATGGTCATGTATTCCGTGCGAAAATAGGTGCTTAATTATATGTGGAAGTCACGGTATGGTTCCTATTTTGCGTCATAGGGGATAGTCCTTGAAAAGAATGACTAGGGGAAATTCTAAATATGGTGTGGAGTCACGGTATGCAGTCCATATTGTCGAATGCCAAATGACTGTTACTTGGAGTTTGGAAAATAGTAATAGGGCAAAATAAAATAGAAAGCAAAATGACAGTAAGTGATGCCTCATCCTGAGTGAGCTAAACTGTCATTGTGATCTTTATATGCAGTTATAATTGGAAGAATCTGTGCGTAAGAGCCCTCTAATTGATGCACACCTTCTCTCCACACAGATCTGTCTGTTCATCTATGATTATCTCGTCAAATATCACCTTCTATAAGAGGCATATATTATGACGCACGTAGAGTGACTCGATCGTAGCCTGAAGTGTTGAGTAACTATGATTGGCGAGGATCTAGTTGCTCTTTTTGAGTCCTTTTACGTGCAATTCATCTCGCTTTCAAGCGTCATTCGCTGTTGTCTCAGAGTCAGGAATAGAACTGCAAACAAAGGAAGGAAGCGCCCTTTCCAGCCATTAGAAAACAATGAAGTGGATTAGGGGAATGGGTCCATTCTTCCTCACGTGCTCTTTCCCAATGCATTTATTGTATTATTGCACTTCACTTGATTACCCTCGAGGAGGATTCGACAAAAGGACTGGAGAAGACTGAATAGATCACGGGGGAGTCAATTGCGATGCAGGACAACTACTAAATCCACGAAAAGGAAGAAAGGAGATTTTCTAGAGCAAAATGAAGCGAAAGGAAATTGAGAAAATATTTGGTCAAGGAAATTACAGGCTTATGAATCTTCGCAAAATAATTGCTTACGACCCAGAAATTCTGTACGGGTGTTATTAAACGTTCCCGAACGCGAATATTCTCTTTTTTTCGCATGTTTTTACTCCCAGGGATTTACCATGGAAAAATAAAACAGGGATCTTTTCAAGCACAAAGTCAATTATGCGTATCACGGTCGTGTTCCAGGGGGGAATCTAAATATCTCGCCCTTATCTAAATATTTTGTGAAATGTCTCAATAGATGTTTTTTCAAAGTAGAGAAGATATTACGCGAAACTCTATATTAAGGGTTATTATAAAAATGAATGAATACCATATTCAGACGTGCTTGAACATGAAGTTGAACTACACTGCGTACATGCCGGTTCTCTTCGTCTACGTCATTCTCATCGTCTGCTCGTTCATCTGTTCCGCCATCATCTTCTTTATCGCCCAAACGACGACGAGAATGGAGGCAACGGCGAGATCGGTATGAACTCGTTTCCTATCGGAACTGCTCCTGGTTTGCTCTCAAAAAATACCATTCCAAATTCTGAGGTGTAATGCAGTTGTGCGGACCGTTTAAAGAAGATACAGTGTCTTCTGATATCTTATCGTGAGAATATTTTCCATTCCACTCGTAGCTGACCTTTGACGAACGTTCGAGGGGGCGGAGAAAGGAAGAGACGGGGAGGAGGCGGTAGATCATGTGTCCTCATCCCCCTTCCTTCCTCCTGCCTCTCTCCCAGACAATCGATAGCTCGCTAACCAGCACATTTCATTTGCTGAGCATTTCAAACGCACGATAAATCAGAAGATCGCTATGTCTCAGTGCATCGCATTCCGAAAGAACCTATATAGATCAACATCAGAGGATTAATTGAGTGTTCACTGGAGAGAAGGGTGAAGTGGCGAAAATATATGGAAAGTGTGTTTCAGAAAATGCTGCGTCGTCTGCTCTTCCTCTTCACTTCAACCCTCTGGACGTTCTTCACTTGCCTTCCCTATCGGGCCTTGTATCTCATCAATGCTCTAGGTATGATCTGTCCATTTATTACAGCCACCACAAAATGAATGAAACAACAAGCAGCAATCACATTGAAGACGATCATCATTACGTTTCAGGAGTCTTCCAGGGGTATACTTCCGAGCCGTGGTACTTCACCTACCATCGGGTCACCACCTTCTTCTTCTCGGTGAGATTGAAATTCATTCTACAAAAACATTCCCATTAATTAATTTATCTGTTACAGGTCTTGTCCTTCGGAATCTGCGTCAATCCAGTGATCACAATCATGACCCAGCACATCTACCGTAATCGTGTTGTGGCGATATGGAAGCGGGTTAGTTAATGCATCAAACATCGCTTATTAATGTGGCGTTAGTTTTTCGGAAAAAAGGCTGGAAAAAAGAAAAAGGGTGTTAGTTTTTTCGAATGTTCAAATTTGAATTCTCGCATTTTTCGTTTTTGCACAATATCTCAATTTCCCGTGACCCAGTCTTCACAAAAAATTGAATTTAGATTACTGATTGGGTAATCTATCTGCTGCCAAATTTTTGAGTCGATTGATTCATGGAGAGCCGAGATATCGCCAAAAATCGAAAAATGCGGGAATTCAAATTTGAACAATTTTCCAGAAAATGGTTGGAAAAAACGTCGGATAAAACTAACACCCTTTTTCCTTTTTCCACACGTTTTTCTTGAAAACTAACAGGGCATTATGTATAAATGAATAAAATATACTAAAAAAAGCTCTTCAGATGCTGAACCGCTCGGGCAAGAACGATTTTGAGCAGATATCCGACAGACGAAAATCCACACAGGCCTTCCTCGAGAGCATCCCCCTCTCGGCTCGTAACTAGATTGATGTTTCAAGAACCACATAACTAGAGTGTAGTCTCGAGCTACACTCTGTCCCCAACTAACCGTAATATTATTCTCCAGCAATATCGAGTTATTGATGTCAAATACCGATTGATCCGAGCTTACCCGCACACAATTTCGCTGTCACTCCTTGCTTGTTTCACTACGAGTCCGCCTTTTGTCTTTGACCAATCTGTCCCGTTTCCAAAAAGTTTCGCCCCACTTCCTTGACTCCGCACCCGTCCATTCGCTGATCTCACACTCTACTCCAGGTCTCTTGCACATACGCCCGATTCTATATTATTCATTGTCCTTTATCAAAGCGCTACTGTAATATATTGGAGATGCATACAAACGGAAGAATAATAATTATGTGAATACACATGGCGATTCACAATAAACAGCCCAGAATTTTACAACCGGAAGATTATTACAAGAGGGGAAGGAGCGTGGCTCCTATTTGCACTAATACGCGATGAATACGATCGGTAGTGTGTGTCTGGCACGGAAGATTACTAGCGGAACGGGATATTTGCATGTGATTACGAGGGCCAGTACACATAGGATTGGATAGAGGGGGAGACACTAGATTGGATGAGAACATTCAACTGATAAACAACTTGTAGGGTATGTCCCACAATCGGACGAAATCGAAAATGTGGTTCTCATCCAGTAGGTTATCATCCGAATGTTCTCCTCCGACCTAGAGCAGTTAGGAACGATGGTAAGGGGTCAGATGAATGCATTGCACGGGGGAATCTCAACGTTGTCTCGTTGCGGGGGTTTGCACGTTCTCAGAATCGGCTGTCATCCACAGACAGTGAGGAGAGCGAGGAAGCGGCAGACTTGCGGGCTGCGGCCTCCTTCTTGTGCGAGTTCTCCACCTCATCCGCAGACTCGATACGCACTTCCGGCACCTGAATTAATTAATTAGTTCGATGATAAAAATTTAAGTTTTTGGTTACTTATAGCCACTTGAAAGTTGTCACTGGTAGAGCATTTTACTCCCCCCAGGGTTCGTGTTACTTGAACACGCTTTGACCTTTATCTTTTCTAAATTCACTTCAAAGTCGAGTATTTTCCTAGTGCTCTGAAATGAAAAAAATCTCCGTAAGCATTTTCCCGAGTACTCAGAAGTGGTTGCTACTTCATCCACTAAGTGGACTAGTTATTTTATTTTGCAGAATACGCATCTAAGTTTTTTCCAAGTACCAATGAGTACTTCCTACTTCTCCCAACTTCCTCCCATGGTAACAAATGTGTTTGCGCGAGTCTCCTACACATGTTAGGGGGCGCTGAGTCAGCATTGTTAACAAGCTCGAGGTCCCCGTCTCTCCCTCTCCCGAGAAAGGAAAAACCTTGCCTATCTCTGGGTATCTGTTTGATAGTATAGACGGGTTAAAACTTTTACAAGACAAACATGATCGGCGTTTAGACCAGAGATGACTATCGATGAGTAATCTTCCAAGATCGGAAGATTGAAAAATTGTTCTATTTACCTTAGAAGCTAATAACGAGTGAGATTTTCGAAATTATAAGAAGGTCCCTTGGCTTCAGACGAAGAATCGTTTTTATCTCTGATAGCGCGTGGGTATTCTCAAAATTCTGAGAGCAACAAGTACATCTCTCCCATACACGCAAGGTGATGATGTATTACTGCTAAGAGCGGAGAGTAATTGCTCCCGAGAGACCTATCACTCTCGCGCCTACGCACCTCGAACCTCGATGATGACGGCTAAATCGAGGTCGTGGGAAGGGTAAAGTCAGGTAATCTTATGCCCTTAAAGTACTCCAACCCATTCGTTCCCTTCTGCACCTCGGGGATTTCGCAATTCCAATAATTGTGATATCATGTCTTGAGGGCATGTCGAAAACACTCCGACAACCCGAGAGTCTGACTCGAACTAGATACTACTTCCCGTCTGGCCGTGACATGACCGACCACGGGAAACGTTTTTCGATCTCTCATTTTGCGATGCTATCTCGCCGATCAGAGAAACTGAGAGAGCATTGTGAAATGAGAGATCGATACTTATTTTCGCACCCAAGTCCCCGACGTTTTCTTCTGACGCGCATGGCTTCGGCGGGGAAACTCCAATCGAAATCTATAAATGCAGTGTCTAAATCGAGGCGACGGCATTTAAAATGCACTGCCCTCTTTCGATCTCTCTCATGGGAGCCGTCGCACCTACGTCAACCCTCCTCCTTCTCCTTTTTTGTAATTGAGAAACGTCCTAGGCGCATATTCAATTCCGCGGAAATGAACGCGTAGCGTCGAGAAGGGTCGAGGAGGGGGCGGCAGAGACGTTTTGTGAACTCGTTTATTCAATTTACGCTCCTTCTAAAGATGCAGAGACCTCAGGAGAGCACGGAGATTTGAGAGGGACAGTCTCTGTCTATGCTCTCCTCAACCATATATCATACCACATATATATTAGAAGAATGGACAATGAAAAACATTGATAAAAAAGATTATCTATGAAGTCTCTCTATTTCGTTTGTATGGGAGTCTCTCAATATTCATATACCCGCAACCATTTTTTGTTTTAATTGCATTGTATTAAATTGTACGAGGTCCGTCATTGTCGACATGAGGACAGATCTCTATCGAATATTTCTAGCCATTATGAATAGCCCCCTGGTGGATAAAATTATTGTATTGTTAGTGGTGGACAGGAGGCCTTCTTCTCTCTATTTCTCTCTGTTTAGTGATTCTCTTTTGTTTTTCATAGCAGTTTTCCAATTTCTTCTATCCGCAACCTAGTACCTCAAGTGGAGGACAGGACGTCTTCTTCACTGCGGGTTTGGGCACGGGCGTCTGCTGTACTTCCTCGTCGAGATCCTGTAATGGTCAAATAGATGTCTATCCACCTCAAGCGAGTTTACAGTCGGATGAGATCCGAGACCATGTGCTAAAATGTCGCCATTGTTCGAGGCGAAATCGGATTATCCGAAGCAGATTATGTGTCTGTAGAAGTAGACCTCGAGATCTCTTATTATTTGCCCAAAATCGACTCTAATAGGATTAGTCAAAGAAGATTATGTCAAAAGAGGTTGTGGTAGTAAGTAGAGGTTCTTTGTCAATAGTCAAGGCCGGAAGCACAGACAGTTCCTTGATGTGGGCAAGTATTTACGGAAGTCAAGCAGAAGATTGGCACGCGACAATCGAATAGACAGAAAAGGAAAGAATAGAGTTTCAAGGCTAAATTCTTATTCCCCTTGACTGTGAAACTATGGTGAAATTAAGTATCACTGATGGAGAAAATAGATCAAAAAGAAAGAAGATTTATAGTTCCCCTTGATGCTGAAAGTGGTTATAGATCTATCCCATTCGGCACGATCCGGCATAATTCGTGCCTCGCGAGAGTCTCTAAAATCGCCGGTTTTGCTTTGACGCGATAATAACAGTCGCCGATGTGCAGAATGTGAAGCCTTTTGAGGCTAAACGCGAGCATTTTCAGCGACTAAATGCTCCTGCAAAAACCAAATAGGGTAGCTAAACGGAGTGACCTTTGCTTCCACTTTTCCTGAGCTCAAGATTGAATGGGTAGACTAAATCTGCACCCGAGAAGTGATTATCCGGATAGGCGCGAAATGAGAAAATTGCGTCCTATGTTAATGACGAAATCTTACCTCAGTGATCACAGCCAGGGAGGCGGCCTGTCGGGGCGAGGAGAGGGGCGATGCGGCTCGACCGGAGCCGGTCGGACCGGTCGGACTCTCCACCTCTGCAGCACGAGCAGCCATCCTGATGATAATCCATTACAAATTGGAAGTTTCAAGGTTAAACCCTTATGCAACTGGAGTTTCGAAACAAAACCATAGTAGAAACCACAACAAGATTTGTAGTAATTACAATCCAGATAATAAAGTTACAATGCGTTCTACTACAACAGCAGATGTATATCACCGACTGCCGCTTTATATCCCAGCATAATCGTAACTCCATCGTAATACGATACAATGCAATCAAGTCGTGGGATTGCGCTTGGTTGATGCAGGTTTAGCTGACGACATCAACAGCAAATAATTTATGTCACCTAACTGAAGCACGTAACCCCTAAATAACCATTGAGCTGCCTGCATCAATAAACCTATCAAGATCTATCCCGATCACGCTCTGGTTAGACTTAGAAGAAACAAGACCATCGCATCATGGTAGATGAACAATAGATTAGGAACATATGCTTACTTGATTCTCGGCTTGGATCTCATAATGCGCGGGGAAAGTAGACCGTCAAGCAGACAAGTGTTCATTCTCGTACTCTCAGAAGGGTAGATGGATGATGGGAATGGGGGGAAGGGAGGAGAAGGAGAAGGAGGGGGATGTTTATCGCTCCTCCCTCCCTGCTATCCCCTATGCATTCTCTCCGCCCCGCGCTCACTGGTCTCTCTCCTCATCTCGTTGTCTATTGGGTGCTCTGACTTACTTGGGCGAGGTAGGCGAGAGTAGAAGGTCCTCCTGAGATCGAGCCATAGAGACGGGTCGCATCCTGAGAGGGGGGAAGAGATGAAGGACAAAAGAGGGGCTTTGTGGGGGGGGGGGGGGGGGGGGGGTGGGGGATTTACGCTCTGGCGAAGAGAGTTTTGTTTCGAAACGGAAGAACGTTGGCGAAGGACACTTGGGCGAAAATTCATGCATTTTTGTGCAGAGGCAGCTACTTGTTACTAATATATCTTTAGTGGGAATCACTATCACATTTCGAATATGATGACTAAACTTCCGCCCTCATTGTGGTGATCCGAGCCAACGGAAATAGACGTCAAATAAGGGGTTTCCGGAACGTTGCGAAATCCTTGTTTTGCCGTTATAGAGGCGCTGCGGGGATGTCTGAGGGGAAATACGACCCACTCCAATTTGAACGCTTTTTCCTTCCTTTTTGCGACGGGGTGTGGGGCGAAATGAGAAATGCAAAATTAAACCTTCTCGAGTGCTGGCTGCCGTTGGAATCGGACCGAACGAGGATGGAATTGGGACGACGAATTGATCTGTAAATTGATGATAGTCTTGATTTCGCAACCGTTTTCGGACACTATAAACATTGAGTGCGTACAATGTATGGGGGTTGTTTTCGCTCTGTGCGCGTGAGAGAATCCATAGATGACCCAAAATCGGCTTACCTGGCCATGAAAACACCCAGAACGGGAGGCGGACACATAGGCGAGTCGGACGACGGAGACGACATGAATACTGAAAGAACGGCCGATTTCTCGTCTGACTCTCTCCAATCGACGTGCTCTCTCGCTTTTCTCTGACCCTCAGAGTGTCACATGAGGTCACACGGATCATGACTTTCTCCCCGCAGCAATAACAGGATTATGACGCACTAGGCGATGGGAAGGAACACTTCCGTGTGAAAATAAGCATTGAGAAATAACAAGTATTGGAAAAATCACGGTGAAAAAAAAATCAGGAATTGAGGAAAGTCACTATTTTAGTACGCAAAATAATAGCAAAACTGCTGAGAACACGCGGTTATGTATGAGCGGAACACTAGCCAAATATTCCGTCATGCCCATCGACAGGTGAAGTCGAACGGCGCGCAATCCTTCCCTATCCCACGCCAAAACATCTGCGAGTGAGCTAATCTCAGCCAAAATATGCGTCGCGCCTCGCCTTTTTTTCAGGCTAAAATTAGCGCAACGCGGCTCGTGTTTCTGCGAAAAACGCGACGGCATCGTGAGCAAAGTGACGCATTCAAGTTGACTCTAAACATAGGTAAAGCGATTTTACAGACGTGAGACAAAGCTAGGTGAGACCCACTGATAAGGCCAGTTGTTAGACTACATATCTTGCTGTCCAGTGCTTTCTAGGGTAGCCTTACTAGAACTAGACATCGGATACATCTGATTTCGTTATCCGACGTAGGCAGTGTCATCATGTTCAACTCCCGTCTTCTTTACTTGCCCTCTCTTCTCAGTCTTCCCCCGGAGAGGGGACATAGCATCTGCTTTCTATTAGCGTTGTTGAGTCGCCGGAGGAATTACCAAGGACGATAGAAGGATTACCAGGTAGGACTAAGAGTAGATAGGGCCATATCATTTCTATCTAATAAATGCCCATTTTCTTCAAAACACTCGTAATTACGTAAAAAAATGAACTAAATTGATAAGTCGTGATTAATTTGCCCAAACTGATGTCAAAATGATAAGGTAATGCCCTCATCCGATCTTCCGGTCTCTCCCTCTGCCCTTTCGTCGCTTCAATCTCGTCATCCGGAGAGAGAGAGTTTAGTCTCATGGCTCTCTGTACTTGTCAAGTGCCAATTTTCAATTGCTAGAGGCTCGAGAGAGGGCGCACATTGTGAAAGGAAGGGGGAAGTCGCGAGCGCGTCCATTTTGCGTATGACGCACTCTGTGCAACTTCCTCCCTCTAGCACCTCAGAGAATCTCAAAGGGGCGAATTCGGAGAGAGTTCGAAGGAGGAGAAACGGAACGAGGTTATTGCAGAAGAAGAGAAGAAACCTCTCCGGAGGGTTTACGGGTAATGCAATTTTGGAATAGGGAAGACGTCGGAGGTTCTGGGAAGGAGGGAGAAGAACTACCGGGAGGGAAAAAACAAGCGGCTTGTGTAATGAAAGCAGAGCGAGCTAAAGAGCGGTCAGAAAGAGGATAGTGCATGGGCATTAGACGGGTCTTCTTGGGAAATCTAACTAAACGGAGATAAACCAGTAGTGGAGTAGACCGGATTTAGATATTCTTGGATACATTAGTGACGGTATTTTTTCCTCTCTTATTTATCTCATGACCGTCCACACTTCTCATGCGGTTTGGGTCTCAACGGTATTGGATTGGGGGCGTGTTACCAGCAGATTCTGATCTGTTCTCGAACTAATTTGTCTAAATGCCAAGGGTAATCTATCCGGAACATGCGGTTGTGCGATATATGTGAGCGCCAGTAGATTCAGTTCTGATTCTCCCTAATGTGTTACGTTAAGGGTAATCAAACTGGAGACAAAGAAAATTTGAAAAAAGTGCTCACTCTGTGAGGAGGTTCTCGTGAGACGATCGTACGATGAAAGCTCGCTGCCTCTCGAATCCTCCCTGCGACGCCACCTCACGGGGTTCTCCGGATGGGCAGCGTAGTTGGAGGGGTGGACCGGGTATAGGGCTGGAATGAGCGATTTTTTTTCGGAAACATGAAGAGCAATACGGGTGTTAGCACAACAAATGACAGTATCGAGGCTATACTACACAACTTCGCAGCAACGACCTAGCGCGGTGGTGAGAAAAAGTGTCTAGACAGATTATCTCTAGATTATTCGCTAGCTACGGGACGCATAAATTGAAGTGATTCTCGGTCAGCAAATGAATTTAAGCCCAATATAAATTGTCTCGAAAGAATGCCAAACGCTATTGACAACAGTGCCTTAGACAAAGCATGATGGCATTTTCGAAATTGAACGAGCATGCATGGATTCAATTTAGCAGAGAAAACGACGCTGCTGCGGGCAGAAACCAATTAATGGCAACAGCGACGACGCTGCGTCGCACAGAAGCAGCAGCAAGGAAAAAACGCAATCCTTGCACGCAATTACATCCGGCGCGCGTGTGTTATCGCGGCTTTCGCGCACGCTTCGGCGTCATAGAACAGTGCTGTTGACGAAAATTGGTGAGTAATGAAGCTCCCATAAATCTACCGAACAAGCCGAATTGGATGGAATATGGATGGGTGGTTGGATTGAGGGATGTGATGTGTCTGCTCGCGCAAAGCGACGCCCCGGAAATTGGAAGAATCTTGAGCGAAAGCAGGGGGGGGGGGCAAGATGTCCCTTCCCCCTCTCACTTTATGTGTTCTCTCCCCCCCCCCCCCCTCTAGAACGAGCAATTCGACAAATTTGAGGAAGGATTAATGCCAGAGATCCTCCTCCGAGTTGAGTGTGGCCGCTGATTTGCGAGGCGGCGGGGGAGGGATGGGAGCAACTTTGGGGGAGGAAAACGGAAGCAAAGTGGGAGATAGCGGAAATGGCGCTGTTGAGAAGTCGGAGATGCGGCCTTGGATGGACATTAGAGGGAGAGGCGAAAGGAGGATTCAGTTTTCATCCGATAATTGAACACTCGAAAACATATGAATTTTGAAGATAAGTACATAGCAGGCATATGAGACAGGAAGTAAAGAAAGTATTGCTCAACTGTGGAAAGCCATAGATCAGAGTGAAGCTCTGAGCGAACATGTTTACAATAGCGAGACCAACACTTTTATTGCCCTCAATGTCGCACTTTTTCCCAGCTTACTCAGCGCTCAGCGAGCAAATAATCATGCGCTAAGATTGGGAAATTGCTTGCACAAGAGCAGATGCAAGGCTGTGAGGAGATTGCGCAACACACCTGGTTGTAGGGTTGCCGGTTCGATATCGGTATTACCGACCCCTCTCGCGCCCGAAGTTAGAGATAAGAATAGCGCACGTGAGAGAGAGAGTGTAGAGAAAAAGAGAGTCGATATTTCCGATATTTGCCGGGATAACCGACATTCCCGCAATAACCGATCCCGAACACACAACACACCTGGTAGTCGATCAGGCCGTTTCTGTGGTGGCTCATCGCCGAGTATCATCACTTCCTCTTCGTTGTCCTCCTCGAGAGCGGTTGTCTGGGCCTATCATCGGGGAAAAGTTACGTTTCATAATCTCAAAAAAAAAAAAAAAAAAAAGAGTATTTAACAGGTTTCGACATACATATGCAATATATAAGAAGTTCTAGTTATGTTTCACAGTCTCTAATTTTCACATGATGATTGGCAAAAATTAAAAATTTCCTTTGAAGTTGGATAAGGATCACAATTCAGTAGGGTTTCAAAATAATATACTTGATGCTCTTGGTCGATGAGTTGTAGCGCAGCCATGTATTGGTTCTCCACCTGAGAAGAAGAATTCGTGGATATTTCTAAGATGACCAATCAGAAAAACAATAGCAAAAACGAAGCCGCCATGTGTGTTGATAAGAAGTGAAGTGTTCGCGACTTTCTCTCATCTTTCCTTCTCTCGTCATCACAGTTTCCATGAATATTTGGGGGAATACGCCGTCAATCATCTTTCCGTTTTTGGTTTACTTCCGGGCTTATTGCAGCAGCCATCAATGCAATTTACTCCGACTAGTAATCCTTAAAACCAGTTAAGATTTCCTTGAATCACACGTATTTCTATGTGGTTATGTCTACTAAGAGAAATAATGTCTCTGTCTGGTATTCTGAACCTATAGTATCTCGGTGGGTTCCTTTAAAGTAGAGGATGCTCTCTTTTCTCGTGTACCTTCACTTGCAGAATCGAGATGCACATGGAGACAAGAGCGAGACCGACGATAAAGAAGAGGAAGAAGGCTGAAAAAAAGGGAGAGAGACAAATTGCAATCTTGTTTCACGCCACAATCCCGTTAGCCAAAGCGATTTGTCTTTTGATTGAAGACTGCCTCGAAAACATTCAATTTGTCCCGAGTTCCAGCGCACTTTGAAATGAAAATAATTCACGAGACGAAAAGCAAAACAAGAAATTTGACCACCCTATTTATGTGTGTATTGAGAGGGATCAACTTCTCATACGCCTGCGCAACAATTGAAACGGATCTCAGTTTGTTTTTCTGTGCTCGGCCAGAACCAAACATCAGCCGAAGAAGAAAACCCGCTAATGTGACAATTATTGTGGTGTTATTGTCGAAAACATCGTGATAGCTCTCACAGAGATTTCTTGAAATTGCGATATACGCCTGGAACAAATAAATCATACTAAGAACTCAAGGGTTGTCTCTGGCTAAGTTTCACTGTATTTTTGTCTGTGAAATCGTGTCTTAGTGCGGCTTCATGCGAGTATTAACGGAGTTCTTATTAATTCACTCGCCTGACAGTGATCTCCCTCAGGACACAATTGCCTCGATTAACGGGCTGTATATTACCTTTTACCTTTGGTAATGCAGAAAAAGAGACCGACCACAGGCTCTCTTCGGGTGATTGGGCATCTCGTCTCCTAATCCGACAGTGCTCAACGAGATGAAGAAGAAGTAGAAGGCCGTCGAGTAATCCCAGTCTTCCCAGTAGCAGAAAAGCCACGAGCACAGAGAAATGTACAGGAAGACCTCAATGCACGAAATTGTCACTATAAGAGTGGAAAGACTAAGACTGTAAAACTGTAAGAGTTTTCATTTCGCACCTTCTATCGTGACACTTACCGGTGAGGATGTGCGAGGAAGGAAGAGACGGAAGCTTAACCCTGACATCCCTAATCAAAGTTCTTACTTTTGTAATGCATTTGTGATTTTTCATGAGCGAAATATTACAGCATTTTCTCTATAAAACAAATCGTTCACGCATATAATTCTGCTTACCGTTAGTAGCGCGAGCGACATAGGGAAGGTGGTGAAGAGATCCGGCTCCGGCTCGTTCGACTCCTCCTTGAATTAAATTATATTAATGAGTTGTATCATGTGTTTTTGGTCTCATGTGTTGGTCAAATAGTCTGAGAAACTACATGAATATAGATATTATGAAAAGGGAATGATTTTATCGCATATTTTTCAGGCACATCGATTTCATTTGAGGCTAAAAAAATAAATAAACTAATACTCACTTCTTCCTTCTTCGTCAGTCCCATCAGCTCATCCGAGTGCACACTTTCCAGTGTCAGCACACGACGCATCGGAAGGTTCTTGCGAATCTTCCTGATGTTACTGCGAACGAACCTGGACAATTTATTATTCTCTTAACCATCTTGAAAAACTCGAGTATGCTATGAGCATGAAATTCGTGAGTGGAAACCGTTCAGCTTCTTATCGTGTGAATATTTTCCATTCCGGCCTAGCTGACCTTGGAGGAGAGTGCTCTACCTTGCCCCTTCTCCCCTCCCCGAATCGGGTGCTCGCTAACCAGCACAATGATGTTGATGTGCATTTGTAACGCATGGCAATAGAGAAGCCAACTTACCGTCGCATGAACTCCCAAAAGGCCTGGACCGACATGAAGAGACCTCTGCCCATGGAGTTGAGTACGACGAGCATAAGCGGCACACCGAAGAGAGCGTACGCGCACGTGGCCAGTCGGCCATGGAACGTGCGACACGAGATGTTACCGTAACCTGCAATCAACGGCATTCGTTTATTTCGCTATGAACCATACAGTCAATAAATAAATGTTCAATTCAATTCAATTGTTTAACCGCCAGGAGAGAAAGGATTAGCGGAAGTATCAATATTCTTCGTTTTATTTATTGCCGAGATCCATCGTCATGATCAATAGATGTTAATTGATTATAGTGCCCAATTGCATGCGATGAAGACTAGTTTGTGAGAGCCAATGAGCCCGGTGAGTAAAATAATGTATAGTTTTACACATGCCCATCAATCACTAACCAATTCTGGTCATTCCGGAATTTCTTATGCGCTAAATCTATCGCAACACTCGCTGGCTCTAGTGAGATATGGATGCCGTCATGAATATCCCATGGATGGAGGTCATTGGCTATGCGGTAAGAAGAGGAACCAGAGTGGGCTGGGATCTCTCTATCTGTGTTGCGGAGTTGGGGGGGGGGTAAGAGTGTCGTCTGACGACAGAGTTTGAGTAAACAGTAGGAAGAATGGGGAGCTAAGACGGATTGTGCTGACCGAGGGGGCAAAACCACTTGCTTTTCTATCAAATAAACCATCCATGTTCACCTGATTTTATCGGTTCTTATAATTCGTAGTATTTATCTCACCAATCGTAGTGAAGATAGTGCCCGAGTAGAAGACCGCATTCCAAAAGTCCCACTTCCATGCAGTATCCAGGCCGTAGTATCTGTAATGAGGAGGATCTTCGCTATAATGAAGAGGTACATGACTCCATAGAGACCTTTGACTACTCATTCTAGGACAATTCGAATGAAAATGTCGTACCCTCTCAACTGCTCATCATATTCTCGGAATAATTGAGCAATTTCGGCCTCGCAACTCTGCATCGAATGATCTGATGGATCTCCGTGAACGCGGGGCTTCTAGAGATGAAAATATTAAATAATTTAAGATGATTCCACAGATTGCATCAAAATTCTATAAATTCGTTTTACCGAAACAGCGGAGGAAAATAAGGCAAACCTGTGGTAGAATATCACATCGCAGATAGATCTTATCCAACACTCGCTGAGAAAAATTGGCCGATCGTGAAATTGAACTCTGCAAACGCCTTTTTATGACACGGCCATTTGGAAAATACTCACATTTACTCGCGCTTGATCCCTCAAAATCTCCGCGGGCGCTTCAATACTGTAGAACATGTAGCCTCCCGCGAGCGCGTAGCAGACCATAAGGATTAGGAGGAGGATGTGTTTGATACCTATGGCAAATACATATGGTCAATCTCCAATCGAGAACAACTGTGGAGTTCTCTTATTAGTGTGAGCGCGTGAGAGGAGGCATGAGCACGTGTTACACGTGAAAGATACCACAGTATTCTCTCACAATGCCGAGAATTAACGATTGCCATTCGAGAACAAAAACTTTACCTAGATAATCATACAAGAACTTGAACACGCGCCACACGTAGCTCGACCAGGATTCCTGACCTTTGTGGTATCTGAAAAATTGATTTTAACTAGAAAAGAACATCAACAATCTTAAAAACCACCTCAAAAACCTAAAAAAATCACTCAACCCCAATTATCAAGTCCATCAAGAACACACAACTAGAAAAAACTATGAGTCTCACTTGATCTCATCCTTCAATTTGTGCTCCCCGAAATCGAACGTGAACTGATTGTTCTGATTTGGATGCAGGGAGTGTTTGGTGTCTGCCGGGCAGGAAAATGCCGTTGATGGCTCGGGAAAGTGAAAGTTGCGATCGACGGCATTGCGAGGTGTAAATGGCTCGGAGTGGTAGCCCTGACCGTCCATTGGTGAACCGAGGGTTTCTGGAATGATTTTGAAGCATTGCATTCAAGAAACCTCTCATAGGAATATGTACCAATTAATCAATAAAACTTCTAGGATTACAATCAATAACCTCGTAGGATTACTGTAGTCACACTGTGTAGGGACCCGTACGAGGAGAAAGATCGAATTGATCCTCGCTCGCTGTTAGTCGGGTTATGTTCGATGCTCGCACCACGGAGGGACGTGAGGTTAGAATCTGGTTAGTACTCTTGTTAGGAAAACACATGCAAGTCAATCAATTTTAAGTGAAGGGATATTAGTTAGGTCTTTATCTTTAGTTCAATTCATCTGAGTTGTCCTAGAGGTGATGAAATGTCAATATTTTTTCATATGTTTGCTTTACCTTGACCCAAGGTATGCGGGTCATTCAGCGCCATTTGCGAGCCAATACCAGCGAAGATAACTGACTGCCGATACTTCTTCTTGCAATACCTCTCAAGCACCTGAAAAACTACAAAATTTAATGTTCCGAGTACCAAATTAGTTGTTGACTCATTGATTTGCCCCAGAATGAGCAAACTCTACACGTGACTCATTATTGTTATCACTTTCACCGCTTGACCTCTGTCACAGAGTATAACAATCGCCCACCCTATTTACCTCCAGCAAACCTATTCTATGTAATATTTGGTTAAATCTGATTACTTTTACGCATATATTTTCACAACCCGAGAGAGAGATCCAATGAAAAACAAACTTTCATTGCCGCCTCTGTCTCCTTTGACCCTAGAGCGCGCTGCCTCTTCAGAGCAGCTCTCCTAGCGCTCAACCGCCCTGAAAATGATGAAAAATGGTATTCAAAACCGCAAAAATTCCAATTTCCTCATTATTTCCGTTTTCTGCAAAAATTTTTTTTTAAATTTCATATTTTCAGTTCTCACGTGGTCAGTGAAAAGGTGAAAATGAAGAAAAACTCGCCTTCCGTAACCATGATTTGAGAGATGGCCGACCCCCTCCTCGAATCGAGGCGCCGTCTGTCGGCAAATACGACCGAGCTGGAACCATTTTTGAAATAATCAGAATAAAAATGATCGAAGCGCTATGTAGATTTCCCTAACGTAATGTGGATGGGTTTCATCGAATAATCCTTAAAAAATATTGATAGAGAAAGGAGAAGCGAGCGGCTGGCGATTTGCAAGCATCATCCATCCTTATGAAGCGGCTGATTCACAATCTTTCACGTTCAGAAGCAAGCAGAAAAGGTCCGTTTAATGCACGTCATAAAATCGACCAGCGCGAATTCGAACAGTGCATCAAGAATAGAGGAAGAGAAGCGAGGATGCTCTGAGATATTGAGCAAATATTCCCACCTAGCTCATTCTCTTCGAGCTGTTCTCCCTCTCTCACCTCAATCTTACCAGTTCTAGTGTCATCAAACGATTGGTCTCAGGGCAGATGCCAAAAAGAATGCGAAACAAAGATAAAAGTGATCAAAACAATGGCTTTACCTGTACAACATCACAGATCGGTCGTCCGGTGCCAGAAAGTAGATAAAATTCTTCGGATTGTGAGCTTTCGTATGGATCTCGACTTGTTCCGTCCATCATCATTATCATAATTTCGAGAATTCAGGTCAAAGCTACGCGATCCTGCAACTTTCCCTCTCTTATCACACCGGGTACCTCTCGACCAATCATTCCGAGAGATTGGGCACAAACAGAAACTCCTCGCGGGGTGAAGGAGCTGGTAGTAGGGATGAGAAGTGGTCTCTCAGTTTCGCACATTATCTCGCAGGGCAAAGAATCTGGAGAGCACGCGAAACCGGAGGGGCCTTTCTTGCCAAGGTGGTAGGCTGGCAAACTCCCCGTTCCTCACTTTTTCGTCCCTGCAAAACAATGACCGTTCCTTGGAAAGTTTTCGGGAATGCGTTGTAATTCTCTCTCATATTGATGATTCGGCCATTTTGGCACAGGGAGTAATTCGAGAGTGAGTGGTGAGGGACACACCCCGATAGTAGTAAGCAAATTGGAATGTGTACTGCGATTCGTATCTCCGCATTTGGACACCGAGTCACTCCCCCATTTTCCCTCCCTCCGTCCTTGCTCAGCTCCTCATTATGCTGCTTCCTAATTGGTAGCTATTATCGAGTCTGATAAACGACTTCTAATATCACTGCTCTGTTCCCATTCCAGTTCGCTGACTAAGTCGGGTGGAGTCCCCTCCTTCGGTCTGATCTCCTATTGCAAGAAGCCGATCCCCCCCCCCTGATTCAATGACGCATCATCATTGACACCTTTCTTCCTCCCACTCCTCCCTATAGAACCGCCCCTCTCTTATCCAACCCTCCCCATTCGGTAGCCCTTCTCAATGATAGTAGGCCGAGTTTACGATTCGGAGAGAAGAATGCGCGCGGGGATTGAGACGTTTCACTCTCACTGCATCTTTATTTCTGATTGGAGGTCACTCCTCCCGTTTTCACTCATCTCACTCCGATCTTTCCTCTTATCTTCCCGCTGAGATCGGTTTACTATCACTACTACTATCGCACACTTCCCCCTTGGTCGCAGATCGTTTATCGTAACTTTGCAAATCACTTGAAATCAGCAAATCGGTTGCAGATGTCCGAAGAAGTGGAGTACCGCTCCTCGATCTCCTCCCGGCCCAACTTCAACCGCACGACCACCCGCGAGTCTGTGCCATGTAAGGAATGATGCCCGATCATACACAAACAAACCTCTATTTGGTAGAAATCGGTCTGATAAGGCACTAGTTAGCCTTCTAATTTACCAATTATCGTCGATTCCAGCGGCATCCGGCAGCAGAGTGCTCAAGATCGTCACTGAGTCCTATGGCTCTTCGAACTCGTACGGATCCGGACTGTCGCCCTTCGGACAGAATGCCGCCTCTACCATTCGGTGAGGAAATTACATTGCCGGGTTCAGCTGGGGCATAGTATGTTCCTCAGCTGTTCTCCATGTAGCTCGATCGCGTTGCTCAATACGTTTAAACTATTCGGTGAGGGAATTCTTCTCTAAGATGAGATGCGAAAGTGTAGTCGCTCCTGCAGAGACGGAATTCATAAGTAGGCCGGTGGCACAGACTGGGGGAGAAGGCTGGGGTGAAAATGAGGAGAGCCTTTTTGCGAAAGGCCTGAGTAATAAGGGTATCTTCTGGGATGATGAGAACGTGGGTTGAGATAAATCCCGGAAACGAAGGTGGATGGGTATATTCGAAAGGGGGGGGGGCAGCTTGCATGCATTATCTGGAGAAGCGTGTCTGGGGCGACCCCGTTCCCCACGATCAGTGCATATCCCTGTGATTTCTGATACAATATATTGTATTCGTTGTATAGCTTCCTGATTCATTGTTTCCGTAGGGTTACTGTACTTAAAAATTATTGTTCTTTTTTCAAGGGATTCTCGCGAGCGCGAGAAGAAGGAGATCATGGAGCTGAACGACAAGCTCGCCAACTACATCGAGAATGTACAATTTTTCGTTTTTTCGTCTGACTCTCTCCGCTTTGCGTGCTCTCTCGTCGTTCTCTAACCTCATGATTTAATATTACAGGTTCGCTTCCTCGAGGCGCAGAACCGCAAGCTCGAGAACGACCTCAAGTTCCTCAAGGTCAATTTTTTTTAAATTTTTGTCGTGTTTTCCCACGTATTTTTCTATTTTCTGGGCAAATTCGCTCTGAAACTGTCCAAATAATGATATTTTCAGTCCCGTTCTGGCCAGGGCTCTCAAAGTGTGAGAATCATCTACGAGACCGAGATCACTACTGCTAGAGAGGTAAGGTTTCTCATTGAACGTCGGCCATCGAAAATAGAAATGTGATATTTTAACTATTTCTGCAAGTATTCTTGTCAATTCCTTTCCTGCAACTTTCGCTGTAAAACTTCCTATCTCCCCACTCGTCCATCATTTTTCGTCCGCTTTTTTTCGTGGTTTCCGATCAAAGGAAAAGAAAAGAAGAAATTAGAAGATGAAGAAGGGGGGAGGGCGTAAGCTCCTTTCGCGGCTTTTCTTTTGAGCCGCGGCTACTCCCCTATTCTCACCTAATTGGATTGCGACCGATTGGGAGAGAGATAACGGGAGAGAGGAGAAGCGATGATTGATTCGAACCGGCAAAAAGCGAGAGAGACAGGCCGGAAATTACCGTAATCCACATTTTTTTCGGGTTTCCAATGCTCATTTCGGGATAAAAAAGCGTCCTGAGCGGTCGGATAATCGCAAAATTGTTCAGGAAGTCGTCAACAATGGCAGAAAGATGGAGGAGGTGCAGAAGGATTTCGACAAGTACACCAAACAGTTGATCGAGATGAAGAAGAAGTGCGTAAAAATGGCCTAACTTTGGTTTCCTGTCAATCAAGATTTTACCATGCAATAATTGCTAGATGGGGATGGGGCGGAAGTCTTCATGGAGTGTACCAGTTGTCAAAAGCTCAGAGTCATTTTCACCAGGTCTATGAAGATTTTACACCCATCATCATCTGAGCATTGCGATCATTAAATTGATTGATTGATTAATTATAACCAGGTAGCTAAACATGATTTCAGGTTCGAGGAGGCAACTGCCGGCCGTCTGGAGGACCGTCTGAAGATCGATGAGCTCCTCGTCGTTCTGTCCAATCTCGAGGCAGAGATCAACCTTCTGAAGAGAAGGTCTGGTACTGAACTATCTAAACAGAGGCACTAATGTGATACAACAAGAAGCTGTATTGCACGAAAAGATAATGATTGTGTAGTATGAGGAGAGGGAGGAGTGCAGATAAAGATATTTTTGGTTCAGAATCGCTCTTCTCGAGGAGGAAGTGCACCGTCTGAAGAAGGAGAACCTCCGGCTCATGACCGAGCTGAACAAGTGCCGATCGGTATCCTTTATAGCTTTTTAGGATGCTGCTTTTGCACTTCCAGTCGAGATTCTTTCGTGAAATTCGTTTAGAAAAAAAAGGTGTTTCTTGCATGGAGTGTACCGCTCACTAATTGTGAGGGTAAGATAGGACGGGAAGAACACTCATTTACTAGTTCAGGGCGGTGCCCCATTAGTCCGCGGTGTGTGACTCATATGAGTGATGACCCTCATTCATGTCACCTTCGAACGGTGGTCACCGCGTTAGTCAGAGGGGATGTGATATACCCAAGAAAGGACGGCCCTCATTCATGTCACCTTCGAACGGTGGTCACCGCGTTAGTCAGAGGGGATGTGATATACCCAAGAAAGGATGGGACGAGGGTGATTTCGCTTTCATAAACTCTCGGGCCGTTAGAGATTATGGAAAGGTGGGAGAGTATGGAGGGCGGAGGAGGAAAGAAGGTGGAGTAGGAGATTAGAACGCACGTTCAAGGACAAGGAGTAGTGAGAGATTTGCGAACCGCGCCCAGTCGAGCGAGAGAAGAGATGGAAGAGAGAGATAACACCAATCAACACAAACACTCACTCTCTCTCTCTCGATTAATTGGGAGGGGTCAGTGGAAGAAGGTGGAGTAGCTAAAAGACAGTGATGATTGACTACCTATGATATTGACATACTAGCTGTAGAAACTGTGCAACTTAAAAAAAAACAACAACAAGATCCACTAAATAGTATGCTACGCGTCATATGTGAACATCAAAAATACTAAATGATGCTGTAAAAAATATTATCTCACTTCCAGGAGCTCGACCGCACTACCCTCGAGCGTATCGACTTCCAGAATCAGGTGAAGACTCTGATGGAGGAGATCAACTTCATCAAGTCGGCAAATGAGAAGGACATTATGTAAGTTTACAGTCTCTAATCACGGTTCGGTAGACAATAGAACAATAGAACAATAATAGATTGTCTGATGTCAATGGTTCAGCTCTCTGCAAGCCCGCGCCGCTCGTGACACGACGCCCGAGAACCGCGAGTTCTTCAAGAACGAGCTCGCCAATGCGATCAGAGAGATCAGAGCCGAACACGATGCGGTATGTTCATAATTTTGCATTTTTATACATTTAGTTTATCCTGAAACGAATTTCAGATGGCCAACGTCAACCGCCAAGACATGGAGTCGTGGTACAAGAGATCCGTGCAGGAGATCCAGGTAAATTGCAGTGGCCAGGGCAGCAAATTCTGCAAATACTGCAGATAAAAATAGCTTATGCTACTACTATCGCTGTTGATGCATTGACAAAAAAGAGCTTGACTATTCCTCTCAATTTTACCACCTCTGACAAAAACAAAGGGTAGAATGAGAATGTCTTCCTCATTTGCCTCCAGACGACGGCACTGATTAACATTCATCTGTGTTCAAAGAAGAAGTGTTCCCACAATAATGACAATATCCCCCATTGCAGCTCTAAACAGCTGGCCTTACCAGTGGGTCCCACCTAGTGTTGTCGTACGACTGTAAATTCGCTTGACGTGGATACACCTTTACCTTTTACCCCCATTGCAGACGCAATCCGCCCGTCAGAACCTCGAGCAGGAACACCAGAAGGACGAGCTGAAGAAGCTGAAGACCCAAGTGAACGACCTCAGAATGCAGCTGAACGATCTGGAAGGAAGAGTGAGTGGATAAAAAAAGATTTATTTATAGCATATTAAGCGGGAGCTGAGTGATTCCTGTCATGGTGAGTTGTAGATCTTGAGACTTCTAAGTGTGGGTCTCAGGATTAATTGTCTCCTTTTCACGTATGAGTCGACTGATGATGGGGTTATCCCCGAAACGTCTCAATAAATCAACCATCATCTATCATGTTCGCTCTCTGGTCTCTATCTCAAGATTTATAGCATATGTAATTATCAAAAGTAGAAATGAGGTCTCACAACAAATACGATTTCCTTCAAATACAAGCGTTTGTTCTATTGAGGAATCCAAAGCGGAAGCGTATATGAAACTGCGCGAGCATTTGAAAGAATAAATTGTCATGTATTCAGAACGTTCTGCTCGAGAAGCAGATCGAGGACCTGAACTACCAGCTGGAGGACGACCAGAGGTACGGTATCGTGAGTTTCAAATGCTCAGCAAACTCAATGTGCTGGTTAGCGCATTGATTGTCTGGGAGAGAAATGAAGGGAAGAGGTTGGGAAGAGGAGGACAGGTTGATCTACCGCCTCCTCCCGGCCTCTTCCTAACTCCGCCCATCGAACGGTAGTCAAATGTCAACTACGATTGGAAAGGAAAATGATTTCACGATAGCACTTTTTCACCAATCCGAGTCCAAGAGGCACTATTCAGACAAACCTTTCCTTTCCAAATGACATACCTGGAACATCTGTGATGACACAAGGCTGGTATACTGATAAATGATGCTGATGACACTATCACTTCAGATCGTACGAGGCCCAGCTCAACGACCGCGACGCGCAGATTCGTCGTCTCCGAGAGGAGGCCCAGGCCCTTATGGTCGAGCTCCAGATGCTGCTTGACCAGAAGCAGGTCGATTTTCAATTTTTTTTTACTAAGTGGATGTCTTGACAACTGCATCCCTTTTTTCTATGATTTAGTAGCCTGTTCTCATGTTGATAACATTGTTCCAAACCGAAGTTCCGTTCGCATAGTTCGATAGCTATAGCCTATCTCCCTTGGGACCAAGACAAAAAAATCAGAATCAAGTTTTTTTTATGTATAAAAGACCATTTCAATCATAGTTTGGGTTACTTACACTATAATTCAAGTATCGAATTGCAGACGCTGGACGCCGAGATGTCCATCTACCGCAAGCTGCTCGATGGCGCTAATGATGATGGACAGGGAGGACTGAGACAGCTCGTCGAGCAGGTCGTCAAGACCACCGGACTCACGGAGGTCGCCGATACTGGTGAGAATCAGAATCACAATTCTCTCAGGTGTCGGGTATCGCAATAATGAGGTACTAAGCAACAGAGACAGGGATACAGACATTGGATCAGCATGTGACCTTACATCCACACCTGATATTCTGAGAGTGATTGGTTGATTATGGTCCTCCGCGAGCCCAGTCTCGAAGTCGCACCTATACCACATTTGACACTTTCATTATCAGGGGAATGTTCACCACTGGTTCCATACTTGAGCTTGTGTAGACTTAATACGCCCTATGATTGTCGCATTCCACATGCGAAGCTACATAAGGTCATAAACATTCATTGTGTGGGAGTAACGACACGGCCATAACCCCTGTTATCGTACGGAGACATTTTGGTCGGCATTCTACAAAGTCCTGAGCACAAAGCCGCCCATAATACTGATATGAGTACTCTGTGATAACGATGCGGGGCATTTCCGTGTTATTTCCGGAGCGATGAAATGAAAACAATAACAACAACACATCATAACACAACACCACAATAAACAGCGTGACAGACAATAGGTATATAGAATGTTGCATTTCGCTCACAAAACTGCATCGAAAAGGTCATGGACATGAAGAATGCAAGCGATTTATGGATGCATCTTGAAAATATAGCCTAACAGAATTATAATTGCAGAAACGATGCGTGTCGTCAAGGGCGAGACGTCCTCGCGCACTTCCTACACCCGCTCCGCCAAGGGAAATGTCTCCATTCAGGTGGGCATCTCTTGTTTTATATACATGTTAGACGGAAAGGAGCAAAATTATTAATCTCGAAGTTTGATGATATGGTGAATGGAGACTCCAGATGTCAACCGTTCAACTTGGCCTTTAGTTTCATAAAACTTTGTTTCCTTGCTTCCAGTGTTGCTCTCAGGAAGAAAAATTAATTTCTGGTAATTAACTAATAAAATCCCTTGCAGGAGACGGACGCCGCCGGTAAGTTCGTCGTTCTCGAGAACACGCACCGCGGCAAGGAGGAGCCGATTGGAGGATGGAAACTCAAGAGGTTCGCTATCTCTCATTGTCAAAGTAGTTGTGTTGAAGGCTCAATATCACGCGACTTGCGCGCTATAGTAAGTAGAAATTGGAGGATTTACCACTGATATTTCGACATTTTGAAATTCCAACACGGCCCACTTCTTAGCAATTCTGAGACTGGGTTCATTCTGGGCTCATGTGATACTGGCCACAATGTACTGTACCGCTAACACGCCCGAAGACGACCTTTATTACTATCGTGCGTTTGAAATGCTCAGCAAATGAGATGTGCTGGTTAGCGAGCTATCGATTGTCTGGGAGAGAGGCAGGGGGGGAGGGGGGAGGAGGACACTTGATCTACCGCCTCCTCCCGGTGTCTTCCTTTCTCCGCCCCCTCGAACGTTCGTCAAAGGTCAGCTACGAGTGGAATGGAAAATATTCTCACGATAGATAGGCCGTAACGGTGCAGGTCACTGTAGACTACGATGAGCACACGAAATGTGTCGATGTGTCTTCCAAAGCCGCACGTACTCTGATCACTGACCCGCTCTTTAAAGATGACATTACACGCGCGTCCCGAGACCAGAAGCCAAGTGTCCATCACATTCCTCCCTTTTATTCCTTGCAATTCATAAAATCACCGCGTGTCAGTCACACAAATAAGTGCGAGTACGTATCCATAACTTTTTTTTATATATATATTTTTTTTATTTTTTAAAAAAAAAGTTGCCCTTGGATACTAAGTCCAGAAAGACCATTCGTCACAAAGACATTTGCAGAAAGATCGACAACAAGCGCGAGATCGTCTACACCTTCCCCGCCGACTTTGTGCTCAAATCGAGTAAGGACTACTTCTGGAATACATTTTTTTCCAAAAACCAGTCTCCAACAGAGCAAAATGTCGATAACTGAGTAAAAATTTGCAAGAAAAAAATTTATGTTGAGTCCACTTGGACAGTAGGCATATTGGATCCAGTGCACTCTCCGGCAATGGAATACTGTAGTAAAGAGAAGAAGAAAATGTCTGATGTAGGATGTACCTCTGTTCTACCTCAATCAGAAAAGTGAGTTAACTAATGGCCTTCATTCCTCCGTTCAGGCGCTCGCGTAAAGATCTTTGCCCGTGGCGCGGGAGAGGCCTCTCCTCCCGACGTCCTCGTCATGGAGAATGACGACTCGTTTGGAGTGGGAGCCAACGTGAACACTCTACTGTACAACAAGGAGGGAGAGGTTCGAAAATTTCATTATTAGGAGATTTAGTATCCAAATTACATTAGTAATAACAAATAAAAATAACAATGTAAAAACAAACAAAAAATCTTTAGATAAGTCACTTCGTAATATTCCAATTTACACATTTTTGTGCTTATGTACATACAAAATGTGAATGTGAAGACTTGCGTGTTACTCTTGTTTTGCATCTGCCGGAAATATGTCTGAATTAACCCTGTGATGTGAGAGACCATGAGAAGTGGAGAGAAACGTGTATGTGAATCTGACTCTCGTCATTGCAGGAGCGTGCCACTCACATCCAGCGCTCGTCTCAGTCGGGCTCGGCCAACTAAGCCCAAGACTACTCCATTTCTTCGATTTATCAATATTTTTTATCATTCCAACGTCTGGATTCGTATTTTTTCGCATAAATATCC
Source organism: Pristionchus pacificus (assembly GCA_000180635.4). Classification (NCBI taxonomy): domain Eukaryota; kingdom Metazoa; phylum Nematoda; class Chromadorea; order Rhabditida; family Neodiplogasteridae; genus Pristionchus; species Pristionchus pacificus. The sequence continues at coordinate 12,315,036 of CM026580.1, forward strand.
ATATATAGCCCTACTCTTTCCTAGATAGTACGAAATACGACGATAATCGCCTCTCCACCATTGAGATGTATCCATGGTAGATGGACCTCAGCAGCTTATTGCCATGGCCGTCTTAATGGTGAAGAGCCATTTCTTTCCTATTCCAGCTACCCTTTTCGCCCTGCCAATCACAGCTTGCCATAGTCCCATTTAACCCTCACATTATTAGTCTCGCATTTTGATTCGCTCCCGACATCTCTCTCTCTCTCTCTCTTTTTGCTCAATTGTCGCCTTTGTTCCTGCCTAACCAATCTTGTCTAACCAATCTCGACTAACCCAAAAAAAATGATTGCCTGTTATTGACATAGTATTATTACTCAGAGTGTGCGTGTTTGGATAAAGCAGATCTTAGCACATTTTGTGAATTCATAGAAACAACTTTAAACAAGCGCTATAAACAGCAGGCAATACCTGTGGGTCCCACCTAGCGTTGACTTACGACTGTAAGATCGTTTGACGTGGATACACATTACCTATACCTCTATAAGCGATGATATTTCATTCACGCCGACCTTGATCTCCTTGTCTTACTCATCGCTTCAAGCGCGCCACTTGATCATTTCACTCTTCTGCCCATGATCTCAGGTGCTGAATCACGTCAAAATCGCGCTTTGTTTGTTGTGGAAAGAGGTGAGATAGGGTAGGTTCAGCTGTGATGCCACGTGCAAACACACACAGATAAGGAACCGGTGTGTCATCCTTCTCTACTTGAGTCGGGATCTGACCAGGACAGGTTCCCTTTTCCATCCGACAAGATGATGCTATCATCATCAGATACCCGGGCACATAACGCGCGCGCTTTCCCTCCTTTCCTTTGTGTTGAGAGTTGATATCGCCCCTCTCCCTCCTCTTCCCTCTATCGATAAGGACTTCCCTACTTCCTACCTGCCTCCTTTGCTCACTACTCGCCCGTGCGGCTCTTACCGGCGCTAACAATCGGGGCGTTTGCCAGTTGCTGCTTGGAGGTAAGACTACCCTTGGAAGCATTGGACAGCAGGGTCCGTCTAAACAGCTTGTCTTACCCATATCTACCACCTATCGTTCCTTGTGGAGTCTTCTTAGTAGTGCAGGTATGTCTGCCTCCTTCTCGTGCTCACTTTTGCTCTACTAGAAAGACTCCACAGTATTCTTCATTATGCCGAGAATTACCGAGTATCATTTATTGATTACCTTTACCCTTTTTTTACCTGAAGGAGCCGCGAACATTCTCGACGGCCCCCTCAACAATGGTCAACAACAACACCATCAACAGCAACGTCTCCTGTCGAGTCGTCGCTGGAGAGGACAAGAAGTATACGGTAAGTACCCCTCAAGTTCTAATGACTGTGTTTCTGTCGTTTGACATGAAGTATACAGTATGTAGTCATAATAAGTGGTAGCTGAGTGATTCATGTCATGGTCGAGTAGTAGATCTCTAGTCTTCTAGGTGTGGCCAGCGTGACGATAGATGAATTGTTGATATGTTTCGGGGATAACCCCCATGAACAGACTATTCTCGAAAAGTCTCAATCATCTATCATGTTCGCACTCTGGCCACACCTAAAAGATCTACGGCAAGTACCCCCTTTCCCCATCTCGTTTTCTCTAGATGACTCTGATTCAGACGTTTCGGGAATGACGAGTAGCGTAATGAGACACTAGCGAAGCCACTTGACACCCTCAGCTTAGGTCAGGAGGGCCTAATTAGACTAGAGTTTAGCCCCACGTCGCGAAACCTCCACGAAACGCGCGCAAAGCGGATCTCCGATCGTCGGTAATACTCTGTCAGTCATCATCGTCCTTATCAACTTCGTTCCCCATCTCCTTCTCCCCTCTTCTTCCTCCCTTCAAACTGTCACTCTTATCGTTGTGACTGACCCCATCCCTCACCACGGCTTCACTCGATCGATTGACTAGTCGACACAACACCTCGCTAGACCAGCCATGGTCGCCATTCGTAATGAAGTAACTTTCGACGCGGACAAGAAGGTTTTGTTGCAAAAATACATTTTTACAAGTCCAAGCTCTTATTTTCTGAGACTTATTAATGCAAGAGCTGAGTCACAGACGCTGACTATGATGCGGAAATGAGGAAATCTTGGGCAGAATCAGGCGGATATTCAAGGGTAAAATCATGGTTTTCGAAAATATGTGTATTTCCAGGTGTACGCTCTCACTGTCGAGGATGGCGCATGCATGCAGAAGCGATTCGCCGAGTTTGAGAAGCTATTTGACCGCACTAAAGTAAGTGGAATTTCGTTATTTCTTCGCCTAGGACGAGTTGAAACATTGTGGAGACTTCTACTGTATGCATGTATGCATGTACTGTATGCATTTGCAATCCTTTTTCAAGACATTTTGCATAATGCTGTGTTGAAAATATACTTGAATTTACAGCACCTCGTACCCGAAGCCATCGGCGCACCGCCCAAGAAGAAGTTCCTCATGAGCGACACAAAGTTGATCGAGAAGCGGAAGCTGTGGGTAACGTCCTTCTGCCAGTTTCTCCTGCAGAAACACTCTAGAAAGTGAGCATTATTATTAATTTCGAAAATCAACTACTACATCACCTGTTTTTTTTTCGAAAATAACCCCAGCTTCTTGCAAGCCGTGAATTCACCTGCGATAGTTGCTAATAGTAGTGGCTAGGAATAGCACCGGGAAGTGCAATATCCGCTGCACCAAAGGCGGTGACATCATCGGGGTCACCATAGGCAAGACACAGGGGCGATAAGAATGAAACAAGACTTGGTTGATGTATTACTTTGGACAGGTCTCGAAACACAGAGAAATGCTTGATTTATTGAGTCTAGGAATGACGAGGATGACATTTATTTTTTGTCTTTTTTTTTGTCTCAAAACAACGAGAATATTAGATTTATTGAGTGACGTAGATTTTTTTAAAGATTAATAGTTAATGCTTTCAGTGAAGAAGTGCGCGTGTTCTTCTCTCTGCTCCAAGAGGACAAAGATGACGACAGTGACGTCGATCTCGGACCTTCCGAGAAGAAGGGGTACGGTAGGGAAATAGGGTTACGGTAGAGTTGTACAGCCAGGGTACTAGTATAGTTGATGCGTTTTACTGAATACGGTAGAAGTGTTTTTGAATATTAGGAATAATGAAAGGGTGAATTAGCAACAATGAGATTGAGCCGCACATCAAGATGTTGCACGAAGGAATGCGGAATAGGCAGGCACATAGCGATATCCATCGCACGTACTCAGTAGCTCTTTGCATATTCGCGATATGGGAAACTGATGTCAAGTTGGAGGAAGAGGCTAGAGTATTCATGGAATTTCTCATGAGAAATTGCATAATGAGAAGTAGTCCTTATTCGCCTGGGAATTTCTCTCCCCAACTTCTTCCTCGGAATGAAAAGAGACGATGATTACAGTGCCGTGCCGAGCGATTTCGAGTTCTTGAAGACCATCGGCAAGGGCTCCTTCGGAAGGGTGAGTTGCATACATGTCGACATTTCTAAGTGATAACCCCTGAAATATCGACACATATGGACTCCCAGGTGTTCCAAGTCAAGCACAAGCACGACCACAAAATCTACGCAATGAAGGTCCTGTCCAAGGAACATATTCGGAAGAAGAACGAGGTTTGATATTTCTTGACTTTTTTAACTTTTATTTTTATTTGCGTATTCCCAAGGAAAAACGCGGGTTCAAATTATGTTGAAGAACTTTTGCCATAAGCCGTGACTATTCTGCCTATTGAACTTATGATTATTATAAAGTGCTTGCGTTCTTGATCTTCTTATTCTCATCTGAATTTTGTTTTAAGTGGAGTCTTTGGATATTATGTGGCCTTGACACACTAAAAATAGCCCTCATCACCTAGCCTTTACTGCGCAAGCTTTCACGAGCTCTCAAAGTCATCATAATACGTCTCTTTGTGGGATAGTGTGTAAGCTCTCTACCCTATCAATCGATCACTCTTGCTCTTCTCGCGTTTTCTGTCTAAAAGGAATCTCTTGCATAATATCTAGCCGGTCAGAGGGACGAGAGAGCATGTGAACTGGAGAGAGTCAGAGTCGTCGCTTCTAATCATCGCCGCGTGACTCGTCGCGGTCTCCCCAGTGAAAGCACAGGCGCTGATATGAGTCTCTCGCCGCGCCTTATCGGTTCCGCACACGCACACACAAAATCATCATCACTTTTCGAATGGTCTCGTGCAGGGCGATAAAATCACCTCATTTGGCACTAAAACAAGAGGGAATCGTGATGCAAGTGACGGGGAATTTGAGGTGCATTCAGGAATGAAGAAAAATTGGAAAGTTTAGAAAGCTGTTGCGAGAAACTGTAGGAAATTGGATAAAATTGCACATTAGAGTATCGATTCGAATTTTTCAAGTGAAACGAGACGAGAAATTTTGCAGGTAAAACACGTGATGGCGGAGCGCAACGTGCTCAAGATGAATTTCAAGCATCCCTTCCTCGTCAATCTCTACTACTCATTTCAAACGAAAGACAAGCTCTATTTCGTGCTGGATTATGTCAATGGAGGAGAGGTGAGACATTGGAATTCCACGGAACTCCTAGATAGAGATGTGCAAGTATAAGGGGGAAATTCACGTATTAGTAACTGTATATGACTGTATCTCACGCAAACCAGTAATAGGAGATACTTCTTCACATATATCGCATATATACATCGAGAGCGCAAGGAGCATCCTAGAAAGAGTAGTGGTAGTGTCATTTGTGAAGGGGAACTTCGTTATTCCCGTCTGACTAAGGAATACGACTGTCTCTTGCGCAAAGAAGAACAACAATGGTAGATGTGAATAATTGCATTTGCAAGCTCTCCACCAGCTTTGCAGCTGGCCTTCCCACTGGGTCCCCCCACCTAGCGTCGTACGACTGTAAAATCGCTCGGCGTGTTTACACCTTATATTTGCAGCTCTTCTCCCATCTCCAAAGGGACAAGCACTTCCCCGAGCCTCGTTCCCGCTTCTACGCTGCTGTGATTGCATCGGCCCTCGGGTACCTCCACGACCATGGAGTCATCTATCGGTTAGTTTGAACAATATTATGTTTACTCCAAATGAGAGTATCATTCACCCAGAAAAGAGATAGCTCAGGTGCACAGGTAGTTCAGTGGTAGAACTCCTGCCCGGTAAGCGGATGCCCCGGGTTCGATTCCCGGTCTGTGCATTATTAACCTTTGCTATCTCAAATAATGTTTGAACAATATTGGTCCGTGGAATACATTCTTTCTGATTATCTTCCTTCTGGCTTGCTTCCTAGTCATCTATCGGTTAGTTTAGTCACTTCGAGCCCCAGCTTCACTCTTTTATCATTGACAGTCGCAAAATTCGAATGTGAATGTGCTATGAAATGGTGTGAATGATTTCTGTCATTGCGCTCGTACTCTTTACTTCCTGCCAGAAACAATTGTCCAGCTAATAACGGCTCCAAATAAAACAATTTGCTACTTGAGTTACTCGCAATGACGAATCGTGCATTAGTGCTTCCTTCTTTTAAAGATTGAGGGGAATAATTGTGTTTCACTTCAGCATCGAGAGCATAAAATAGAAGGTAGACTTGTGACCTTCGGAATGCTTTAAGCCGGGGCCGAAAGACGACTCGTAATCTTCACTTTCGCATTGGCGAGAGCGAAGAGAGTGTTGGGAATGGGGGGAATGCCCAGGGACCGAGTGAATACGAGAGAGTTCGTAGGTAGAGACGCCGATAAGCGCTCTGACTAAGAAAGGCTCAAATCCTCGCGAAGATTCGAATCTGATTAGCCGGCTTAGCGGCTATTCTTGGATGAACATTGTGAGCGGAGTGGTACGGTGTAGCACGGGGATTCTCTGAGATAATGCACATGTCTGCAAATCACACAAAAGTACTGTAAACTGTATTTATTTGTCAAAAAATAGCCAATGGATCATAAGAGTTTAATATATTTAGCAAAAAAATAGCCAAGTTTCGTCTTTAAAAAAAACCTTTATTCCAGCGATCTCAAACCGGAGAATCTGCTCCTCGACAGAGACGGCTACCTCGTCATTACGGATTTCGGACTGTGCAAGGAGGGCATCCGGGGAAAGGACACTACCGAGACCTTTTGCGGCACACCCGAGTGAGTTCCGTGTGGAACTGCTTCTGTCGATACTGAATAGGACACTAGGTCAGATGAGAACTATACATCCTCTGACATAACAGTTGTCTTTGGGGCTGTGAAGTTCTCATCCGACTTAGCGCTGTAGATTTATTTTGCAAAAAGGGTTGCCCCGTGAGTCATACGGAGAGACTGGGTAGGGCTCATTAAAAAAATCACTTCAAGATGCTAACAAGGACTTGTTAGTGATAGAGTGTTTGATCTCAGACTCTATTGTCGTGATCGCATGAGGCTTTGACCGCGACTCAAAGGAAAGATCAACTCACTCTTCTTTCTAAGGGACATTTGAAGAAGAGTTGGCAATGACGTACACAATGACGTACATTTATGAATAGTTCGAGGATACTTGCATCGACGAGGAAGTTGGCGTAACTGTTACATTGTATACGTACGCGTTGAACAGTTTTTATCGGAGTAATTACTCTAGTCATTACCGAGTAGGCTCAAGGTGCAAACATTATTAGATATTGCAAAGGTTAATGACTACTAAGAACGTATGAACCACTAAAAAAATTATCACTAGAAAGGTATAACCTAGTCTGCTGCAGATACCTCGCCCCCGAGATTATCCTCAAGAAACCGTATGATCGCACCGTCGATTGGTGGTGTCTCGGCTCCGTCCTCTTCGAAATGCTCTTCGGACTTGTGTGTTTTCGCATCAATTATTGGCATATTCTCTATTTGTTAAGAGAAAACGTGTTTTCAAGAAAGAATTTTTTTTGATTGAATTGTGAAAGAGTGCGCCCATGGAGATCAGACACTCCACTTATAAATAGTAGTTTCTCCTTTTCAGCCGCCGTTCTACAGCAAAGACCACAACGAGATGTACGATAAGATAGTGAATACGCCTCTGAAGATGCGACATACACTGTCGGCTGCGTCCACTGACATTATCGAGAAGGTTATTAATTAATTAATGAAATAATACTAATTAAGTAGTAATAATTCTTTTGCAATCACGAGATAATTAAATAGTAATAATTCTTTTACAATTAAATTGTAATAATTCTTTTACAATTAAATAGTAATAATTCTTTTACAATTAAATTGTAATAATTCTTTTACAATTAAATAGTAATAATTCTTTTACAATTAAATAGTAATAATTCTTTTACAATTAAATAGTAATAATTCTTTGACAATCACGAGATCAGCAAAATCCAACGCGTCACTACAGAATATTAGGAAAACCTAATTGACTCATTTCGAATCAATGTAGAAGAAAGTTTCCACTCTTGACATCACGTTCACTAATGACGAATGTCCGCAGTAGCTCACATTCGCATTAAGCTAATTGGCACTTCAAGCAATAACACTCGACATTTCAGTTCCTGATCAAGGACCGCTTCCGACGTCTCGGGGCGAAGAATGATTTCAAGGAGATCAAAGATCATCCCTTCTTCATGCCCATCGACTGGGATAAACTGCACTCGAGAGCGATTAGAGCGCCATTCGTGCCTGGTTAGTTTAGCCATTATTAGCATTCGATTACACAAATTAAATCTCGTTTCCAAAACCAAATACCAATACCAAAATGTAGTTCAAAATGCGATTAGGCATAATCCTCTTTTGTCGACTATATTTGTTATGCCACTAATTTCTAATTTTGCCCATTCAGACGTTAAATCGGACTTGGAGACGAAGATGATCGCGCGCGAATTCCTCGACGAGAAGTTCAATATTGGTGAGTGCCTTCCATATCTTTCCCCTCTTCTTCCGTAATTCACCCCATCTCATTCGGGTAATGACCCAGCTAGATTTATTCTGCGATAGAAAAGAAAGAGAGGCAAACAACGAGTCTCCGAGATTGGGCTTCAAATATGCTATGTCTTCTTCAGCTGGAGATCAGAGTTCAAATATCAAAGATCAAAGATCCGCCTTTCAGGTTCCGTCTGTCCTCCGAACCTCTCCCATCAGCGCGTTCGCGACAACGACTTCGTAGACTTCACCTACGTCGACAAGTCGATGATGTTGCATAGAGATTAGGCGTCGACGGCCAAAGATCAAAGATCATTCATTCTTTCTTTCGGCTAGTTGGCCATCTTTTTATACTATCTTGTTGATTCACAGTATCTTCATCATATTTTGATATAGTATTTCGTATTCTCTCGTATGTACCTGAAATTTCCTCTATAGAAAGAGAAACAACGCGCCAACATTCCTGTATATCCCCAATGCAATACTTCTCCATATGTGTACTCCTCCCACTTTCCTTTCCCGCACTTCTCATGTGATCGTCTTTGAGAACTCTCGCAGTACTAATAAACTCTTTTCTTTCCGATGCAATATCCCTAGAATCTCTCGCCTTTCACTCGAAGGGGGTAGCCACCCTCGTTTTTTTATGCCGCGAGAAAGAGAGTGCCGCTCATCCCTCGTTCTCCCCTTTCTCCAGACTGGCCTTAATGAGCGGAGAGGCGTCGCTTCTCTCACTCTGTGAAACTCTTCCCTTCTCGCCGATTCACGCCGACCAAATCGTCCAGAGAGAGACAATGGGAAAGTGAGAGGGTGCAGAGAGGTCGGCCGAACGAGAGAACACGAAAAGGACGGAGAGGGAAATAGCTGGAGGCAGAAAAATAGCTGGAGGCGGGATTGAGGAAGGGGAGGGGAGGGAGGATTGAGAAGGGAAGCTCCCCAACTAGGGAGGCAGAGTTTCTCCACCTCACCCTTCAGTTAGGCGCGAGGAAGAAAAGTTAATCGATTACTACACTTTTGCTTACTTGTACCTTGACTTCTCGTTGCTTGTAGCCTAGGTATCCTGCGCCCACCGTTATTCTCTCGTGTCATTTCGGAGTCCTAACCCACCGTAATCCCAGGAGGTCTAGCAGGCGGGTGGACCAGCAATGGCGGCTCCCACTCCACTGGAGGAGATACAGCGACATGCCGAGGTATGTTTCTTTTTACCGTAACCTCACTACCGCCTGTTAAGAATATGATATCATGTGAGCACCTGACATTTCAGTAATATAGTAATAAATCTCGTAAATTGCAGTTAAAAGAAGGGGTATAGCCACGTCAAGCGATTTTGCATTCGTAAGATTACGCTAGGTGGGACCCACCGGTACGGCGGGATGTTAGGCGGACTACAATACATTACGGTTCTACCGTCCTGTATATCGATTGATCATTCACTTTTTCGTTGTAGGAGGAAGACAAACGAGCGGAGGTCAACGCACAATTAAGGGAGGCCTTGAAACTAATTGTGAGTTACTATTGATGACATGCACTACAGTATCCAGCTAATTGATCCTTGCAGGACCGATATCACGAGTACATATCATACGTCTCATATCCAGTAGTCACCGTGTACATCATCTACGCACTCAGAAGTTAGTTATCGTGAGATTATTTCCCATTCCACATAGCTATCGTGCGTTTGAAATGCTCAGCAAATGAGATGTGCTGGTTAGCGAGCTATCGATTGTCTGGGAGAGAGACAGGGGGAAGGAAGGGGAGAGGAGGACAGTTGATCTACCGCCTCCTCCTGGCCTCTTCCTTTCTCCGCCCCTCGAACGTTCGTCAAAGGACAGCTACGAGTGGAATGGAAAATCTTCCCACGATAAGCTTTAACGTTCTGAGTGGAGGGAGGAGGAAGGAAGAGGCCGAGTGGATGCTTGTGGTCCACCTGCTCTTCTCTCCCCTACCTCTTCTCCCCCACCAGCATTTGAAACGCACGATAGTACATGATTCCTCAAAATAAGGTCAATCCGTGAATCAAGGTCGTCCTGCTAGGATCGCTGGTATGAAGACAATGTATGAAATTAAATTTGTGCAACAAGATCATAAGAAAATACTACTTTATTATTATGACACGAGAATCGCTGACTTAAATAGGCAACCTGAGTTTGAGAAATGTCTGTCATGAGTAATGGAGATATATCATAGGAATACAAGGAAAGATGATTGAAGATTCGTATTTCAGTTCTCATCGCAATCGGCGTGCGGTGGTGGTTGGGATGGGACGCGCCGAAGTGGGTGCTGAAGACCGATTTGACGTTCAAAGAGTTCATCGTTTACTCCATCTTTGGGATGAGATCGAAACGAGACCAAACAGGGGCAGCAGGTGAACCCGATCACCCGGTGATCAACGATGATGACATTGACTTCAAGTGTGCAAACAACACGCAAAAACCGTGCATAATATGAGCGGAGCTATGTCTGATAAGTACCGACTGGATAAGAACCAAATATTTAAACGGCGCAGTATTTGAGCGATGTTATGAACATTTTGTTAGGTCTCATCCAGTCGTTTATCATCTAACATAGCACCATATGATCACGTCCAACTACAGTAGTTTCTATTGGCCACATGTTGTACCCGGCGGGGAGGGAATGGATAAAGTGGCTTCCTTAAACGGCTCTCACACGACACAAATCGCCCGCAAGGACGAGAATAATCTGTGCTTGGTCTTTGGTCGCGGTGAAATGGGCAGAGGGAAGGGAGAAGTTTGTGAGGGCGGTGGCTCCGCTTGTTGAAAGTGCGCCTCGAGCCATCGCAAGACATTCATCTGTAAGGAATAGATTACAAGACATAGAACATAATTAGTGGTAGCAGAGTGATTCCCGTCATGGTAGTAGATCTTATGTCTTGCACCTAGCAAGATCACCTAGAAGATTGAAGATTGCAATTCGAGTATTATCCGTTACAAAAAAAACCAATATAGCAGCTTTTTGCAAGAAAACGATTGCTTTTCGCCTTTTCATCATCTTTTAATCATCGAATAGCTGCTCCACTAAACCAATTTCATGGAAGAATCAGCCCGTTTATCATTCCCTCTCACAGCGATCTATACTTCCTTAATGATCTATACTTCCTACCGTAGTTGTTTGCATTCTCAGTATCATCAATGCCGTAGTTTTTGCTCGCTAGTCAATGCACATATACGTCAAGCCCTATGCGATTCTTCAATACACAAGGGTTTGTTGTAGTCGAGAGATGTATCGAAAGAGGTAATGGATCTTTCCAAAACTTTGTGGAAGACTTTGAGCAGATCATAAAATTGAGAAAATTATGTAATCGCCGTACCAAGTGCCGTTGACAGAAACGCATCGGTAGTTGGAGCATCACGTACATTTCCCGAGTTGTCCTCTCTGAAAATAACCTTGCAATATGTTATCCATTTCATCATCAAAAACCGCTCTACGAATGCGAGAAACTACATCCAAAGAGAGTGCTCATAATCCCAAACTGATCTTTCCTTTTCATGCCCTCTACTTGCTTAGAAACTGCTAGAAACCACATGAAATTGTGAAATCCACGCTGACAAAAGCTTCGACTCGCGTGAACCAAATTCAAAGCCAATCTATCATCTCCGTGTCAAAGAACGATAGGGGCTACGAGGAATGTGAGACCCATGGTCTGACTCTCTCAAGTTTTCATGCTCTATCTTTTTTCTCGGTCAGACGATTGTTCGGGGACGCGCCTGCTCTTACTTGATATATATCTGCCGCCATCTTCCGAGAATTGTGTGGTCGGCCGCTTGTTCTCTGTTGAGAACGAGTGAGATGACAGGCATCCCCAAGTGAACTCCAGCCATCTGAATCGAATAATGAAATTAAACGTTTCTCTGAGTAAGAATCTATTACTGATGAATTCTCGGTCACTCTCATTTCGCACTGCTCTCGCGATTCTCTGACTGACGAAAGATGAGGCAATAAAAGTAGAAGAGAACATTTCTCTTCTCACTTTATACATTTCTAATAGAATACGATTGATTTTGTGTTTCAGACATCTGAATTGATCAGTTCAAGACACTTCCCAGGAAAGAACAAGCTCATTCACTCGTTAAATGTAGCTGCTTTATGAATGTGTTTCAGCCCTTTCATACTGCTTCACATTCAAGGCGCCGAAATGAATAGAATATGAAACGAAATGGAAGTATCTCATGAAAAAAGAGAGCAAAGAGTACACTTGGCCACTCTTCTTTGAATTTCCGGGGAGACACCGTTTCATAGTTATCCTTTAATCATGTGAGGGAAATAAAGAAGAAGTTTCATGGCGAAAAGTACCATATGTTCACACGAAAAGAGAGATTAGTCATGCTATCCCATCTTTCACTGTCACGTAAAGCCCAACGGCTGTGAATATTTCATGGAATCGGCCTCTCTCGCAATTTCGTTAAGAAGAAAGCCGTATACTTTTTTTGCGATGCTTTAGCGTAGATGGAATGCGCGTTTGAATTTCAACAGTTGGAGGCCTGCGGAAATGGGAGCCTACTCTCATGACTTTTCCCCCCACACACGGCGCACTTTTCACTGCCGGAAACGGACACTTGAGAGGGGAATGGCTTTCTAAACGCTTTTTTCCGAGCGATTTCCTGAGTGAGGAGGAGGGAAGGGGCCGAAGATTTATTCGAGGTCCTGTCTGATCCGAGATTGACTCACATTGACAGCATTGTTCGCTACGCCACTCTCGATTACTCCAATGCAAGCGGAGAGGAGACGCTCCAGTACGCAGTGGCTAATGTAGTCCTACAATCATACAAAATCGTGAAAAGGCATTTATTCTTCTTCTCTATGCCATTATTCGATTTTGATAAGAAAAAACGTTCGAGAAAATATGTGTAAACAAGCTCTTTCTATCTAATGGACGCCCAGAAGAAAATCTTCCCCTGCAACCCAGCCCGTACCGAGATTAGCCTTTTTTAGTCTACTGGAATGTCGATGGGTGTGTCGCAAGTGTCTGTTATTCTAATCAAATACTGCCCCCACTTCGCGGGGTTCGCTCCCTCTGGGGAGTTCCACCCGACACTTCGGCTCGTCATGCCAGTAAGAAGTTCTTACTTTGTCGAACTTTGGCCGTCGAATACGTCCGACGAAAGAGTTGAGCTTGCTTGACTTTTTGTTGCTATCGTCCGGGGAGTTCATCACACCGCGCCTGAAAGATGAATGGTGATCTTTGATCTTTGGTCTCGAAAGTTCTTCACGCCTTCTTCACGTGTCCTCACTCCAATACATCTGCAGTCTAGCGAAGGCGAGAGAAGAAGCAAGAAGAGTTAGAGAAGTTGAAATCGGATTCCCATTAGATTCTAGTCCCTCGAATGTCTGGACACGCGGAAAGAGAACACCTCTAGCAATTCTCATATTCATAAGGTCAAACACGCAATGTCTGCTTGCGTCAACTTGATTTCATGAACGCATCCCAGATCTTAGTAGTGAGGATAACAAGTATTGTGTTCATTATCAGATAGAAGTGATCTATCAGAATAAAGCATGTATTTCTCTGTCTAGGGAGTGTGTTGTGAAGTAGTCTCGTTGTCCGTCACTTTTATCGTTGTGTTTTCTGCAAGCGCTGTGCATTGCACATACAGACTGGCAATAAGGAACCTAATCATTCAACGGAAACGTATCGTAAATATGACTGTGATGGCTGGTAGTATTGTTGGCAGTATTGTTGTCGGAAATGGCATTTTTATGAGACTAGCATGAGAAGTTGTAGTATAAAGAGAGTTGTGCGTAGGTACGTAGGTCTAACTCTCTAATTTCTGCGTGATCTCTCATCTTCTCTATACATCAGTTGGGATTAGGATTGAGTGGATCAAGTGAAGAAGGCGTGAAGAACCTCCCAGGCCAACGATTCAATTCAGGAAGTTTAGGGAGGGAGAAATTTTTTTTAACATTGTTTAGGAACAAGATTATATAAACTGCTGGAACTAGATAAGAAACACTTCCCAAAGAAGTTCCGATGGGTTTTTTTCGGTAACGGTTGTGGGGACTCACTTCAGATGCAATATCTTCAACGTGATTGCCGGTGTCTGATTCGGTCTCATCCTCATCGCTTCTCTCACTGTTCCCCACGAGAAGCGACGACTGTCATTGTGTCGTTGCAGGGAGGAGAAGGAAAGGACGGGCGGGAGGGAAGGACCAGAGGCTTCGTCTTTCTGCAAATAATCATAATTGTTCTGCAGCATGGCATCTTAGTAGCATCCCAGTTTCGTCTCGCGATTAGGGAATATTGATAAAATCGGCCAAAAGGAGACACCCGACCACTTGCAATATCGTTCTTTTCGGATTTTGGATATTCAGTGGTCTTCCTTTGCAAATGGAACAGCAAGAGCGCGAAGCCCTTTTCTCTCGCAATGATTGCACTAATCCGGTGTTCTCCTTCCTAAGATTGGTTTTACGATGAATTATCTTCTAATATAATGATTCCGCGTTCAGATTGGTCAGATCTTCAAGGGATTCCTCAGAAAGTTTCGTATTTCATGGAATTTAGTCGCGCTGGACCCGTTCCCATCCCACGATGCGACGCTCCCATCGAACATGGCAGCGAATACTCTTTTTCTCTATGTGAATAGCCGAATTTTAGTGGTAAAAAGTGCATATTTTTAAGAGAAGGAGGTAAAAATTGCGAAAAAATCGCATACTTGCATACAGGCGAGTCGTACAAGAACTGCCGTAAGAGCGCACACGAGAATGCCGTCAGTGAGGATGGTGGTGGAACGAACCTGAATGTATAATGGTTAAGAGATCACGTAACGACTCTCGTGAGGAATATGCAATGTGGATTACAGTAGATATCGTCGCTATGAAGCGAAAATATCGCTCAGTTGATTGAATTATGCATACGACTAGTAGTACCTCGAAGAAGCCGTTTCCCTGAGCGTTGATTGCCTTTCCCTCGGTGAGAAGTAGGTTGAACAGGTCCTTATCGATGGAGGGAAGAACCTGGAAGGATCTATTAACTACCTTATAGAATCATTTTTCCGTACCCATTACTAGAGGACAGGGCGATCTCAAATTCAATGCTTACTCGCTTGTTATCAATATATTTTCACCGTTCACTTACCGTATTTAGCCTGGTCGCAAGGTCCTCCACATCGTCCTCTTCAGTGATCAGCTTTTTCGCCATCGACACCTTAATTTAGAATGCTATTTTCAAATAAATACAATTTCGATTCTATTTTCCCTGCAGCGTCATGTATTTTTCATGACCATTTAGTTGCTTTCGCCCACCTAATTGCTATTGTGTCACTAACCGCTTGCAGAATACTTAACGATCAAAACAATTAGGCTCTCGTGAACCGTTTCAGTTGCAACTAAAAAGGGATCCTTCACCAACCTGAATATAGTTCTTAACGCCGAGAATGAGGGACGAGTCCGGGCACTCGCCCGTGCTGAATATGAGATCGCCGCACAAGTCGCTCCTGAAATTGAGATAATAATTATATATTTTATTAAAAGTATGCACACGCTAATAACAGTGACAGGCGTATTCAAGGACTCTTTTCCCCCGTTAACAAGCTTCGGGAAGATAAACTGCTCGATTTTCAATTTCCGATTTTGTGGTATACCCCCACTCACTTGCACCAGTTGCACGGGTATAGCTTCACGTCGAACGGCACGCACGTCGGATCGATGGCAGCATGGTAGAGAGCGCACACAGAGTTCGGCATTTCTGGAATCGTCGGAAACTATTCATTAGCTTCAATCCCGGGGGCTCCGAGAAAATGTCGAAACCTCTCCTCCGTCCATTTGTTCACATTCCTTATCGTTACTGCATACTGTGATGTATTCCTATCGTATTATATCTATTCCTGTTGCGCATTCTTTCCCTATCGTGGCCTTTTAGATTACTTTCGATATGTACAAAAGTGCATATCTAACTAAGTTACCTGGATGCGGTCTCTTCTTATTGTACACATCACAGTCCATTTCCTCCTCGTCCTCAACAGGGCCGAATCGAGCTGCTGACCCGAAACAACTGAGCAGGGCGATGCCTGTAATGGGTTTATATCAGAGATCAAAGATCAAAGTCTAAAGATCAAAGACCAATGAACAATCATGACCTTCATGAATGGCCACCTCTTCTCTATATCCGATGACGATGTTGCATCCCATCAACTGAGCCTGTTGGAGGATTTCATGGCGAAGATCTGTCCAGGCTCTGTGAGAGATATATTCGTCGATTATTTATCACATCAGGCAATGTTGGTGAGGATGGTCAGAAAATCTTCATATACTTCAGGCCACCAAGGGGATCCTATCGCTCTCCTTATATCATCGCACCTTTGAGTCATTACTCGATTCGCTACCGTGTCATGAGCCGGCAGTCATAAATTATCACTTTTATCGTTACTACAACTTCGAACCGTGCTGCTGCTCTATGGGTGATGTTTACGTTATGTTTCATTGTTGTTGTTATCACTTATCAATGCAACAATCGCAAGAAGATCGAAGTCGACCCTCTTGTGATTGTAGTCACGCGCTGTATTTGGCGACTGCCCTAGGGCAGCTTCTCGACAAGATATTCCAAATCACAAAGTGATGCGCGACAGGCGCAATCGCAAGGTCGTATTGCTATAGTGCGATTTGCACGCGACGGGTAAGAAACAGAGGGGAGAGGAGGGCGACGGGAAGACATTTTGGAGGTGAGGAGACAGAGATAGGGAAGGACAAATGGTGCGTGCACTAATCGGGCGAAGAAATCAACAGTCCATTGCTACCTTTTTTTAAGGTTACTGTGAGTCGGTGATCGGGTTGGTCGAGAACCCTTGTCGAGATGTTATTATTGTTGAGAAGTTATTCGAGATAATAATGTGTCTTGCGCTATGTATAAGACGAAGGAATATTTTTTGTCGAGTTTCACTCCAACACCAATGTACCTCGCAGGTACTGAATTAAGAGAGAGGGAGTCACGAAAGGAAACACCGGATAACTTTTGCATATAATGATCCCTTACCTTTTCCTCAGCACATCCAGATTGTCCACTTCCTCCAGAATCAGAGCGGTTCTCGACGACACCAGAGGACCGCTGCCCCATGTCCACTCGGGCGGCAACCATCCCATCGAGATGATGGGGAAGGACAGTCGGGGGTTGAGGGCGATCCCGGGACGGGTGGGCTGGACCTGTAACGCATGCCTATGTGTGATCACCAAACTTGTATAGTTATTAGGTTGAGTCCACGAACTACGGAGCCGAAATGTTTGGTGAGAAATTTATTAGAAGGTAAAAGTGTTAAGCAAATTTATAGTCATAAGACAACACTAGGTAAATTTTTCTTACAGCTGGCCTTACCAGTGGATCCCACCACCTAGGATATGAACGTGAGAGGGGGGCCGGAAATGAGGACCGGATTCACCACAACAGCCGTTCCGTACGCGCGCAGGCAGTAGTTGTTGGTGGGCGCGCCCTCGATGTCCATCATCTCGCGATAACTGAGAAAGCCGTGATAGAGGAGAGTGGGACGACAGTGATCAAGATTAGTCCGGGTAAACAAGAATATTACATTATCGCATACCTTTTTTTGGATTCTTTCTATTTTGCTACCGGGCCGATGTCAGTATTCATAATTTTGCACCCTTTTTTTGCTTTACTCACCCAACTACCAACTGCGCTTCGGCTTTGTGTGCTTTCTCAGCGATGTCGATAGCCGCTAATCGCATCTCGGAGCGCATCTCGGTCTGACGGGCCTGAAATAAATAGATAAATTACTTAATCATTAATTATCGTGCAAACATTTTCCATTTTTTCCTTCCTCATGGAGTAATCGAAAACCAACACAGTGCGTTTGCTGATCATATGAAACGCATGTTTTTATTACAAAATTCATTAAATTTCAGTAAACCGACATCATTGCTCGCTCTCGGTGTTCGTATCCGATCGATCCACTGCTGTTCCGGATCCTTCTCATACCGCATCGCTCCCACCAACCCGACGATCTCACAAAGCGAAAACTCCGGAGGGATCTTGTCACCTGGAATACGTTAAAAATCTTTTTGAGTGAGCACTGAGGTTGTATAGCCGAGAAAACTATAACAATCGAAAACGTCTTCAGCTCCCTTGTTTTCCTCTACAACGTACTCGAATAAAACTGCACGTAGTAGGTGTAATCGGCCGGAACCAACAGCGTCAGTTTGAGGGAGACCATCAAGTGGCCGCGGATTCCTGAACAAATGTATTACATCAAGAGCACACGAAAATTCCCAGTTTTTAGCTTGTTAACGTTTATAACCTTAGGTAACCTTAGGTAACGCTTATAACCTTAGGTAACCTTAGGTAACGCTTATAACCTTAGGTAACCTTAGGTAACGCTTATAACCTTAGGTAACCTTAGGTAACCTTAGGTAACGCTTATAACCTTATGTGTCCGCGCCGGTGACTCTTTACTTGAGCATTCATTGTTGCGCTCACCCTGTCAACGAGGGGCAACAGTGAGCACAACTATGACATGATAAAGCGTTTGTGCTGGACAGATATGGCTACTAACCATGAATCGTATCCCAGATGGGCATCACGATCTGTTCCTCCCTCTCGTCTTCCCTTCCCATCCTCATCGATTCGACGATTACATTGACGTCCACTTCCACCCTTCCGATGGCGTCGTTGGCCGAGTACGTATCGTGGTCCATCACTCTGAACAACCCACATAACACTTGGCACATCGTATACTCACGAAGTCTAATGTGCCCAAACAAACCGTATTAGCGGCAACAGTTTTAAAAAATAATATAATATATTCATATAAATGTATGACGGTAGCAAAAAGTATGCGCGTGCTGAGACTGTTTGCCCGAATAGATTCTGGCAATGGAAGAATAACTGACCGAAACTCAAGAATGTCCTCGCACAGCTCCCTCTCGTCCGTTTCGAACACAACTGGTTCTTCGTTCCAGACTGTAATTAATTTAAAATATATTTTAATAAATTCTACACAAGTTCTGCTCGAAGAGAGTTAAAAAAACTCGATAATTCATCTCGCAAAACCGATAGCAACATTCGTCTAGTGCTAGTTCACAATAATTAATTAAATACAACTCATTTAATATTGAAAATAATTATTAGTTTTTCATTCGTACTAACCAGGATCGAGACTCGTGACGACATCGGTCTTCTCGACATCGTCCTTGTAGCGAATCTCGACAAACGCCTCTGTGTTGTTAATGCCCTGAATTGTCGTTTTGAAGGCTTGAAATATTAAATATTAAAAATATGAAATATTGATTAAACATACATAAAAATTAACGTTATTTCAGTGCATATACTTTCAATGTGCATTTGCTCAGACACTACATTTGACACAGTTCAATTAGATTATATATATTTTAAGTATTATGAATGAGCAAAAATAGCAGTGAATATAAGAATATCATGGTAATGGCTTAACTATTTGAACATGACAATGCGATGCTGAGTGCTCAGTTCATTTATTTCGAGCAAATTTGATAAAAATACGAGTGAATGATCGATCAAATATTGTTTTGTTGCCTCAGCACAGCCTTATACATCATTCTATACATAAAATTTTCAGTAAACATACACAAATATTGTCAAGCAACTCATGTTTGTATGCGCGATTTAGACTAAAATCCATAGTTTTCATTCCGAGGCGAAACACTCAAAAAGGCCAGCTAAAAACTGTTCAAATTGCGTATCAATTGATAAAACATGATCCTCGGCAATATTTAAAACATAATTTAATGAGTAAAACCGCCAAGTTCATCATTCTCACCTTATTCATCACGGGCAATCCTCGTGCCGAAACGACGCGCACTGCCAACTTGACCGGCAGACGCTCTCCGCATATCGGAATCAGCATTATTGAAGTTTTCTGGCTCGCCACGGAGCTGCCGTCATCGATTCATTGCGAAAATTTACTGAAATCGAGCCAAATTTATTAGATATAAGCAATTAACAGCTCTAAAACAAAAATAAAGTCAATCCCCGTTCGTATTATTTCGTTCCGCGCGTGCACAAATTCCGCCCAACTTCGCGCTAACCGCAGTGCTGACGATCATGGGATCTCCCTTTCGCCGGCTTTGAATTCGCTCACTATGGTTTAATTCGCGTTTTTCTCTTAGTATTTTTGATATAATCGCTTCCAGGGCCCATTGCGATGTCCTCGCTATCACTCTTTCAATCTGTTTTGCGGGCGGGCGGTCGGAAAAGGAGGGGGACGAGGGGCTTCGTTCAATCGGCCGAGGCAAACGCCGAATTGCTCGCGATTGACGACGACGATGCACCAAAGAGACTGTTAAAGTCATTCAACATCGAGACCATCGATATGAATCTGTATCGGTGAGTAGTTTATGTTTGGTTATTGCACTAGATGTCAAACTGGGCACGGATAAGCTACTATTACCATTCATTGGTAGTGTTAAAAGAGTTACGAGAAATATCGGATATTAAGGATATTTGACATGTATTATAATATTTATTTTGTTTAGCAATTGATAAATTTAGATCGAACGCGTTGGTTCGCGGGTTGGTCGGAAGGGACGCCGTGTATGGAGGTCAAGTGATCGGACAGAGCCTCCGAGCAGCTCAGGTCAGGATCATTTGCGGGATTATTGGGCTAATATTGCTAGTAAATCGTCAAATGTTTTTGACGATACTTAGGCAACAATCGCCAGAGGGTAAAATGATTCATTTCAAACTGACATCGGTGACGGAGTTACTCCTGAATATGTATTGTCTTGACCGATTTGAGTGAACGGGTTGCGTGTTCCCATAGGCTTTGATCAAGCAATTATCCTTTACAACTGGTTTTTGTAATTTTCGTTAGAAAATCACTAATCAATCCATATTTCATCAAACATTCCCAGAGGGTAAAATGATTCGTACGATATTGGCTTCGTAGTGTGGATCACGACTGAAGCTTGTGATCTGTAGGTTTCAGTTGTCTGTTCGATACATACCCATTCAATATTTTGTCAATCGGCGAGAAGAGTGCACTTTCGAATGCATCCCACTTGAATTGGACCTTTATTGGTATTTGAATGTTTCCATCCCCTCTGGCGCCCCTCTTCTGCCAAAGGGATCGGGGTCTTAGAGGGCACTTCGCACCCGTTATGGTTACGGTGGTGGGAAGGAAATTGTCTTGGGAAAGGGATTGTTATGGAAAACAAGATGAAATAATCCCACTTCAATAACAGTTATGCGAAAACAGTCAGCCGATCACGGGTTAACAGCTATTGGTGGAAAAGCAATACCGTGATAAACAACGATAATTTGTAGTAGTTATAGCAGTTGAGATGAGTTCTTTCGAATACAAACTCTGTTACATAACTCATGTTCGCAGCTATTATTTGTAACTAGAGATGTTGGTGTTTCATAATTCAGTGGATTCAGTAATTGAGTTGTATTTATTAAACAGTGGAATGAGTGATGGCGTTTTGTAGTTCAGTTGCATTGTCAAAATGATAGTTTCTGTCAAGATCTGATCTACGGTTGGGCCAATCGATAGCTACGGACGGGTCAACTGATCAATAATCGTGTTCCTTGTAGGATACGGTAGACTACGATCGCGACCCACACTCGATGCATTGCTACTTCCTCAAGGCGGGTGAGTATGATTCATGGGCAAAATTGATTGGCAAAGATCAAAGATCTAAGAGTTTTGTCAATTTTTCAATATTTCATAGATGAATTCTGATCACTGAGGGATTAGTATCGACGAAGATCAACCGTTGGAGTTGTTTTTAACTTTTATTAGTCAGTAGAGATGAATGGTCAAAGTGGTAGGTTCTTGTAGCTTTAAAGGGGGAGGGGCACGAATCGAAATTGGTGGGTCCCACCACGACGTGCCTGCACCCCGCTGTAACTACAGTATCAGCACAGCGGTTGACTCTGTCCTCTCCCTTATCTAGGCCGTCTAGACTCAACGAAAATGACGGCACTTAGCCTTGTGGCTGTGCTTTTGCCTCGCTATCCAGCATCCGCTGGTTCGACTCCCGTCGTGTGCAAACCTCACTATTGCTGCTATTTTCGACTGCCAATCGAGTGAAATCAATACAAGAATACAGTACCCCAAATCGTGCCTGCACAATCAATGAAACTTCAAAAAGCCGTAGTGAGGTTCAGAGGCATTTCTAGAACTTCGGATAAAGTGATCTGTGATCGGGTATAGCATCCCTATTACCCCATATGCTCAGCTTATGTGAGAAAATATTCGTGCGCCTCCCCCTTTAAGTAGAATTTCACTATCGAAAAAAAACATATTTTTCTTTCAATCATAGATTATTCACCACACATTCCCAGTTGAAATCATAAGCCGAGGATTCTGTGAAAATTGAGTAGTTGAATCCAAAAACGTGACCGGTCGTCAAAACGGCAATCTCTCTTTTATCTCTGATCCTCCTTTCCGCACATATCTCAACTCTCGGTTATCTCTGATCCTCCTTTCCGGACATATCTCAACTTAATCACATGGACGCGGTCTAGTGCCCGACTCATTAGATTATCCCGGCACACACCGCGTGTTCTCGGGAGATTCAATAAGAGGTCTCTCTCCTCCTCCCTTCCCCTCTCCTCCCTCCTGCCCCTTCCCCTCTGCTCCTCCCTCCTCCCTCCTCCCCTGAATCCCGAGACCAACTGCTCGAGAGAGGGAGAGAGTTGTGATAGCAAGCGACGAGAGTAGCCGACCACTTTATCAGAGCCAGGTATCAGTCTCGTGGTCATGTATGAGCTCGCTATCAATGTCGTGCCTGGTAAATGTATGGCCCGAGGGCAATCGTAGGGACTTCCCTAATCTATCACACAGTAGCAATCACGATCATTAAGCATTCACGTTCTTGACAATTTTGTTTATATTCCGTGAAAATATGAAGCTTATTAATGTAGGTTATGTATTCCGAACCTTTTCAAACATACGGCTACGGCCTTACCAGTGGGTCTCACCGAAAGTTGTCTTACGACTGTGAAATCGCTTGACGTGAATCCACCATTATCATTTCAGGTTCCGTCACCAAGCCGATCGTGTACTCTGTTGATCGAGTAAGGGAGGGCGGCAGTTTCTCTACCCGAATAGTCAAGGCGATACAGGATGGAGAAGTGCTGTTCACCACGCAGATCTCGTTCCAGGTATATATGATTTCCCTTGTATGAAGAGAACAGTGTCGACGTCTAGACGACGAAAATCTTTTTTCCGTCGAGTCGTTCAGCATGTATTGTCTCCCTCATTTTCAAAAAATGTGAATGTCTATTGGATTTGGGCTTGAGAAAGGAAGGAGCGAATAAATGTTGAGAAAAAAACCAGAGAAGATTTTGATTTTGATTTGTTACGCGTGTATATGAATCATTAGCGAACGCGAACTTGATTTACGCGAGAGAAATGGGTTAAAGCGGGATGAGCTCATAAGAGTTCGCTTCAATCATTCCCTCCTCTTCACTCTTCAGTGTCTAGAGCGAGAGACAATGAAATGTCTCCTTCCTCCATTCCTTTCGTCTAGCGCCTCTTTTTGTTCTAGAGGTGAGTGAGAAGAAGAGAGTGAAGGCTCACTTCTAATGACTATTGAATACCTCTGTTATTGAAAGTATGCGAAAACAGGTAGTTGGTCTCGTGGCATCACGGATACCAGCGAACTTGCGATAGTCGTATGATATGTCGTGTTTTTGAGAGTGGAGAGAAGGAGGAAGTGAATGCGCTTTTAATTATGACTGCCCTTTCCCACAAATAATCGCATAATTTCAGAAGAGCGAACGAGGAGGAATGGAGCACACTCGAGTTATGCCTAAGGTAAGCTACGTTGCTTTCCTCGTTTATGGTTTGAAAAAGCTAGGTTTTCTCACGAAAGTTGATGCCATCACCTCTATGTAGGTGAATAGTAGCTTGGGCTGGGTGTCTCTCAAACAGCACCTTGTTTTTATAGTTGCAAATCTTTGGTTGCATTTACCTCTCCCACTTCCGTAAATTGCATCAGTCTGTCACATAAGCGAGAACTAAGTGGCTGAATTTTGATTTATCCCTCCCTACTGATATAAGAGCGGGTGAGAGAACGGTCGAAGAATGTATGCGCAGCTATTTTATGGCCACACGCCAAACACCTCACATCAAAAACACCTTTTGGCTACCATGCTGAATTGTCATTGCAATTCACATTCGTGCATTGTGCACCTTGTTTCCTCCCTTGTACGCATTTTCTCCGACGCACAAAACGGTGAGAGAGCAGGGGAATGGAGAGTCGCTTCCATGTTTCTCTCATCATCTTTCTTATCTCTGTTCGCTCAATGTATTTGCATACTCATGAGTCGAGAGGAAGCGCGTGACTCGAAATCAATCATTCCTTGCTGCCCGTTCCTTCTGCACGATTTGCCTATTTTTTCAAAATATTCTTCAAACTAGGATGCAAATGCCGTAATGAGACCGTTCCAGGTGGAGACCCGCTCAATCACCTCTTCGATTTATCTTGTTAGACGAGCCGAGCTTCGCTCGACTCGGGGTATACCTATGTTTTCTGCGAATTTGTTAGATTTTTCTAGCCAGAAACTGGAATAGTTCTGGCGCTACTCGCCAAGTTTTCATCACATCTGGCGCTGCGCGCCAGAAGAGCCGGGTTTGGCGGTGACGGTGCCCCCAACCAAGATCGATTGGGACACCCGCCAACACTATTCCAAAAATTGTTAAGAGTTTCCTCTCTAATAAAGAGCAGCGGCTAGGCGCTCTTGGGAGAGAGAGGAAGAAGGGACCTTGAGGAGAGAGTGTGCACTACTCGCGACGGGTAAGCACAGGAGAGGAGAGGGGAGGAGGCGCTTTACCGCGCGCGTGGGAACCCCCTCACCGCTATCTCGGCTCAAAGTGCAGCTACGGCTTCGACCCAAAGTGTTTACGTAGTAAAATTTTCTTCGCCTACCTAACTCGTCGAGCTGAACAACTTTGTAATTGTAAGCGAAGCTCTATCTCTAACCCCCGGCGAGATAGCTCTCCCCCTCCTCGCACTGCCTCTCTCAAAAGGAGTGACCGCACGGAAATGCTCATAACTCGCTTCGTTTTTGAGCCACAGCTCCCAGTTTGTGATACAATGCGTAAAAAGACATTCTCTACATTTCCTCTCCAATGACCTAAGCTACTGGTACGACGGGGAATTAGCCTCCTCTCGATTTGTGCCGTTTTGGACCGCTAAAATCACCCCCATTTCACGCGATCGAGTGCCACTCGGCCGGATCAAGTCCGATCGACCTGAAATTCGAAATGGAACCTCTCCAGACACTCCCTGATCGAATAAAAATACAGCAAAAATGATTGCAAAAAGTCGATCCTGCGGCTGGGGTCGAACCAACGGCGACTGCGTGCTAGTCCTAGAGCACATGCACTTTACCGCGCTTAATAACTTTGTTTAAAATAAACATTTTTTCTCGTTCTCAACTGCGTTAGATCCACCTCCTCGAGCTCTACAAGTGCTATCCCAGTACCTAAGCCGTAGCTCTTCTGGTTCGCGAGTTATTCGCGAAAAACCTGTTTTTCGCAAAAAGTGCCCCTCCGAAAAGTAGGTCGGAGACGACCTCAACGATGTCGGATCGAAAACTTCAAAAAGTGAAAATGTAGCCAGAAACAGATTCTATATGACCTATATATTTGCCAAAAGTTCCCCCTCGTTCTTCACCTCTTCCCAGGAGCTCGAACAATTTGACCAGTCAATATGTTCATCAGGCGATTTCTTATGTAGAGGGAATGTTTTATGTCAATATCAGCTGTACTTACCAGTGGGCCCCACTAAGCGTTCTCTTACGATTGCAAAAACGCTTGTCGTGAGCCATTCCATTCTAGGTGCCTCCTCCCTCCGCCCTTCTCTCCTATCGGGATCTACTGAAGGAAGCATTGGAAGAGCACGAGAAGAAAGCGACAATGACCGACCATCAAGCAATGCTTCTCGAGTTCAAATTGGCCAATACCCCGCCGACATTCCATCGGGTTTATGAGGTATGCCATCTGTACTCCACGAACTTTAGCACTTTTCTTCACATTATATAAATCGTTGCATCACACTAAGTCGGTCATTGTCGCAGGTATCTACACAGAGGACGATGGCATTAACGCAGTTTTCTACTGGTCCGACGGGACCAATATTTATCTATGGGACCAGTATTTCTCTATGGGTGCACTATTTCATACTTCAACCGCAGTTTTCAACTTTGGTCATAGGTACAAATAAACTCAAGGAATTATAGAGGGCATGCTAGACAATTGTATTCGCAAGAGTTTGGTAGAATCCCTCAGAATGCTAGGAAGGCCAAAGATGCCGGACGTTGCACGAGTTCCCTCCTCCCCTTGTCCCCTCTTACTCACGTCGTTCGGTCCTGAAAGACGAATGAGTCCCCATAAAGGCAGGGATTCGACTATATCGTTAGTTGTCCGACGTTGTTCTCTTTTATTGGATTGGAAGTACATTTCCCCTATTTGCATATGGTGATGAAATGAAGACGAATCCATAGCAAAAATATGATCTTTTTTACAAAATATAAACAATTATTAAATTATTATATTCAGCATCGTCCCGTGGATCAGAAGATGTTTGATTTCTCAGTGAAGAAGGGAATCGAAGTGCAAAGGAGTTGGATCAAGACCGTCGTTCCATACGGTATTTATCGATTTTTTTTATCACGGAAACGGTTTTGATACATTTCTTCTCTGCAATATCAAGTTGTTAATCTGTAGCTTGTAACTGGATCAGAACCAATTGATATGCACCTTAACTTGACGGATTAAAGTTGCATGAATGAATGAACCGGTTGTGCAAAAAGCCCTAACCATAGCCTCCGTTCCAGGGGCACTTCTTCACTTTAGTGCCAACGACCGCTCTATAACTTGAGGGTAGTTTGAAATATGAGAGCGAGTGATCGAATGAGCGGGGGTGAAAAATGACATTTTTTGGGCACTAAGGTACTAAAGTGCCGTGCCAGGTGACCTACCAGCCCTGCAACGACAATTGGCCGCCTACGTCTCTGACAGTTCAGTCATCGATGCCGGCCTCTTTCCCCATCTCTCGCGAGGATTTATACCCTCGATGGTAAGTGATCCGCGTTCCTCTCACCTGTCCACATCTCTCAGTCTTTCACTGTTTTCCTACGCATAGTATCGAGCAAATGGTGGCATTCTCACTAGCCTAAATCTGCCAACTTGGTGCCTGCGTTTCCAGACATACTCTGAATGAACTATGTTCTGAGGGATTGCTCTAATCAATGCCGAGTAGGTTCAAGATACAATTTCATTAGAGATGGACTAATGCACAGACCAGGAACGGAACCTTGAATGAAATACTCTGAATGATACTGAAACATCTACCCACTCTAATTCTCCTCCTTGTAGGACCAGAACAACGGCATCAGAATGAATAATGCATCTCTTTATTGCCGCGCGCTCTCTCTCGCTAGTACATGAGAACAAATTTTCTCCTTCTTACCTCGTGGCAAGTCTCATCCGCTTCTGTTTGATAACTGGTTAATCAAGAATATCATTTACTATCCGTTATTTCTTCCCTAATCGATAATGGAGTGTTTCTGCCTAATCGATAGTCGATATACAAACACTGCATTGTTCCCACACTACGTGTCCTATAAATAGGAAGAAAGGAAGAAAGTAAGGAAATCATCCCGTCAGATCACGCTTCTTTTGCTATACGATCTCACCAATGGTTGCGTTCAACATGAGGTCTCTCTCCCTCATTCTCCCCTCTTCTTTCTGATGGGACCCTTATTCGGAATGGCATGGGCTCTCCTCTGGCCTATAATCTCAGTCGAAAAGCTCTCTGTTCGCATTTCTTCTGCCCTTTTATCGATTGTCACCACTTCCCTCTCAGTCTTTCTTCTCGCCCCTAGTGTTCTTTACTCGCAGGGGCCAATTCGGGGTGGCAATCTAACCCTCTCCTCCGCCTCCACTCACTACCCTGGCCCTTCCTCAATGTCCCCTTTGTCTTCCTTCTCCATTTCTCATCCCTCTGAGAAGTGAACAGTAAGAGCCGTTCCTCTTCCTCTATCGCGCTTAGAAAGGGCGTGAAAAGTGATAAAGGGATGGAAATAGTCAGTTCATCGAGTGAGAGGGCACGCGGGGCTGTCTACACTGCTCCGCTCCTCTCAATCCCGACCCCTCACCCATTTATCATTCGTGACTTCTCCCCTCTCCCTTCCCTCTATATGTCCCTATTTCCTCCTCTGTCAACCCATCGCCGAACACAATCAATTGGCTAGCGCTTTCTCTTTTCAAAGTGGGAACACCTATCACTTTCGATTATCACCGCATGGCGGTTACTCTTTGGCGATTTGCGTACGAGTAGTTAGTCGGTTCCGCGTTTGCGATAAACGTGCTGGATCTTTGTGACCTCTCGCCGTGAGAACAAAAATACAGCTTACTTGTTCTATTAGATGAAAACTGTAAGAGATTTTATGTTCCTCCTAGCCCATAAGCTCTGATAAATGTCTGATAGATTGTCGAGAAAAGTGAGCGAAGAGAATGATACATGAGCCCGTTGCGAAACATGTGGAGTTACGGTAGCCCTCCTGTAATGAGTCATTGCAAGTTCGATGAAATTTTCCTCTTCAATCTTCTCACGACTTAATAATTTTCCCCTCACTGTTCTCACAACCTTCTAATTTCCTTTCACAATCTTTATATATGCATATAAATGTGAAAGTGCATACAGCTAGAATGGCAAGAAACAATCCAATGGAACAATTCGTGAAGTTTTGTTGGTTGTATGTTGGTCCGATACATTTTTATGAATACAATTTCAAATTGCAGGTGTTCACACTGGACCACGCTCTCTGGTTCCATCGACCCGACTTCACTCTGGACGACTGGTGCCTGATCGAGGTCGAATCTGATTATGCCGGTCAGTACAGATACGAGTAATGCTCTGACTCTCTCCCTTTCACACACTCTCTCGTTTCCCTGATTATCGATAGAGCGTGTAAAATGGAGAGACGAGAATATTGCCCGAAGATGCAGATACAGATTTCATTAGTAATCGCAAAGTTGCTCTGATCAAGATATCGAAAGGCCGTTCTTCGTTTAATTTCGCCGGTCAGTCAGGATTACGGTAGCCGCATCTTACTATTTTCTCGCCTCTTCCCAATTCTCTACGCTCGCTTCTCTCAACACTAAAAATACATCAGCCGCCGCGTGACCTCTTGCGCTTCCTCTTGTCAGCTCAGGCAACTGTAATTGCATATGATCATTGTATGTGAAGTATCAATCGCGCATGAAACGAAATCTATATATCTTTGTCTCTCCGATTTCTCCTAACGAGTTAATTCCGATTTACCCCATTCGATACCCGCCCGCGGATACCTTAGTTATTCTAAGAGGTGTGCAAAACCGGCTCGACCTCTTCTTTCACAACGTTCTATCGGTCTTTCTGAACGGTGAGAGAACATTGGTAAATGAGAGATGGAGCCATTATTGCTCACCTCTGAGACTGCTGCGAATCCATTATCTGTTATGTTAGTAGTGCGGGGGCTGCCTGTTAAGGCAGGCATTTGTCATGGCCTAGAGCGCTCACTATCCACTACCACTCACTCTCAACTCATGCGACCTCGACGAGCTCGAGCTCGTGGCACCCCTCGTGTCCTAGTGATCAAAGTATGGATTGATGATGTGGGTCGAGTTCACTTGGCTACACTATCGCGCTCCCTCATCCTCTCGCACATGCCGAACGGAGACTAATTGCATTAATTGGTTCTGTTCAGCTGAAATGGATAGCATAGCCAATAGGCGCGTTGTTCCTCTTACTACGCTAATCTATAAGCGAAACGCAAACGGAATAGCTGCTTTACATCCCTGTATGAAAGCACCACCCAGACCCGACTATCGCAATCACCCTTGCGTATATCGTACCACTTCCATGAGGATCATGGATACTGCGTAATCTTAGGCTTTTGGGTGGTGAAATGTTCTCTGAGAGTGGCCTAGATCATCAACCCTTCGCGCAATCGTCGTCTGGCCACACTGAGCATACAGACACTTTCAGGAGGAAACCGAAGCTATGGACGCGCGCGCTTGTTCTCGAAGGATGGGCAGCTTCTTCTTTCCGCGAGTCAGGAAGGTGCGTCGACTTGATTGATATTTATCACGATGATTCATTCTTCATTCCCGGATGCTTATTTATACAGTGCCTACTAGCTTCAACTTACTCATGTGCTACTCTTAATCTGGATATAAAACATATCTAGAATATTTCTGAATGGGATACGAAAGATCATCAATCGATATTTTGGCTACCCTAATCCTGAATCAATAAATCATTAAAATCATCTTAGGGCTTGTGCGTCCTCTGCGTGGATGGACGTCATCGAGCCTATCTTAGGAAGAGGGAGAACGAGGTATTTACTTATTATTGTACTAGCCGACTTTGTTAGAAGGAGTAGATTCTTTTATTGAGACATTCCACTGCGTCTCTGCCCGAGAGAGTATCTCTGGCGCTTTATATAAAGTAGATATGAATACCTTAGGACGTATATCCTTCTGTTTTTTTTCGTTGCAATAAAGCACCATTGCAGTGTCCGGATAAGTACGACACATATCACCGCAGTGATAATGAATCGAACGCCGATTACCGTTTTCAATCACTCTTCCTAGATCTGGTCCCCGGTATGCTATAAATTACAAATATCTTGTTTTTCTCAACTAGAGATTGTAAGTGATCATATTATTGCAATCAGAGATATCAGAGATTGCACAGCGAGGTTGGTTTGTTGTTTTCCGAGTGCAATTGTTGACGGCCAGGCCTATTGTTTCCTATTTGTTTTATTCTTTCTTTTCGCCGATCCGAGTAGTGATTGTTAGAAGTTTCGGTGATACAACGAACCGAATGATAAACGACTATTAAAATCCGTGCCTGGCGCTCTTTTTTGCTATATAGTTATTGTAGTGTAGTATCACTCCGTTTATAGCCGAAAGAAGTGTGCTAACGCAAGTCTTTTTGCCGTGCCCTTTACATGCGTGACTTGAATAGGAATCCTGCGTTGAATTGAGACGCTATTCACTCCTCTCCATTGGTAGCAGTCGCTTTACTAACATGCGTAGGCATTATGGAGGTTAGCTTCTCAATTTTTGTCTCAATTATTAAGCTCGAGCGCAGCTAGGTTGAGTGAAATTCACCAAGCTGCCTGGACTACAATAACAGTTCTCACTCCTCTGTCGCTCCCCCCTTGCAGAGCCCTATCATCAACGAATCAATCGTATGCTCTACATCATCGCCATGTCCTTCGCTGTCTACAACTGGTACTACATCGGGAACGAGCTGCTCCCTCTCGCCCATAGTCTACTCGCCCCGATCATTCCGGCGTCCAACCTCGTCGTCTTTGACATCACATCAGCATTCGTCGCTCGTACGTTCTAACCCCATTGCCTTCCTACACCTCAGTCCTCTTTACTGGGCTATACTATAACCAGTTGTACAGACAGCTGTTAACTACTGTAACGACCAGCTTTGAATGTTGGGTACATGCCACTAGTAACCCTAGCAGTAACCAACAATTTCGTCACTTGTCCAGTCTCCTACCGTAACCCCCCAGCTTTCCATGTGCTAATCCCCGTCCGTCCTCGTTCAGTCATCCTCTTCGCTGCACTTATCAATGGGCTGAGCCCGCTCGGGAACGCGAAGATGGTCGTCATGCTGGCGCATGTGTGCATACTGACGCTCGAAGCGAGAACCGCCCTAGACTCGGCCAAGCGGTTCCTCAGTGAGTTATTAATTAATTAAAAGGCCAAAATCAACTTACCTAATAGTAAAAGGTGTATCCATGCGATTTTACGGTCGTAAGGTAACGCTAGGTGAGACCAACTTGTAAGGCCAGTTGTTAGTAGTCTATGATGAACCAACATAGCTAATTTAGAATTAATTAATTAATTAATTAATTAAGAATTAATTTGTTAATTTCAGCCGTCCCGGCCTTCTTCAATCGTTATCGCCACCAGCTGCTCTACCAGTTCGGCGTCTCAGCCTTCCATGCCACAGTGCACATGGCAGTGGTGAGTTGGTGTACTTCATCGACTTTCGTAATCCGAGACTATCAGTAATCATCCACTGTACTCCACCGTACCGTATCTCGACAAACGTAATCTTTGTCTTACCTTGATAGAATTTCAAAATTCCATTTCAAAAAAAGGCTATCAGGACTCCAGAACTCCTCACCGACACTCATATTCAATGGATGACGTCATCGAGTCCACCGTAACCAATCCCCATTCAGACACAGTACATCGTGTGGAAGTCCTTTTCCTGGAGGAACATCACGAAGCCGACGCTCTTCTGGAGTGGAATCGTCTTCAACGCGTACGCAATGAAGCTGTTCCAAGTGGCCGTCTACGGAGGAAGAGTGAGTAGACCACTCTGGTATCATCTAAAAATCATCGATACATATAGGGTATGCGCAGTAGACACGGCAGACTTACAGTAGCCTTTTGCAACACTTTGTCCGGTTACTGTGGAAATCTGCGCATCCTTTGATAAGTGAAGAGGGTTGAAACAATACTAAAACGCATTCTTAGCAGTTGTCTGTCAGTGAGCCCCTCTCGTACAGTTTTTGATGTAATTTGGATTCCCACTTCGATACAGGAGTGCCTGAGTAATTATAGCACGACCATGTTCAGAGGGGAAAACCCTCATTATCGTGCGTTTCAAATGCTCAGCAAACTCAATGTGCTGGTTAGCGTATTGATTGTCTGGGAGAGAGAGGAAGGGAAGAGGTAGGGAGGGGAAGAGCAGGTAGATCACTAGCCTCCTCCCGGTCTCTTCCTAACTCCTCTCTCCACTCAGTTCGTCAAAGGTTAACTAAAGGTTAATAATCTCACGATAATCGTATCGTCAATTTATTCCCTCGCTTTGCCCATTTTCTCGGAGGCTCGTGATTACGCAAGCTAGTGCGCACGACCTTTTCGTGGAATGAGAGGCGCGAGATAGGTCAGAGAACGAAAAGAGAGCATGGGGAACCGAGAGAAGCAGTTTCGCGTCGGGAGCTCATTCTTAGCTCGGCAAGAGTAATTCAATCTTGAATGAGACGCTTCACGTGCACACTTAGTACTACGGTAGCAGAGATTTATGATCTGCTAACAAATTCTAAGACTCCAATTACGAAACGCCTGACAAACATAGAGAGACGCGCGCTCTGCATTGGTAAGGAGTAGGGATCGCTTGGTAAGAAATAGTCTCTTCATTCCACGTGCTCTCTCACCGGTAAGACAGGCGAGAGAGCACGCAAAATGAGGAGAGTAATTTGTTGCGAAGCCTTCCCTACTAAGAACTCACTCCGATTTCACTCTCCTATTTCACCCCCGGGACAGAAATAATTCAGGTGAACTTTGCCTTCTTCGAGCTTCTTCCTGCATTCATAATGGCGATGAACTTCACTGGTCTCTTCCGCAAGTGGGCTCATGCCCGCACTCTCTCCGATCAAGGAGGTTAGTTTCATATCATATCCTCACATCATATCTACTCTGGTATGGCCTGAGGGGGAACTTTACATTCTAAGGGTTAAGAAATGTAAATCTTCTTAGATTTGTCTTCGTACTTACTTGAGCTCATTTGTTTCTCCCTGACAATACGAGCGAGTCAATTTCTGCCTGCAATTTCGACATTCCACATAGCCTAGTGCACGGAAGGCATGGATTTCCCGAGAAATGACTCTCGCCCTTTCGCCTGCTCCCTCTCCCCTGTGAACAAACCCCATCCGTGCCAGGAGCGATCCCTATAATTCTCGGCCTTTTCTCGGCAGCAGTTTCAAATTTGCTCGAATTGGACTCTCAGGCGACGCTAAAAAGGGAAGGCAGAGTAGGTCTCACTCTCAAGCGGAGACACGAGGGAAGAGCCAATTAGCGGGGATATTCTGAGAGAGTTGCCGGGGAAAGGGCAAGACGGAAATCGATTTTGTGAGAGAGTTGAGTCTCTCGGAAGGCAATTTTCATTTTTTTTGTTTTGAAAAAGGATTTTACAGTCGTAAGACAAAGCTAGGTGAAACATACTGGTAAGGTCAGCTGTTAGCTGTGTTCTGGTATGGTATTCAGAAGGAAAAGCGGGGGTTGATTTTAAAATAATCTTTCTCAGATATTCGCACTCCCTCTCTCCCCGTCCGCTTCTTCGTTCTCGAACGTCTCATTCCTCTCTGCTTCTTCAACGCCGTCCAAGTCCGTCGCCCGATCATCGGCATTATGGTGAGATGGCTTTATATTCCTATCTGGTCGAGTTTTACCCACTGCCCGGCGTAGTCGTCTATCCTCAGTAGTTTTAGCACATCTGGCAATATTGCTGAGTTTGGTCTGATATTCTTCATAGGCTTCTGCCCACTAATGGGGCGCGATTTTTCAAGTAGTCCCGCCATCGAGTGGGTGGGATGGTGAGAGAGATGTTGCGAGGGAATGGGGATGCTCAGTCAGTGGGCTTGTTATTCATCCTATCTAGGGAGTTGGGCCCCACTGTCCGGTGTTGTCGTCGACTCTTGATAGTCTTGATTGAAACATATCTGCGGCGCGTTATATCCTTTCCGCTGGGCGTTGTGCGACAGAGTCCTAGAAACTCGAGTAGACACTGTACTCATAAAGTGGCCACAAACTCCAAACTAAGCCGATTGCACTAACGAAAGGAGCACACGACACGAAACTAGAAACGAGTGTACTGAATTGATTGCCCCTAACCTGATGCAATTCGTGCGTGGGAGATTATGGAAATGTGCACGGGGAAGGGAACTAGAGCGAACGGGCGAGAGAGTGTGCAAAATGAAGAGACGTCGGTATCATTTCTTGAGCTCTAGAGGGAACGTATTCACACATCAGTGTCATTTCTGCCTCACTTCCGAAACGATAGTACTCAAAATTTCCAAATTTTGGTATTTTCAAAATAATATTGTTCGTTTTGCGACAGAGCCGTCCACGAGTCCGTTCATCAATCCCTAGTAGCATGCTTCGCTCTTGATCCCTGGATGAAACATGTAATAATATACGGCCTGTACCCTGATTGACTTGGTTACTCGCATGCAGCGCTTGGGGGGCTTGGCATAGGCTCACTATCTCCGGTTGATTATGTGTTGATTTCATGATTACAGTGGAAGTACCAACTCAATCTAACGGTTTTCTTCACTGCAGTCGAGACCATCTACGTCATGCACTCCCAGGCCACTGCTCGGTTGGTTATATTATTATTTAATTAATCGATTAAGATATTTTTTTTAAATTGCCGGATGCACTATATTGAATCGCGATACCATTCTTTAATGAGTTAACTAATTATCTAAATATTTAAATAAATAAAAATTAAGACTCGGAGCCTTCTTCTTCTTCCTCGGCACAGGAATCGCTTCCATTGGACCCGTTCTCTTCTCTCACCTACTCGACTTCATCGACTTCCACCTGAGACTGGATCGAGGCACCTCATCCCCCGCATGTACCCTGATTGATCTGGTCATGCTCATGCAGCGCAAGTGCTTGGCCTAGGCCCTCCTGCCCCCATTATGCATCGATTTGTCCCGTATCCTGTAATATTTGATGATACTCAATTCCATATATTTGTCGATGCCATGAAATAGTTTGTTTTTCATTGATTTGTCCGGTTTCCTTCATATACTCTTGTCGATCTCTATATATTTGTCGATAACATGCATTATTTGTGAATTTTCCACATTGATCTCGTGACTTGTGCCCCATGCCTCCTTACTCCAGTCCCGCCCTATTTCGCCCCACTTGAATAAAGCAGCTCTAGTCGAGCTCTCGAGGCTCCGCCCACTTTCTGAGTTGAGATTGCGTTGCCACCGCATCCCATACCTCTCTCTGATTCGTTTTTCACTGACTCACTACTCTGGTTTCTCCCATACACTGGAAAACCATAACTCCAACCGAGTTAGTGTGGTCTCTCGTCCATACTTTCTCTCGGCCGGGGTAATGGATTTCCAGGGGATGGGAGAAATCAGAGTACTGTGCCAATCATCCCTCACTCTCGCAGGTACGAAGCACTTCCCCGGTCCGCTCTCCCCTCGTCTCGCAACCGATGCGCCGCTAAGCATGGAGCAACCTCCAACTTGCCTGCTGGCCGGCGCCGAACCCGAGTGGAAGGTACGTGTACCCGCGAAAAACAACCCACCGTAAGCTTGAGCTCCAGCTTGACACCCAATGCACGTGCCTATGCATTGAGAACTATAGTTTGAGGCACTATCAAGACCTAAATTGTTTCGTCAGCTAACACATTTTTAGCTCAACTCGGCGTACGTGAGCGAATGGTACCGTCGGGTCGTAGTTTACCTGCACAGTTTCTAGTTTACCTACCTAGTTCGGGGTTTCTAACTACTGATTACCCTTAGTTGTCTTCGGCTAACCCGTATGAAATTTCAGCCCAACTCGGCGCTCGTGAGCGTAGTGAACTTCCCCTTTGTTTTCGGTTACCTAGCCTAAACACCTCCGATAGCAATAATTGCCTGAAATTATAAATTGATTGATTGATTGATTTCAGCTCAACTCGGCGCTCGTGAGCGTAGTGAATGGTACCGTCGGGTCGGTGGTGCAGACGCTGAGTGACGACTGCGCCAATTGCACGTGGCGAAGCGTGTGCACACTCAGTGGACAGGCAACGGGAGCGCTCGTCGACTCACTCTACCCGACCCAGCTGAGGGTGCTGATGGATGGAGTGGAGACCTGTCATTAGTGAGTTGATTCGTGGTTGGGACTTCACGCATAGAGAATACACGTCAGTTGTTTGCGCGAGGGGCCTTCTAGTTTGTTCGGGATGGGGATGATGATTATGTAAAAGCGGTGAGTTAGTAGTTTGAAGTTAGAAAGATTTATTTAGAATTGATTGAAGTTTCCGATGTAGTGGATAGATCCAAGTGGCTGAGTCATTCCGTACTTGAAAAGAGCTATCCCTCTCTACTTGGCTCATTCCCCTTCTGCTTTTACTGTATTCATTGATTCCGATTTTAAAATATATCAGTCTTTGGCTCATAATCTGCTACAGAGACCGCAATGACCAAGGCAACAATGTTTGTGAGTTTTTACTTAAAACCTGTGACGATACTGTAGTGTGAAAGACATTTCACGTGCGAGCTTACAAAATTGATGGACTGACAGGAGAAGGATAGTAGGGTAGATCTAAACAACCCACTGCCCGGCGTATACATCCTCTCTTCTCCTCTCCCAACTATCCACTGTATCGTTTTCAGTAGGGCTGGCAATACGGGCTAAACGGTACCGTTAAGAGAAGTGGTTGAGTAACGGTACCGTTACGAGGGAGGAAGAGGTAGCGGTACCGCTAAAACCGTTAAAACCGCTACGTCCTCTCTCTCCCTCTCCCCGCTCTCTCTAACCCGTCGCGTCTAGAACACCGCGTCTAAAGATCTAGCGACCGCGACTCGCGAGACGTAGCGGTTATAACGGTTTTAGCGCTACCTCTTCCCTCCTCGTAGCGGTACCGTTAAACCGAAACCGTTTAGCCAACCCTAGTTTTCAGCAATGGGTCCGCTCAACTGTATAATACTGGCCAATATTCGCTGGATGCTATCACGTGCGAGCTCACGACCCTAGTGGAGGGAGACAGTACGATATGGGGTGAGTTTTCCTCCTCCCTCTCTCCCATATTTATGTGTTCTATATCTTCTCATTCCTCGTGTGTTTATCGTTATCCATTCCTCATTAGTTCGCGCAATCGACTTAATCTTTTGAGTGCATTGATTTGTTGAGAGCGTCTCTTAAGAAACAATCGGCGCTTCTGCACCTCTCCGGACAACCCACTTTTTGCAATTGCAATATTCCTAATTCAATTACTCTCTTCTGCTCTCCTCGCCTCCCTCCCCTCATTCTCTCCCCTCTCACTCACTTTGAGCAGTCACCATCTTACTTCACTCCTCTGCTGATGTGCACAGAATAATCTCTGATCTTTATAAACATGAAATTGCCCTGATCTTTGAACTCTCAGGAGCTGTCATCGCTGCACTAGGCCTCCTCTGTCTCATCACATTTCACGACTTCTATCTTCACTTCAAATCCGGGTAAGTCTTTTCAGGAATATTCGTAAATCACTCGCCAATCGATATTTGGAGCCCTATCTTAGTCTCATGCGGCAAACAATAGCTGGAGCCCGAAATAATCTCACGCGCCAATCGAGAGTTCGAGCGCTACAGTAGTCGCTCACGCCTATCAATATTCGGAGCTCTACCGTAGACTCACACGCCTATCGATAACTGGCGCTGTACTGTAGTCTCACGCAACAATCGATAATTGAACTAGTTTTATGAGTCATTCAATAACTGGAACCCTTGAGTAGTCTGACGCGCTAACTCGAAACCAGCCCTCGTCTCATGAGTCAATCGAATTCATGAGCCAATCGGTTAGCAAGCCTGCATTATTCTTCAGACTATCAGAAAAATACACCCTTCCGTAACGAAACATGCCGTGGCTTCTTCACAAATCACTATCGTACTTCTTACCGTAGACACAATTCGGCTGGTCAGACCATCAACAACAACAGTGTTTTTTATGTAAATTGTAAGGTAGATATTTGATATATTACGGATTCCTGCTTCCAAGTACCGCTGAATCCGTTCACCGTGTTATGCTTTGTTTCTCGGATCTGCCAATACAGTATCCCACTCATTCAGATGGTGGTCGGCCCAGCAAGATCACGACGAGTACTACTTCGGGAACATTCCGAGATGGAAGACCTCCCGTCGACTGCTGTCCGTATCCGTCTTCAGAGGGTGGGTGAAGTCAATGAGCGGGGATTAGCCACCACCTTTGCCTAGAAATTTGTTAATCTATTTGTGTGGATCCCGCTAACCATCTGACGTAGGGTTATATTATTTGAAAACAGCATTTTAATTATTAGACTATTGGATTTCTAATGGTCTCGTCATTCCGTGTACTCTCTCGCAGACAGAGCGGGGAGAGTGCATTTTTAGTCTTATCGGAAATCGGAAAATTTTTCAAAAAGGAGAATTCGTATTTGACGTCAGCGTTCATTCCCCATCCTTGACTTTGCTAAGCGAAGTGACCTAACATACGGTCGTAAATCAATAATCCGTCCCATATTCCAGGCTGTGCGTGTGCATGATGGCCTTCACGAACTCGAACGGCGGCGGTCTCTCGTGGTTCCAGCACTCCACTTGGGAGGGCGTCACGCTGGCCGATATTATCTTCCCCGCGTCAGTGTATATTCTCTTCGTTTTACTAGCCTATTCAATTTCGAAAAGTTTTCACAATTCGAAATTCCTTTCAGTTTTCTGTTCTGTGCGGGTCTCTCCAGCCAGATCTCCCTCGCACATCAATCTTCGACCAAAATCGACTGGAAAAGACTGCTGAATAGAATGTTCTACCTGGTGGTTATAGGCATCTTTATCGTCAACAAGGGCAGGTGAGCAGGATTACACTGGTTACTTGGGAATGGTTACGGTAGATATTGACGATATTTGCTTGGTCACGGTAGACATTGACGATATTTGCATATATTCACAACGGGTTGGTGAGTCATTGGGAGACGTACCCGATAAAAAATTATTGAAAATATGATAACTGTGATTTTGGAATGATTCATTGCAGTGACTGGCGCACCGTCCGTTGGTTCGGTGTTCTTCAACGTCTCGCTCTCTGTCAGCTCATCGTCTATCCGATGCAAGTGAAGAGTAATTCGCCACAGACGCTGCTAAGAATCACCAGGAGACTGAGGTTTGAAACTCATTCAAATGGCATTAGTGCGGCATTAATGGCATTAATCTTCGTCATTAATGGCATTAATCTTCGTCGATAACTTCTTCGCTAAAGTTTCTAATACTCCTGTCAACTCCCAAACGAAATTTAGAGAATAATCGAGTATAAGATTTATTTGGCAAGAGACCAAAGGTGATCAAAAGTTCAATAGAGACTGCAAATTGCAAAAATAAAAAAACCCCTAACCGTTGATCAAAGCCCCATTTTCTAATATCCTCTCGATCAATAGCCGAAGCAATAGAATCTCATAGAAATCTCATGACTCCCTTACACAAGTACACGTAAAAATAAACGTGAATCCACTTCAAGCAATTTTACAGTCGAAAAACAACTCTAGGTGCCACCTACCGTTAAAACCGGCTGTAAGTTACAAAAGTAATCCGCAGACGATACCCCATTACACAAATATTTTGACGACGACGATGCCGTTCAGACGATACCCGTCGGAGACAACAGAACCGGATCCGGACGAGTACGATATCATCGAGGGAGAGGCGCCACTGAACAATCCGATCATCGAACCGGTTAGATCTTAATTTTTATTGAATTGATTGGTTAAATAAATGCATATAGAGGTCTATTTAATATATGAACATTCTATTGAATCAATTAAGTTTTGATCATTACCGATCAATAATTTGTACTTATTAAACATTTAATTAGTAAAAATTTCAGAAGCTCTAACAGCTGGACTTACCAGTGGTTCTCACCTAGTGTTGTCTTACGACTAGAAAATCGATTGACCTGGACACACCTTTAACTTCTTGCAGACACTCGAGGGCGAATACGCGACTCTGTTCTCTCACTACTTCGGGGAGTGGTTCAATATCGCCGCTGTCTACTGGATTACGATGTTCCTTGCGACGATGTCGTCCGTTCTCCTCAACTCATTGGAGGCGCCCGGCTGCCCGCGGTATCGTGAAATTATTTTCCGTTCCACTCGTAGTTGACCTTTGACTACCGTTCGATGGGCGGAGTTAGAAAGAGGCCGGGAGGAGGCAAGTGATCTACCTGCTCTCCTCCGCCCTACCTCTTCCCTTCCTCTCTCTCCCAGACAATCAATACGCTAACCAGCACATTGAGTTTGCTGAGCATTTGAAACGCACGATAAGATTAGTGAAAAAATTATGAAAATTGTGAAATGGGAGCATTTGTGGAAAAGATGGAAATGGGAAAGAGTTCCACTTGCCTTCATTTCAGGATAAGTATGTACAAGTATATTGCGATAGAGAAGCACCATCCAAGGAGGGGAATTTGCCCATTAATTTCCAGCAGCTACAACGGTCCGGGCGGTGTTGGCGACCAGGGAGCGTACGCCAACTGCACAGGTGGATTCCAGGGATATCTGGACAGGACACTGCTCGGCGAGCATGTATACAGAGACAGCGTCGCCAAGGTAGTTATAGAGGGCATGCCTGATGATAGGTAATACTAGAAGAAGGTTATAGTGAAAAG
The DNA here is from genome assembly GCA_000180635.4 of Pristionchus pacificus. Classification (NCBI taxonomy): domain Eukaryota; kingdom Metazoa; phylum Nematoda; class Chromadorea; order Rhabditida; family Neodiplogasteridae; genus Pristionchus; species Pristionchus pacificus. The sequence goes on from CM026580.1 coordinate 12,356,022, forward strand.
AGCTACTAAGGGAACGCAGTTTGGTTTTTTTCGAGTCTCTAGATAGCAGACACCACCACAGGCCACTTCGATGCCTTTAAATGGCTACAAATTGTATATTGGGGGGTGTGATTCCAATGGCTCTAGTCCAACAACTAGTTGAGCGATTTTTGTAAATTGAACTAGTTCAATTATAAGAATTATAACGTTAAATGCAAAAGTTGAACCGGTTTTCAAATTGCATTGAATTGCTCAACTTTTTGTTGGACTAGAGCCATCGTATTCACGCCGTCTTATATTGTAGCGCACGTTTGGTGGTCTAGACATCGATCCCGAGAGTTTCTTCGGCAACTTCAATGCGGCCATTCTCGTCTCTGCTGGAGTACTAGTGAGTGGCAACCTTGGTAAATATCTTTGATCTTTGATCTTTCCAGGCGGGCCAGATCCTCCGTTGGTATCCCTTCCGATGCGAGCAGTACACTCGTCTAACCGTGTACGGCACTGCCCATCTCATTGCCGGTCTCGTCTTCAAGAATGTCATCCCGGCGAACAAGCAGATTTGGTGAGTCATGTACCTTGTTGAGACGTGACAAAGTTATGTTCAAATGTGTTATAGCGTGACCAATCCACAATGTGTTTTTGCCGTTTCAGGACTCGATAAATTTGGGGGGATATAAATCAGCCATTAATCACTGCTTCAATAACTTACTGAAATTTGTCTGACATGAGACTATGTAATGATAGTACGAAACCACGTCCCGCTCTCAATATGTGAACTATTGAGCTTAGCAATTGCACGATTTCAATAGAAGAGTACGCGAGTAGACAGCATTCATCCGCCTGACATTTACCTTTCCGCGTGACTAGAGGGATAATAGGGAGACGAGGGATAGAGGGGAGCGATATTTCGATGTACGTCAACACTCCCTCGGGATATACCTTCCCTTTATGTAGTGAGAGCATCATCGAGTACGATATTGATGAATGAAAATTCTACGAAATAAGTCATTATTTTCTTTAAAAAATGATTGTCTAAAGCTGGCTGGAAACACGAAAGGCAATGAAATGAATCACTCCATATGCCTCTTGCGGAAATTGCAAATTTCCCCTGGCAACTCGTGCTCACTAATAAGCGGAATGTGACTCCTTCGGAATTCTTCACGGCAAAACACTAAGGGTCCAATTACGAAAAGTGCTCGCGCATGGCTCATTAGTGAACCATTCCTTTCTTCAATAATTTTAAATTGTTAATTAAAAAATAAATTTCAGGACCATCTCTTTCTCGTTTCTCACTGCTGCTTACTCCTTGTACATATTTGCCCTGTGTCGACTGGCTGTGGACCACGTAAAGACCAAGATCAAGCTGCGCGCCCTCGCGTATGTCGGTGAGTCTTTACATCATTCGATCTGGCCTGACTGGTTGACTAGTAACGTATCCACGTGTCCGCGTTACCTCAATGTATGATATAGTAAGGGCTTGCAAAGATGTGGAATCTCAAATGAGCATCGGTTCCGCTTCGGTTATGCTTTGCTTCTGTATTGGCTCATGCATCAGGGCTGCGCAAAAATTTAAGGAATCTCTTGTTTCGGAATACTCTCTCGATGTCTCTAAGCGGAGAGAGAGCATTGTGAATTGAGAAACCATGCATCATTCCTGCCCCCTCTCAGGCGACAACGCCCTCCTTATCTACATGCTCCAAGAGGCCTTTGCTTCTCGTCTCCCTTACGAATTCTTCGTTGGATACAACCAAATTCCCCGTGTACTTCTCTCCCTATGGACCGTTTTTCTCACCCTCTTCCTCGGGTTTTTCACCCGCCATTTCGATATTAGACTAAAGCTCTAAACCACGATTCGACGCCATAGGCCATAACGATTCTAATCTTTAAAACGTTGCAATTTTCTCCGAAAACGCCATCATGTTAATAAGCCATAGGCCACTTTAAGCAGCGGTTGTAAATATATTCACCTAATATCCATTCAAGCCATAATAACCATTTCAAAAATAATCCTAAAATGTGAATCAAAGAGAAAACCCCGATGAATTCGAACCTCTCACCTGTGCTGTGTTTCTCGCACGATAATTTCAAATTATTGTCGATTGTCTTTCTTATGTTCACCGATGATGATTCTAATGATGAAGCAGTTATTTCAGAAATCCAGTGGATACACATTTAAATTGGGCAAAGCCTTCGATTAGAGCGATGGTCATCTATTGTTTTCCACTAGTCTTCTCCATAACAAAGTGAAATGTGAGAGAGTAGTGCAAGAATAGTCACTCCCCTCTCTCTTCTCTCAAAGGAAGAAGGAATCTGGCTCTCTAATTAGAGATAGTGCTCGTCTTCTCATCTCTCCATTCTCATTATTACTGAGTAATCTCCTCCTCAGCTCCCCCTTTCCTCCTCATTCCATTACCCTTCTCTCATTTCTCCTCCCTTTTCATCTCACCAAATCCGGGCAGGACTGATTTCCCCTGCCCTGACTCCGCCCCTTCTTCGCCCCATTCTTCCCCTGTTGAGGCATCCATCTCATTTGCATCGGAAGCGGAAATCATCTCCATATTTCCGTACCTCCAACACGCTTCTCCCTTCTCATTTTCCCTTCTCACTGTTTTTCCTTCACTTCTCTCGATTTCCTTCGTCCTTTCATTCGCCGTTTTTTTCCGAGCGAGAAGTCTTTCGGAAAGGGAGGGCGATTGCTAGTAGCCTCGAGTCCCTCTCTATCGATTTCGTTCTTAATCATCTCATAGATGACGTCACCAGTCGATCACGAGGAGGAGCGACGAAAGGAGGTCAGATGTTGATTACGTTTGCGCACCCTCACAATACAAAATCGAAAAAAAAAAGTTGTTGATTCAGTCATGTTTTGGTTAGGATTCACACACGCACCATGAAAACTACAATAATTCCCACGAGAATTCACATTTTGATGTAATGAATCACTCAGATGGCGCTCATTGTCAATAATCTGGACTCACTGTGTCGAACAAATCGCAAATCAATCTCGCACTCGGCCTCTATTATGGCAAGACTGTTCTACAATCTGGAGGAGTCGGAGAGTGCAACGGTACGTTTAGCGTACACTTGTTAGGTGAAATAGGTAAAAGGTGAAGACGTATATCCTAACGTTGTCTGTCTGCAAATGGAATGACTTGGGTACAATTGAATTGAATTCAATTGTATCCAAGTCAATTGAACTGAATTGAATTGATTTGTATCCAAGTCAAGCGAAGTTTCAGACAACGTTAGGCGGTAACCTATCTAGGTGGGAGGTGGACGTTTGCTTGTGCCAAGAGGGCGCAGGGGGTTGACAGTGCTGGCCAAACCCGTTCCTTACAGGTGGATGAAAGGCTACTTCACGAGTTGAGAAAGATTGCATATTCGAACAAAGTGACGGCTATAAACGACTTCGCCATACATCACCTAGCGAAGGTTGCTATTTTCCGACTAGAACTCAATATATTACATTAGCCCTTTCTAACACATTCTCCGGTCCGCTTACCTAATTGCCCTGTCATTCCAGTCGTTCCTCCACTATGTCGATGGTCTGATCACCCGTCGCGTTACCGTACTTGTGCCGTCGAACAGGCGGAAAGATCGTGAGTGGAAAGCCCCCCCCCTGAAGCATGATAACAACATGTCAATTGTTTAGTTGCCACGGCAAGCTCACGCGCTGTGGCGGATTCGGCATCGTCGAGTTCAGCAGACACAGATGCCACGGGAACTGCTCAGGTACGAATATCAAGTGCCGATTGTTATCCATTCTCCAAAATGCTAGACCACACAGACGCCCTTTCGGGACTAGCAGAACCCACTAGCATTCTTTGGGTAATCGCCAAGTGTTCTCACGGCAGGGATTCGTGTGAGCGAATCTCTAGAGAAGCCTTGTTCTCCTGTTTATTCCGGCAGCAACATAGCACTGCACTGAATCTCATAATGCTCAGCAAACTCAATGTGCTGGTTAGCGTATTGATCGTCTGGGAGAGAGAGGAAGGGAAGAGGTAGGGCGGAGGAGAGCAGGTAGATCACTAGCCTCCTCCCGGCCTCATCCTCCCTCCCCCCTCCACTCAGTTCGTCAAAGGTCAATTACTCGTGGAATGGAAAATATTCTCACGATAACAGTGCAATTCTATCAGGTGATAGACGTTATCGACCTGGTCTTCCCAAAGGACGACGAGGCGGATTCGACCCCTATGGATGTCCAGGTGGAGTCGACTGAGACACAAGATGCGAACGTCTCGTGGAAAGTCGTTGCTGGAAGCTGTGAGTTCACAGTCAACTGTTATGAACTTCGATTCAATAAGCTACAAGAGGAAATGCAAGCAATATTTTGTTCGTGCAGATTGTGTTTCTCCATTATGCAGCCGGTCGGAAGATTCAACAGTCCCATAAGCTTGAATAAATTTGATTGATTGATATGTGTGAGTGATTGCAGACTTGTGCAACTACTGCTGTCGACTCTACCCAGCTCTCGGCGAGATGGTCATGCACGCAAAGATTTGTGATGCGAAGATCAAGACCGTCAAGACCGAGGAAGAGGAGGAGGAGGAGGTTATTCAGGTAATGTTTGTTTCTTTCGAACTACTCCCGGACTAGAAAATAGATCAAAGAAACGAGGCGCCAGTCATGTGATTCTTGTGTATTTTGGAGATTTTCCTGTACGACGAGAGTAGGATTCAACATTACCGTGATCTTTCTACCGTACTCAAACTATCCTTCTAGGAGTCACTATCGACGGTCGCTCGCCGCCCGGCTCTGCGACGCTTTGACGTAAGTTACTCCCCCTACTCATTCCCTGACTCCTAGGGTTGACCTATCAAAAAAGGCTCTCTTCATTTATCTTACTTCTCGGATCAGTTAGAGAGAATGAAGAGACCATTTCTCGACAATCCAACCCTAGCCTCCCTCCGCCCCTGGCCCTCAATAGAGGCACTCCCACTCCCTAGAGGGCTATCATGGAGTGCACAGCAGCGAAAAGTCTGCGCTCAGTTGCCCTAGTGACAAACGCGCAAGGAATATCTCTTTAAGCCTTGGCTTATCAGAGTTGACAATGGATATGCTGAAGGATCGCGTCCTATAGGCGATTCGAACCGCGATAATTATTTCGATATTGCGTCATGTCCATTTTTCCCCACTTTTGTTTCAGTACGCTATCAGAGGTCTGCGCACCGTCGAAGCGAAAACGTGTCCGTACTGTGAGGTGGAGATGGCATCGTGCCACATGGTCGAGCACCACTCAAGGAGGTATTTCTTTATACAGTACAAATATGCGGGACAAACATATAACGACGGTAATAATACAGAGAAAGTAGAGATGTAGAAGCTCGTGGTACGACTGGACGAGGTAGATCGGGTACTGTAGGTTACGGTATATATCGTTGCCAATTAATAAATGATAGCCTACTGTTATCAGCAGGTTGGATAACAGTAGGCTACGGCAAAAATGACAGCAAAAAGATTACACTAGGATTACAATGGTTGGGGTTACGGAAGTATATGGGAAATTGGCTACTGTATAATGGAGTAGGAAATGTGACCTAAGGATTAAGGAAGAAATACAGTAGTTGGGGGTTACGATTTGATGCGATAGCGGGGCTACTGCAGGTTTCGGTTGACATCGATTACGGTAGGATTACAACGATTACGGTAGAATTACAGTGGATGTGGTAACTCTACCTACCGTATCCTTCAGTAACCTATCTTCCGAATCCTATCGCAACTCGATAATCTGAATTCCTTCGTTTGGAAGGAATACTGTGGGAACACAGTTGTTTGGGTTACGGTAAGATAGGGTAGAAAAAAGGTACATGGATGATAATAAAATACGGGAAGCGATTAACTATTCATTGCAGAGCGCACGCTAACGAGCGTACGGCTGTATTCGGATGTACTGAGTGCAGGAGATGGTGTACGACCACAATGGCATTGATCAAGCACTGGAGCAAGATGGTGGGCTGGGCTTAGAATTTTATGGTCTTTCACTTCACAATGCACTATCGTCGGTCAGAAACAATGAGAGAGAGAGAGAGTTTCACCTAGCCTTGATGGTAGGGTGTAATCGGGAATTGGTTGAAGTATTTTTTTATAATGTTAGGACCTCTGTATTGACACCGAAATGAGGAAAATTTGCATTCGTTTCAGGAGTGCCCGAATGGTCGAATAACTGTTCGCAAGCCGATTGAGGCGACTGAGGCAAAGAATCAGAAGAGAAACGTCACCCAGGTATGGCTCCATTTTTTTTTGTTTGACTACAGAATATTGACATGGAGAGCACTTACAAAAAATTCAAAAAATAATATAATAAAGATCCGCTACGCCTGCAATACATGTGGAAAAGGTTTCTTCTCGCGACTCGGAGTGAAATATCACGTTGACAAGGTGAGTAGTCTTCTTCAGTTGAAAGGAGGGTTTGGAATCGGATTACAGTTGATTAGATAACTTAGTTCCCCAACATAACAATTCTATTTTTACTGATGTAGCTTTTTTCAGGTGTGCGAATCTTCCATGGCAATTGACGTCAAGAAATACATCAAAGAAGGAACACAATTCGTATCGATCGAGACTCTGAAGGGATTTCATCTAGAGCTTGTTTCCTCCGATCCCTCTTCCATTCCGTCTTGTCTTACATCCTTCCCTCGATTTCAAGGAGCCCTTCAACCGAAACAGTCGCCACCGAGTGAGAAATCCCTGTAAATCTATTCTCGACACGTGGCTTGACAGATATCGTATCCACCATTTAACTCATCTAGTGCCAAAGTTCACCGAATCGTATTTTTATGAGCTGATAATGTATCACTAAATTATCATCACAACTGTATTTAAATCCTGTTCCTGATAAAGTCTTAATCTGAAAATCCACAAGCGAATTAGCGGTAGTTCTAACCGTAGAATATTGGAATACCAACTGCTGGAGTAGTACGTTGTGTGGAAAAAAAATGCGATCACCCTTTAGTATGTCTTGTCCATCACCGTTTCATCAATGTCTATGTTCCTGTTGTGAGTAGATTGCATTAATTGTTTCATATGAGCATTATTTGTATACTATTTTAAATAGTGTACTAACGTCTATCAGTGCGCTGGGGTTAGCTACAATTGTCCCACTTTCTTCGATTATCTTTAAAGCATTTTTTTTTGAAATACTTCAATAGATACGTAGCTATCACTATTGACAGTATTTATTTGTTATGCAATGCTAGAATAGCACAAATAGTTGAAGACTTCAACACGCACGCCCCTGCACAAAATTGGCGAAAAAACCTGTGCTACCGTAGACTGTTTAGTTGTAATACTACTGTTACAAGGTATGTTCAACACACGGCTTAGTCTCTCATTCGGTTTCATCCAAATTTGTCGGTTTCGTTCAAATTCATCGGTTTCATTCGAATTCCTGGCTGTTCGCGTAAGCAATGCGGCTACGCGTTGCGTGCGCGCGTTTGGCGTGTTCCCTCTCACACCCTCCGTTCCTTCGGTCACTTGACGCTCTCGTCCTTCATTCATCTGCTAACACATAAAGATAGATATGCACTTTCCACAGACAATGAACCTGCAGAATAAAAAAAATTGTCGTGATTTTTCGATCTCCAAGTTGCCACTGACGACCTTTCCCATACTACCCTCTTGCTCAAATCATCTTTCCGACTTTCTTTAACTTTCTGACAACAAAAAATCAGATGCCGGGTCCGTATCAAGTGAAGGTGCGATGGAACAAGCGCGCTGCCACTTTAGTTCCGTCTCATTCCGCCAAACGACCGGTTAGTATAACGAAGTAATTCTTTCAGAACAGTTGCAACATATTTTTTCAGAAACGCGCTCTCCCTGACTGGGCGAATCCCGCTAAACGAAGGACGAAGAGGGTTGAAGCATCGATTCGTGATGCTCAAAATGAGGAGGAAATGATCATCGACGCTGCTGAGGTGGGTCCAAAGATCTCGCAAATGCGCACGTCTCGCTTCGGTGCTTTATTAATATGCAATTTTAATAATAGGGTAAGTGGTGTGCAATTCGATTAACGTGTCTGTTAGGAGCCTAAATCTGCACAAGTTCTCGCTTCGATCTCACAATCACATGGTAATGCAGCTGCAGACGATGATGTCGAGCAGCAGGTATCGTGACATTATTTTCCATTCCACGAGTAATTGACCTTTGACGAGCTGAGTGGAGGGAGGAAGCGGCCGGGAGGAGGCTAGTGCTCTCTTATCCCCTACCTCTTCCCTTCCTAGACAATCAATGGCTCGCTAACCAGCACATTGAGTTTGCTGAGCGTTTGAAATGCACGATACCCGTTCGTTGATGTTAGCCCTCGCAACACGTTGTGCGCAATAACAATTGCATTTGCCCAATATTCTTCCGGTAAACATAATGTTTAATTCTTATTGAAAATTAATATTATATTTGAATACTCTGCTACTTCATATTTTTGATCACATTCTAAGCCGTTGTTGTGCACGAAGACGAGACGCCTTCCAACGTGAGTGGAATATTTGTTGATTTCCGACGATATTCGGGATATAGACGATAGCCATCTTTTCTATCACACACCTCTCTCATCATTGTCCCTAAGAACTAGAGATTTCGCATGATCACAGTCACAGTTCATTCCAGGTCAGTAGGAGGGAATTACAAAAGCCATCACTCGAAGTAAGATTTTTTGTATTTTTTGTATCTTCGAGCTCGAGTATCTTTGGAAGAAATGGCAGTAAGCGATACAAATTCAGAACGGCCAATTTCCGAGCCATGTGTTGACAAAGATCTTCAATTATTTGCCTATAAATAACGATGGAATTCGGTTTGTTTAAAGTTTTCGAACTTCTTCGGTCTGATTATGAGCTCTCTACGATTAAAATATTCAAGTCGTATTCAGATGTCCCTTTCCCGATACAGTGAGGGTGGTCTGTCAGCATTGGAATACGATAGTGCGTGAAAATTATCGAAATACGGCGCTCGAACAAAGGACTAAAATTCGCCATATTCTTATATCTCAGGTAAAATTAGTCTTATTCTCACTCTCACTCCGGTTTGAATCCATTTCTGACAAATAAAAGAAAATCAGCTGCAATTAATTGCAAATTATTTGTTAAAACAAAGGAGAAATCGCAAATCCACCTAGATTATCAATTCTCCGCATAAAATGTGTTTTATTTATTCAGATGGCAGATGGTTTCGTTACTCATGCAGCCATGACAATGGATGCAAATCTCACGCCGGAGTCTTCTCTGTCAGAAATTAGGTGGTTCGGCATTGAACCGAATTTCGAAGTCAAGTATGCTTACCACGATTCGGTTCTGAGAAATGATCCATCGGAACTCATTTCACCAGTAGGGAGAACATGGTTATCGAAAATAATGGTACGTCATCACCTATGTAGCGTATACGGAAGGCTTGGCTAATTTAGGAGAAAATGAACGGTCAATTGCCTTCTACCGGTTCGCCGTCCGATTGTGTACGAAATGACATGTTCACTTACTTGAAGAAATTCTTGAGCTACTATCTCCCAGATGAAATAATACTTGACGAAGTGAGTTTTCGGTCAAAAAGATGAGATATTTAGTAAATATATTTTAGGTTGATCTGACAGAAGCATTCGTGAAACAATTGAAAGATATATTATCTATAAACAAAGTCAAAGGAGTCAAGATAAACTTCAAGAGTTCTGGAGTATATCGTCGAAGAAGAAGTCGAAATGTGATTAATTCGTGCACACGTGGCAGCCTCCTCGAGTGAGAAAATTGCTAAAAATGATTTTCTGTGTCAAAATGGAGAAATCTTATACTTTCAGACTCCTGAAGATATCCAGACATGTCGAGGATATCGATCAAAGATTGATCGATTCGACCTTCGTTGATAATTTTGTATCGGAGAAGAAAGATAATGACTTTAATGCGATTACAGTAACATGCGGAAAAGTAAGAGGCTGTTTCAATATATGAATTGAGTGATGAAATAATCGTTTAAAGGTGGTACAAGCAGTTGATGTCAGCGCATGGGATAAGCTCGATCACTTTTTTGGAGTCAGATGTTCTGCTCCTCTGTTAGAAATTCTAGCAGCTGCGCAGGTTAAATATATGACTTACAATTAACAATTAAGGAATATAAAAATACGGTAAAGGATAATTCAAATATTTTACTTTACAAATCAAAGTTGAAATTACTGATGACTTATCATTTCAGAGATATCGCCGAAAGAACCCAAATCAAATCGAGAGAAGAGGAATCCTCGGAATCCTCTGCTCATGGGTACTTCGCCTTTCTGATGAGCCTCAGGATCTGATCCGCCTATTAGCTGGAGGACCGCCCGATGGGTGGACCATAGACGCCCCATTTCAAGTGGTATGGAATAAGTTGGAGCCGATAAAAAATGGATTCAGAATATGACTAAAATAATGGTTACGCCTGTTTTGAATTTCGACAATTTTTAAACACTGAAATTATGTTGAAATCTTTCAGGCCCGAGAAGTTCAAGAATTCTCGTCTTCAATAAATGATGATACAACTGTCCAAATGCGTCGATACCCTGAAGGGTATTACATTGTTATTGTTGTTCTTTAGACTGTATATGCTCATCTCAGCAATCATTTCAAGTTCTCGATTCGCTTAACGTATCTGTTGTTATGCAAATTCATGAAATGCCGTCCTATTTCGATAAATATTTATCTCGCTGTTTAACCAGTGTCTATATCGTGGTTTGCAACCATTGGATATCTAATTTTTTTCTCTTTTTATGATTTTCGATTTTTTTCTTGTTTTGTCATTTGTAACATTTTCAGTAGCAATTTAGCATATAATATATTCTTATACATTATTGTACAGTGGTCTGCGCTTCCTACTTGCGCAATATATTGAACAAACGACCCCTAGTTAGCAATAAGGCGTATACGGCCCCATTTTGGAATGTCACTTTCCGTCGATCTGGGTTGGGAGGGTGAGGATAACAGCATCAGAATGATGATTACGGTGCCGTAATGAGGGAGGGAAAGTGGTCTATTCTTTTCGCACACTCCCTTTCCGAGGAGGGGTCTACCAGTCTTCTCCATTATCTTATAACGGTGCCGTCATGATCATTCCGGTGCCGGATCGTTTAGTCAACCATAAACACAACTATCATCATAGCTCGAACATCGAACTTCAGCTCTATTTCACTTCGATTCATCGTCACTCAAGTATATTCGTGAGTGGGAAGCAATTCGGATACGCGTTGCGTGCGCGCATTCGGCGTGTTCCTAGTCACACTCTCGGCTTCTTCGCATACTCACGCTGCCTTAATCTCCCCAAATTAATCGAAAACCACGTGAAGTTGCAAAAAATGGAAGCAGCAGAGTGCCAGAACTTAACATGAGCCAACTGCAGATTCGCAGTTCTCGCGCGCTCTAGTTTCTCAAATTGTATTAAAGTATATAAAATACAAGCAAAGTGTTCCAATCATCTTTTGTAGATGCCGGGTTCGTCTTCTATTGACCATCGCAACTCTAAACGAGCTGCAGCACATGTTAACGATGATCCCGGAGGGATCAAAAGACTGGTAGGTCGCAATGGGAAAACATCCTTAATCTATCCTATATCCGTTGTATAATTTTTGTATTATTTCGATTTTTGCAGGCTCTTGCTTCTGGAAGATCAAATGAAGACAACGAGGGCAATGCCAATAACGAGGTATACATCGTTGCTAAATTTTGGTCTGATTCTCTCACGTTGTTACGGCAAAATTATTCCGGCTACAATATGGTCTTCTTGATACTCTAACTCAAGGTGCTGGCCGATTCTCCGTCCACCTCTGCTCCTCAACGGGCTGCTCCCTCTCAGTCTGCCACTCCCTCGGTCCACCGCCCAGTTTTTCAGGTGAGTGTACAATTAATTTATTGCACTGTCACCTAATGGTCCACCTTAGCCTCAATCACATACTGGCTCCTCATCCGCCCCTTCCACACCTGGAAATTCTGCCAATCAGAACGCAATGATTGCGAATCTATTCGGTTTGAGTGTAAGCTATCGGGACTATTGCATCACGGTTTATGCTGCTCTAAACATAGGGTCAATCCAATAACTCGTCTCCTCTTCAAATGGCTGCTCCAGCTCAAAGTGACTCAAATCTTGCCACCTATGGAGCGTTTGCGATGCATGTGAGTGACAAAAAGTGCTCAAATGGTATTGATACACCGTATTCAGTATCAAAAAACGACTGGAAATTCCTGGTTCTCATCAGGCAACGGTGCCATCTTTCCACTGAACCATACTCCAGCCTGTGGCCAACCACATTCAAGTGTGAGCATGCAGTTGCAAGAGTCAGATTTACCAATCAGTTATACAATTACAGCTACCGAATTTTTGGACTCCGTCGGAAGCTGAATTATTTGCCCTTTCCATGGCCTCTCAGATGCCCTGGACTTCATTGCCAGCATTGTTCGGAATGCAACAGTTGACCATGCCCGTGAGTATTCTACTTTCGTCTGTTTTTTTCATATTTTGCTGTTTCGCAACATAACGTCGTTCATTCTTCTCTCCCTGGCAATATTCGTCCCGCTCCGGTGACTACTCGCTCTCACGTGTATAAATTCAACTAAGCGCTTTGGAGTTTGGATTTTCACAATTTTAATTATTGCTGCAACTATTCCGGTTGCGTTGAACTCGCTTTTGAAAGGTGTTGATAAATAATAAAATTCAGACACAAGCCCATATATCTTCAACGAATATCTTCAATGAAGACGGTCGACAGGACGAGAAGAAGGCTAAGAGAATGGAAAAGATAGAGGAGAGGATGATGAGAGATAACAAGGAAATAGAGGAGACTGAAAAGTGGAAGCAAAAGGCAACGCAACTCGAAGAGGAGAATAAGCGCCTTCGGAACCTTCTCTCTAGTGTAGGTTTTTTAAAAGGAGGTCACAATATTAGGTACTATGTCGGATGAGAACCGACTGAGTGAAAACCAACAATTTTTTTGAGATCATAGTATTTTGTCAGGAAGTTCTAAACATTAAAAACTGAAGACATTTTTTGTCGGTTCTCCTCCGACACAGTGATTGATTCAGGAACAGCAGCCGCAATCTGCCCCGATCTTGAAAGCAGTGCCTAAATTGTCTCAGCGTGCGGAATTGCATAAGCGCCCCTCTCCATCGATCGATGCTTCTCGATCTGTACGTGATTTACATCAGGGCTGTTCAAAAATTTATCGCACTCCACATTTCGCAATACTCATCGGAGACCATGTGAAATGATTAAATTTTTGAACTGCCCAGATTTATATGCGATTTTCACTATTTGGGGAGAGGCGTGCGGTTAGATTGATGTGTTTATTAAGGAGTCTGTGGAGTTGAACAGCTGGCCTTACCAGTGGGTCCCACCGAGTGTGGTCTTCCTACTGTAAAATCTCTTGACGTGGATGGACCTTTAAATATTACCAACTACCTTTAAGGAATCAGAGGAGCCGCAAAGTGCACAAGTTCTCGTGTTGCCCTCACCATCACATGATGCGAAGGCAGCTGCAGAAAATGACGTCGATCAGAAAATGGTAGGCTTATTACAAATTCAATCATAATAGTTGGTTTGGGCACGAGAATCCTATTTTGAAACGGAATATTTAAATTAATCGAAACATCAGTTGTGGCAATATTATTTCATTGTTGTAAAAGTCAAAAAGTTTCATTACGTTTAAGTTTTGCTCATTCGCTCAATATAGCTCGCTTTCGAATGCGAAGGCGGTATTTGTTTTGAATGCACGTCCATATTTGGGTTTTGAACTGTGACCATCATATTGATAAACCCTTACTGTTTCTGAGCAGGACCCTTAGTTTTTTTTCCGAATCTCATGCAGATTTTTCGAATATCTTAAAATCTTCATGTTCGATATCTTAATTCATTCTAGATCGGAACCGTGGAATTACAAACGCCGTCAATCGAAGTAAGATTTGTTGCATCTACGAGTTTTAACTTCGGACGAACTAACAATAAGCATTAAGATTTCAGAACGGTCAATTTCCGAGCCCTGCTTTGATAAAGATCTTCGAGCACTTACCAATTAACAGCGATGGATTTCGGTCTGTTTCTGGTTTTTTTTTGCGCAAAAATATCTTCGCGTATTAAATTCGCGCAGAAACTGCCTGTTTATTACCTAAAGATCATTAACTCAGTCAAATACTTACAATTTTTTTACAGATGCCCCTTGCCCGATACTATGAGGGCGATATGTCGGCATTGGAATACAGTAGTGCGAGATTATTATAGAAATAATGCGCTCGATCAACGTACATCAGTTCGACATCTGCTGATTTCTCAGGTAAAATTCGTTTCCTTACTTGCACGCTGTTTAGAATATATTTCTAACGAAAAGGACACGATCACGACAAATATTTGCTATTTTTTTAAGAAAGCATTGATGAAAACACAAAACCACTAAATAATGAAATCTTTGAAAATATTTATTTTTCAGATGGGAGACGGATTCGTCACTCACTCAGCCATGGCAATGGACGTTAATCTCACGCCAGAATCTACTCTATCCGAAATCAAATGGTTCGGAGTCGAGCCCAATTTCGATGTGAAGTATGCCTACCACGATTCGCTTCTGAGAAATGGATCTAATCCATCGGAACTCATTTCCCCTATAGGTAGAAGATGGATATCGACAGCGATGGTAAGCCATCACTTATCTTGCGTGTACGATGCGACCGTTCAAGGTGAAATTGAATGATCAGTTGCCTTCTGTGGGTTCGCCCTCTGAGAGTGTGAGAAATGAGATGTTCACTTACTTGAAGAAATTCTTGAGCTACTATCTCCCAGATGAAATAATACTTGACGAAGTGAGTTTTTGCTGGTTAGAATTGCTCCTATACTTACAGGTCGATCTGACAGAGGCATTTGTGGACCAACTCTTCAATATCTTAACAATAAATGAAGTTAAAGGAGTCAAGATAAACTTCAAGAGTTCGGGAGTTTATCGACGTAGAGGTTTTCGAAATGTGACTAATTCGTGCTCACAAGAAAGTCTCTTAAAGTAAGTTACGAAAATTGTCAATGGATTAGGAATAAAAAGTATCATACCCTATATTTTTCTGTCACTAAAATTTAAAGACATACACTTCCAGACTAATGAAGATATCAAGGCACGTTGAGGATATTGATCAAAGACTGATCGATTCGACCTTCATTCGTAAATTTGTTACTGGGAAGAAAGATAATGACTTTAATGTGATCACTGTAGCAAGGCATGAAGTAAGTGGCTGTTTTCGTTCTTTCAATAAATCACAAACGCAAAGTGTTTAAAGGTGGTACGAAGAGTTGATCTCAGCAACTGGGATGAACTCGATCACTTTTATGGAATCAGTTTGTCTGCTCCTCTCTTAGACATATTGGCGGCTGCTGAGGTGCTCACTTGGAATATGTCTAGAGATCAAAATATGTTTTTCCTATAATACATATTGTGAATTATATCTGCCTATAACGATGGCAATTATTTCAGAGATATCGCCAAAAGAACCCAAACCAAACCGGAAGAAGAGGGCTCAAATGTAGATGGATTCTTCGCCTTGCTGATTCAACTCAGGATCTTATCCGGCTACTTGTTGGCGGGCCTCCCGATAGGTGGACACTAGACGCTCCATTTCAAGTGGTATGGCACATGGGACAAATAGTAGGGTGAAAGTGCAATCTACGGAAAATCACACAAATTTGAAATTTTTGTCTTAAAAATTTGTAGGAAAAAATATAAGAAAAAATAAACTTTGAAAAATATGAGGAAATACTAAAAAAATACATTCTATTGAATAATTTCAGGTCAGGGAAAATCATAGATTCACGTCTTCAATTAATGCGAAGACAACTGTCAGAATCAGTAGACATAGAGAAGGGTATTACGATGTGTACGTTTGGTTATAGACTGTTTATATTTTGTCCAATAACTTTTTTCAAACTATGCACCGTTCTGTTCAAATATCGTATTGAATTGTAAAGCAAATTAATGTAATTAATTTCTATATTTGGCAAATATTCATCTTCCACTCTGTTTCCAGTCTCCAATCGTGGTTTGCGACCAATTGATACCAAATTATTTCATGTTTATACTGTGACCGACGCAACTCTCATTGGAGACATCATCCAACTTAGCAAATAATTCATTTTCTAAATCATTTCGACAATGTATTTCGCGAAGACTCTCGATTTATTGACTTCAATTGGATCACACTGTAAATAAACTGAATTTATATTATTTCACAGCAATAATTCAGCCCCATTCTAGTTGGACTAGTCGAAATACTGCGCATTTATTCGGAAATCCAATAAAAATATTGAAAACAAGAATTCGATCAGCTTCAAAAGGCCAGTGACCTCTAAATGGACGCTGAATGTGCAGACATTATCATCTATTCGGAAGCAGTTTGTAATAATATTGAGATGTCGATATATGAATTTCTTCATGAGAATGTACGTGATTCTCTCTTCAATTCTTTTAATCATGGAAGAAAACTAGGAAAAAGGATGTTTTTTTTCGCAAAAACTGAGTTCCATGGAAAATAATGAAATTATCGATTGGCAAGAGATGAGTACCGTATTTTGAATTCTCAATTATGACTTTTCCTGGGCTGTCGTTTTTTTGTTATTGTAACTGTTTCGTGATAGAATTTTGGCTACTTTCTCGATTTAGATTCTTCGCTTCTTGCTTATCAATTATATAGAGGCTCTCATGGCATAAAACAACATAATTATCCTCGGTTATGAACAAAAAACACTCTCGTCTTATTTGTTTCTCTGGACTCTCCACATAACTCATGCTCTCTCGTCTTCCCTTTTTTCTCTGCTACTCTCTTTCTCCGGCCTTTCTCTTGCATATGATCTGCAAAATCTGGATTTTCTTGTTACTGTGACGTGATATTCTTTCGCACTCTCTTTACATAGTTCAGCAGATCGCAAATTAAAAGAATTCGATTGTAACCGGATGGGAGCACGTGTAATTACAACACAAATTTCCTGAGTAAACGATATGGGGATGTGAATCATACCCTATAAAAGAAGTTATTTGTTCTACGCACGAAGTGAATCTTAGCTGACTAATCGAAGAAAAAGGTTGAGTTGGAAATTAACGGGAATCAAATGCTGGAGACGATTCCTATGTCAACTTCTTTTCTCTTCGACTTTGGCGTGATTAAAAGGGTATAATACGATGCAATTGCACTCCACAATCAATATATCTTGGGTAGCTACGACGACATTCGATGAGCTTGATCGAGAACTTTAATTACGAATCGATAAAACAGAAATATATAGCATACAAAATATACAGAATATAAGATACCTAGAAGATGAGGAGTGAGTACAAGGAAGTATTCTTTAGTGATCAGTTGGAACTGAAAATTCTTTCGAAAATAATGAGGGTCAGTGTTGAGGTGGTGAATGCATCAATTCATAAAGTGAAGTTGATTCATGAATTCGACTTTGTTTCAGAAGGAGTTGTGTCTATCATCAAACTGTCGAAGGCGATATTGATCGTTGAAGAATTCCATGTCAGATGGGCATGATCTAATCGAGTGAACTGACTCCGATTCGTCTGAAAAGTGTGGATATGCATATGCACTGTGATGGGTGCAAATTTTGTTTTGAGAAGATGTAGGTACAGATCATAACTAACCGGTCATCGTCACCTTTTCGAGACCGATACACAAATTGTCAATCTGTTAGGAGGAGTTTCAATAAAGTCACTTTGGCATACTCATTATATAAAGTTGAAAGAAAAGTGCAATGTTTCAGATGGAGCACTTACCAAACTGTAGAAACCTAGTTGACGATAGTTCATCTATGAAGTACTGATCAGATGAGCACGATCGAACCGAGTAATATACGGAAGATACTGAAGAGAAAGCACTTTTCAGTGTATAGCTTTTGAAATAAGTTGTACAACTAAAAATTCAAACCACCTTCTTCAAACGGAGTTGAATATCTCAAATTGGAATCGCTCGAGAGACCTGTAAAAAAGGAAAATGGCAAATTCAATCACATATTAGAATAATTTAGTACAGTGAGTGGTTGTATGGAAGGAAACACAGAATATACCTTCCTCGTCCACTTCAAATAGCGCCGATACGCCTCCGATATGGTGCATTTCGATGTCCGTTTCTGAAATATAACTGCTTCTGAGACCCAGCTCGCGAGGTTTTTTTGTTTGTGAACCATCGTATACCACTGTTTTACGGAAATGCGGTATGTTACAACTAGCGTATTTCAACAAAATAACATTATAACGCACCTTCCGCCTCCCGGATGTCCTCTTCGACCGAGTAGATTTTGTGCACGGCAATTGCAAGGATCCAACAACAGGCTGCAATCGTTGTACATGTAGCAATTGCTTTACAGTAAACCCAACATTACAAAAAACCTGTTCCAAAAGGTTGTTTTCAGTCAATATCTCACCACTCAGCAGGATATTCCATACGCATATAAGAAGAACAGGAGTATTGGCTGGAAGCAGAATTGAATAGATGGAGTTTAGGGCGTGTTGGAGGCATGCAACGATTACGTCCAACTGAAAAAAATTCTTTGTATGAGTTTAGTATTGCGAGCATTTCGAAAGATCAGATTTGAAATGTGCTGGTTATCGAGCTCCGTTTTCCCTGAAGTCAGGGTGCGCTAGGGAGGCCAGGCATCATCTCCCCCTTCACGAACGTTGGTTAAAAGCCATCTGCGCTTGAAATGGTGAATAATCTCGTACCTTTGACATTCCCGCGAAGTCATCTCTTATTGGGAATGCTGTGAGCGCCAGTGTGAGAATAATCGTTCCTTGCACAATGAGAAAGAGGATAACGATGGCGATGAACTGAGAGATACTTCTGGGCAGCATGTTCTATCTTAAGGAAGCTTAAGGACTTCTTTAGTATTTTAAGTATCTATCTTAAGTACGTAGGGTATCTTAAGGACTAGCAGGAGAAATGAGGCTGTCTGAGTACTCTTGTAAAGATATGGGGAGGAGTCATGAGGTAGATCACGAGAGCCCACTGGATATTTCTCTCTCCAGGAACTCAAATGAGCAAGGAAAATGTTAGTAGTGAAGAGAGAACACTGAAATTAGTAAAAAATCAAACAATCATCTGACGCTCTCAGTTCGCATTGCTCTCTCGACTTTCAGAGCCGCGAGAGAGAGAGCAAGGGAAAATCAGAGAGGAAGACCATCCCTCAGAGATTCTCACGTTCTGTGTCGCTTGCCTCTTGGCGACTCCCACCCTTGATGAAATTAGCGTGGGAAACATAGGAGAGAAGATGAGGAGGAATAATTTTTTTATAGAGATTATCAAATGGAAAATTTTTGAAGATTGGCCAATTATAGCTAAATCAGTGCTAGATCGGTATGATTCATTATTGATGCTTGGAAGACTTTATTCATAGATATGGCAAGTCCGAAAAAACAATTCGGACTAACCAAAACAAGTTAATTATGAGTCGACAACCACAAAACATATGGAGAAGTATCTCTGAACAATCCAGCCTAGAAAATCGATAAATATATTTTTTTATTTTTTAAAGAAAATCGATAAATAAGTTTCTTCAAAAACTCTAAAATAAGCACATTAAGAAGTGAATAAATTAGAATTAGGACAGCGAAAAAATAAGGAGGAGTCTTATTATACAATTCATGTACTGTACTCTGACTATAAACTAAAGTAGGGTGTCTGTGGGAATGCTAATTTTCCGGAAACATCTTTCCTTCAATCAATTTTCCTAACTCCACAAGTGTCCTCTCCCTCACTTTCTCTTCCTCAATTACAAGCATTCGAAGCATATGAAGAGAGACTCTCGTCGTTATTCCTTGCTGTTCGCAGGCAGTGATTCGACTGCAACATATTGAATTTTATATTGTTATCCTCTATTTCCAATGTATTTGCCAATTACAATCCATAACTCTCATAAAAGGCTGCCTCAAAGAACTCAAAGAACAAAGAACTAGAAAAGAAGTAAGTAGCAACCTGTATGCATCTCGTTAGCAGATAAAAACAGTTCCCTATTGGTTTACGATCTCCGAGATGTAAAGTTACATTATCAGAACGTTCGTCAACATCAACCTAGGTGGTGCACACCGGAAAAATCGTGTCCGGCGAAATGACCTCAGTAGTGAAACAGAACTAACCCAGCCGCGACTTCCTCGTTCGTGACCTCGTTCGATAGCCGGCGTAGGGTCGCGAATCGCTCACGGTTCTGTAACACGTAATGTTAGTGGAATGCCGATTCTTCGTTCGCCAATTTCCCAACTTTGGCTAATAATAAGCTTAAAAAACACTGAAAAATGCTAAAGGCGATTTATTTTTCTTTAGTTTGAGTCGCCTTTTCATGTAAGTTCTTCCGAAACGGAACTGATTAACGGAAGGTGTTAGCGATTTGGGTTTCATAATCATTATTAGAGATAGCAAAGCTGCAAAGGTTAATGCATTCCGGGAATCGAACCCGGAGCTTCTGCTTACCGGTCAAGAGTTCTACCACTGAACTACCGGAAGCCCCGGGCATTAACCTTTGATATCTCTAATAATGTTTGTTCCTTGAGCCTACCCGGCAACGACTAGAGAGAAAATCACTCAGATACAAAACTATTCATCATCATTCGGTTCAATGATTGCTTCACTCACCTGTCTTTCTATGATCTGTGCTTGAGTCTGCGCATAGATCGCCGGCAATCCATAGGAAGATGCTGATGATCCATAGGAAAACGATGAGGAGGACAACGAGGGAACATGATGGGACGAAGAAGAGACACCGTGTGAGGAAGAGCCAGATGAGCGATGGGATTTGCTGAAGGGAAAACATAGATTACGCACGGTTGAACGTTCATCATCATCTCGTTCATCATCATCTCATGGCGTTTACCGTCGTCATTTTCTCAATAGTCGCGAGATTATAGCAAGGGAGGTGGGCGTGGAAAGAACAAGTATTTACTCACCTGCTGTGCTTCTTGCGATCTTCCTCAGGCCGGTGGTCCTTCCTGCTACCGCTGGCGGTGTCATGTTTGGAGTCGGAAGTCACACCAGGTCGTGATGATGACGCAGTGGTAGTTCCATGGGTCGATCCGCTCGTGGTGCCCTGTCGGGATCCAGAGGTACCATTCTCGGTCGAGGCCGACCCACCTCCATTGGAGTAGTTGGAAGACGGTCGGAAGACGCCACTGAAATCGATAGTACATTTGAAGAGCAGAGAGCGAACTTTAGCTGAGAAGCTCAGAGGCAGTCGACATATTTATATTTTCAGGATGAACCGTTTGTCGAGTTACCACCTGGTATTTGCAATCATACAGATAGATTTAGAAATAATATCTTTGCACGATAATCAATCCCATTAACTCACTCGCTGCCTCTGGACAGTGATATAACGGGCGTGTCCCTCTGCCGGCTCGTACCCGCAATTGCGGACGAGAGGATGAGAGGAGGTCTGCAATTCCGGACTTCACGCACTTATTAAGAATCATTTTTGCGCAAGGGTGTACTGTTGGAAAGTGACGAGCTTAGAACCGTGCATTTGAGCTCATTTGAGATCGTCCACTTTCTTTCTAACAACGAATGCTACTCTTTCCTTATTCAGCCCTGTGATAAAGTCTAAGATCATAGATGTTTATCTGCTCTGGTTTACTGGTGCCCTATCAGCAGCGAACAAAACGTGCACGTGATGGGGATAGTGATCCACTGACTAGGAAAAATATATTCACCTGCTACTTGCCGATTCGTCACCGGGAGGAGATGGCGTCTTGATCTTTGCATCTCTCAGTCGGGAAGAGAGACCGGATGAGGAGGGAGGAGGAGGAGGCAGTCGAGGCCCGGTGCTGAGCGGCACGAGTCGGGGACCGTCCTCGGCCAGAGTGACTTTGGCGGTGGATCTGAACCAATGTTTACAAGTAGATTGCATTTATTAACACCCCCTAATCTAGAATGCGTGAATGGTCAAACATATCCGATCATTGGCTATTGATCACTCCTCATTTCTCGGTTGCCAAAGGTTTACCATGGCTGTGCAACATTGGCGAATTCTCAATTCTGTATATCTTACTCGCGGTCCGGCGTTTGGAAATGAAAGACCCTCAATTTTCTGCACGTCTAAAGTGACTGAGTGTACCATGTGTACCTGACGGGAGCTGGAGGCGCTGAGGAAGCAGAGGAGCTCGATTGATGCGCTGCATCGACACCGTCGACGGGCACTCCGCGACGATGCAACTGCAATAAATTAATAGTAATTAATGTGCAAAAGTATTGAGATTTTTTTACTAAACAATAATAAAATGACTTGTGTTCTGATAAAATGTGACTTGTGTTCAGGGTTTTCAGAACGCACCAGTAAGAAATCTAGCCAGATCGAGATAGGTTCACATGCAAAAGTATGCGCATTTCAAACCTATGTAAGATTACGATATCGAGCCGCTCGCCATTCCTAACATAATGTAGTGGAGTCATAAGAGAGAATGCTCACCCGATCAAGATGTCTTCCGAATCTCTCCCCGGGCACGAGTCGTCCATCCCTCTGCTCGAGATATCGACCCGGCGCATGAGCAACCACTTGCTCAGAGAGGATAGATCCGAGGAGATCCGTACTGAAATGTGAGGGAAGTTAAAACGTTCTTGTTTTGTTATTACATCTGATTACTGTAATAATATAAGTCTTGTAGGGTCGTTGTCGTCTTTGGAGGAGAGAGTATGATAATCTTAGAGGATGGTAAAAGAGGTTTTCAGGCGTCAGGAGACGACCACGGTTAGTAGTGTTCACAAGGCAGGATACGTCATTGTAGAGAATAGATGGAGGATCAAAGAAGAAACGTTAACTAACGGGTCAGCTGGTGCGGCTGAAGGGGTCGGGTTCGGGAGAGAGGCTCGTCGCTTCACCGGTGGTTCGTTGTCGTCAGTGCTGCAACAATTTTAACATATTAAATATTTTCCTAAAAAAACGTAGAACCATCGCTCGGAACATGCAACGCTCAGGTTAGCAACTACGTCGTAAACATTTTAAAAGGTAAGTAGAGATGGACCAGTGATAGCAGTTTGCGCCTTCCCTCAAAATCCAAGAACTTACAGTGGCTCTATTCCGGCTCCATTGAGCGAGAGTCGAGTGGCATCGATGCGGCGACGAAGCTCGCTCGCATCCTCCTGAAATTAAATATTTATTTTCGAAAATATTTTTTACACTTCGACAATGTGTGGTGATTTTAATTTGCACAATCACTGAATTGATTGACTCTGATGAAATCAAGTGGTTCCCGAAAAGATGTATCGTATGGCTACGGTACTGGCCGAATGAATCACCGCTGTAGTTTGTTTCCTGCCCTTCTTCTTCGAGACTCTCTTAGTCTTCTTTCTTTTGGTCGTTTTTCTCTTCTTCGTTGTTTTCTTAGTAGTCTTCCTCTTCTTTTTCGTTCCCTTCTTCTTCGCTCCTCGAGTCTTTCTTACGATTGGAGCCATCTGTCGAGAGGATGAGGGCTGAAATAATTAATAAACATTTAATTAAATAATTGAAGAGTTTAGAAAACATTGAACAGCAGGGCATGTAGTCCGTCTAACAGCTTCCAGTTGGTTCCACCTTTCGACTTTAAAATTGCTCGACGTGGAGACACCCTTTATCTTTATACTTTTTTAAAGGTATTGAACATACAGCAGGTAAATCCAGCGGTAGTACCTGATCTTCCAGCACACTCTCATCGAGTTCCGAGTCTTCCTCCATCGAATCTCCCTCTCCCTCCTCAGTGCCCGTGTTGCTGTCCTCGCTCGACTCGGTCGCCTCTTCCTCCTCGTCTTCGTCTCCCACAACATCCTCATGTACATCTTCCTCCTGTATATCGTGCGTTTCAAATGACAAATTAAATTTTTAAAAAAACTCAACAAATTAAATTTGTTGGTTAGCGTATTGATTGTCTCGGAGAAAGAGGAAGGGAAGAGGTAGGGAGGAGGGGAGCAGGTAGATCGCTATCCTCCTCCCGGTGTCTTCATCCATCCTCCCTCCATTCAGTTCGTCAAATTTCAGATACGCGTGGAATAATAAATAATCGCACGATATGAGGAACGAGGAAGCAGACGGCAGGCGTCTTATTGATTATGTTTTGCTCGTTTTCAAAGCTTTCTCAAGTGAGCACGACCCACGAAATAATCATCAGAAATATTGGGTAACATTAATCAATATGCAGACAACACTACTGTATAATTTGAGTGAAGCATCATCAAGAAATGTGTCAAGAATGTATTCTCAGCACAAGATTAAGTAATCAATGAGGTTTCAACATCCCCCTCAGCAGACACAGTCACTCTTTGGACGCAATTCGATTTCAATTTCGACACAAACTGAGCGATTATCCATGGTTTACCTCGCTTTCGGACGAGACAATAGCGAATCGGTCATTCCGTCGGCCTCTGGACTGTTGACGACGTTGTGCTCGACGATTAGTCGTCTCTTCATCGTTATCCGAATCCTGCGAGAATGAAATTTAATGGATTTGTTTTGTTTTTCTCGGTTAAAAAAGTCAATTCTCGGTCGAAAGGTCAAACAACTCGATGTCATAGAGCTCTCTCTGGCACCACCATACATTCCGGCTTGTCCTTGACTACTCTTTCTCCAGCAAAGAAGAGTAAAAAGCAGCAAAACGTTCTGACCACTGAGCGGATCGAACGCCCAACCTTTCGATCTGGAGTCGAACGCGCTACCATTGCGCCAAGCAGTCATATGGCGCAGAGTGTCACATAGAGTTGATAACGAGAAGAGAGATAGAAAGGGGTAAGATCACTGATGCTTACTGCTGACGTTGTTACCTAACGAACTCATGCATCTCTGGGAGTTGATTCCTACGTCCCCCTCTTCATCTTCACAAATGGTCACTGGCTTCCACACCCACTATCGATCGACGAACGAGAGACAGTGTCTATTGCAGAGAGCTTCGACTCTGATTTAAATTGAAATGTGTGCAAATGATAGTGGGTAAACACGGCTGTATCAAGGATTATGGCAATGTGTTACTGTTAATATTGCAGTTGCTAGTGTTACTATTCCAGTCCCATGGTCTTTTACCTGTGCGCTTGCCGATTGGGCTTCTTCCTCTTCACTCTCATCACAGACAAGCTCCCACCTCCCACCCTGAATGGGCCGACGACGAGAGGATGACGATGTCTGCATTTTACTGTGACGGTAAATAGACAAAGGTCCTTTCTCTCTGCTTGGTCAGTTACAATTTTTCAAGGCCAATTCAGTCCGGAGGGAGCCATGCGCAATCACTAAATCCACTTGCAATTGTCCGGACCTGTCTGGCTGTCCAGGGGACAGCACGTGGCCGCGCTGATCGTCGAGTAGCAGTGTCGCCCTATTTATTGTTATTATTTATTGTTATTATGATGAAATCGAACGAGCAAGCCTGTCTCAGACCCACACAATAGGCCTTGTTCATTATAATGAATAACTGAATTAAATGAGCCGTTCCCCCGGCCGAAACCAGTCAATGAGATGAGATACCAATGAGGACAATGAGATAAGTCAATGAGTTTCCGTAACAGAGATTTTTTCCAATAAGCACAGTTACTGTTCGTGACAATATCAATAGTTAAAAACATACCTGTCTCATTGAAGGCTCATCTTCCTCCACTGCCTCAACATCAACATCTTCGTCGTCGTCGGAATCCTCTAGGACGTAGTGGTCGACCTGGAAAGGGTTTTTGTAAGTTTCCTCTCAAATCCCTCACCCTCCCGCCACCCCATCTCGCACTCATCCGTACGATCTCTCATTTAGCAATACTCTCTCGCTGATTCATACTGGCGAGAGAAAGCATTGTGAATTGAGAGAGACTGTTGGACTGCTGACCACCGTTCCGTCGTGTCTTCTCCGTCTGCTTGCACGTCCACGCGGCGCAGGCGACGCAACCGACTGCACTCTCGCCCCTCCTCTGCCTCTGCTCCTCGTACTTCCGACCCGGCCAGAGATGAAGTCAGCCATCCTGAATTACGTTCGCTATATCAGTGGGTTCAGTGGGCAACAACCATTCAATAAAGATGCTGTATTATCGACTGAGAAGAGAGACGACGGCTCAGAGAAAGAGAAAGAGAGGAGAAGGAGCTCACTATCGGTTCAATCCGGTACAATTACAAGACTTTCACAGTCAAACAACTATCTGTTTATCATGTTTCTTGTTGTTTTGAAATCCATCCTCACATTCACTCTGTTTTGATCTAGTCAAGCGGGGGAAGCCGGGTCAATTTCGCAACTAGTTGCAAAAGAGAGGGTTGAACAGCTAGTTGATCGTGATCAACTAGTTGTTTATTACGAAAGCATCTAGTTGTTTAGTTGTTTACTAGTTGACTTTGAAAATCTGCTCATGACAGCCTCATATATAGGGACCACAACGCAGACTGCCGAATTATCACAGATCAGTCAAACCCGAGTGGAAACTGTCCCTCATGGTCCCAATAACATCATACTTTTGGCCGTTTGTCGATATCTTGTCTCCGAGTTGCGCTACAGTCCGAGAAGTACGCGCGAAAGGCACTGTTGGAGAGGGGGAAAGGCGAGACGAGAGGGAAAGGGGGCGGAGCCTATTTTAAGCCCATTCCCAAAATTCGGAGGCAAGAGCTTCGCCGAGTCGTGAGAGACAATTCAGGGGAGAAATTCCGTCTTGTGTAGGAAGAGCGTGTGCTAGTCACGACGGGTTAGAAACAGCAGGGGGAGCGAGGCGGAGGGAGAGGGTGTGTGGTGTGCCTCACTCCTCTCTCCTCTCATTTGACTATCCCCTCTGGCGCTCACACTGTGTTTAGCGTGAGTAGGAGGCGAGGAAATACGCGCGTACTGAAACCTTTAAAAATGGAGCAGAATTCAGGGTGATGATTTTTCTTTGCTTTTTCTTGACTAAATTGCTCATATACTCTCCTTTCGTCATATACTCTCCTTTCGTTTCTCTGCCCTTTCCTTTCGTTTCTCTGCCCTTTTTATGATTGACCCATATTTTTATGCATGACCCCTACGACCTGATTAACATTATGAATATTACTTTTGATAATTAACGATTTGCAGAAAAACGCACGATGAAATCATGTCATCCCTTGGAGATGGGCTGCCCCGGCTTCGGTCCGGTAGCCTCCGTCGGCGCGGCATCCTGAATGAGGAGAATACGTATTACAAATTGTTATATCAGGGGACACTCCCTCTCCTCTCTAGTCAATTACCATATCGAACGACATTCGATTCTGCAGTCTTCCCTCTTCCTCTGTCTAGCAATTCTATTAGCATACACACTTTACATAATTACCGACGCTCTATCTTCTTCCCCAGTCGAGTCAATTGCGGTTTGAGTAACAGTGCTAGCACATTCATTTGCAAGCGTTACCGAGACCCTTTGTTTTTTCATAATCTGACTCACCCGTAGCCGCCGCCATATCGTGGATTTTGGATGACCAGAATGGGTTCGAATTCCGTGGGAATCCTTCTCCTCCCGCGACGGCGTCCATCGTTGTCGTCGAGCTGCAATTATGCAATCAATTGATTAATTAATTAGGTCCAAAATAAAATGATAAATTTGATCAACAATTAATTAATTAATGGGGAACAAATTATGTATTAAATCTTCACTGACGTGCTCAAGTGCACCAAATGGTGCTACATCAAATATGCATATAGTACAATTAAACGATTACCTCAAAGTCCTCATCCTCCTCATCCTCGGAAGTCGTGATCGGCGCATTCAGAAATTCCTCGTCGTTAGGAAGAGGCGGCTCGACATAGTGGAACTGAAATTCTATGTTTCATTTTTACAAGCAATGTTTGTGCCTTGAGCCTTCTCGGTAATGGCCAGACTCAGATAAAAAATATTCTGAATGTTTTATTTTTTCAAATGTTTTCACGTTTTCCACCAATCCTCTCAAGGATTAGATTGACGAGCACATTGCGCCTCGTGAATTATGAAACCCGTCGAAATGTGAGTAATTCAACGATAACGATGGTCCATTGTAGCCATAGACAGCGTTATCACTTCCATTTCCGCCTACAATCTCAAGGGAGCTAACGTATGACTCCTATTTCGCAATGGTCTCTTGCCGGTCAGAGATGGGCAGAGAGCATGGGTAAGTGAGAGGTTCAGACCAATCGCAAGGCGTATCAAGCACCCTGAGGAGAGAATACAGACACGGATGCACTACGCATTTCGTGTCTGATCGTGTTTCGACAAAAAATAACCCCAACGACAATCGATTTCATCAAAGTGTATGTACACCATGCATATTGCGAGTAAAGTGCCTTATGGAGGATACTGGCATCCCACAAAAAACCCATGACGTGGCTGATAATGTTGCTTGTCAAGTAATGTTTCTTAAGTTCATGATTAGCACGTGCGTTGAGCGTGCTGAGCATGAGCTCGTTAATGGCCGATCAATTCTCCGAGCGGAGGGGCGAGGAAGATCACTAGCCACCTCGCGGCCACTTCCTCTGCTGTCGGAGAGCATTATCTCGATAAATCTAAATGCAACTTACATCGCCCGGTTTCGGCTCGTCCAGTTTTGGAAGAGCGACGTTCTTCCCGCTCTTCTTCATCTTCAACTTTGTGATGGGCGCTCGACAATTCTGACAGGCGCGACTCGTCTTCAACCATCGCAAAAGACACTTCTTGTGGGAGACGTGAGGGCAGCCTTGTGGGATCACCTGAAATGGGTATTTATTTAATTTATTTATCAGATATACGGCCGCGTTTTTTGCGGTCAACATTTTCGGAATTAGCCTCTTTTCTCGATTTAGTGCGCAATATTTCCGTACAACAACAAAGCAACAACAAGCGATGTTCAGGCACCAACTGGCTTTGCCTATCATAGGTTTGAACAAATACAAAACTAAAATAAATAATAAAAATAAATAACTACCTCATCGTCCGAGGCCATGTTGTCAAGGCAGAAGGCGCATTCGTTGGCCGAAGGATCGTCGGGCTATAATTAATCATTATGTTTGTATAATGATCATCACCTTCTACTTTCAAAATAATTTTTATTTTGCATAAATATTTATACTTCACGTATTTGTGCATTAACTATCGCGATTCGAGTCAGTAGTGACTTTGACAACTCATTATTTATATATATTATAGATCATTGCATATTTTCGAAACTAATCGAGCTACCTGTGCACTGCTGCCCTGCTCCATGCCGTCGTCCTGATTGCTGGCCAACTGAAACTTATTTTATTTATAAATTGCGAGTTATATTCTAAAAAGAGCCGAAAGTCGACTATGACAAGCCAGCCTAACCGAAATCAATCAATAAAAATATATAATTACGCGAAATTCATTGTAGATTATAAAAAAATATATTGCGTAAATGTATTGTATATTTTGACTAGTATTTATAGTCATTTCACAAAGTACTCGATCGAAATGGGCTCGGAATTTACCCATAATGAGCGTAACTCGACTCGCCTGGTCCTTATCGGCGTCTTTCTTGCCTTCCGACGACTCTTCGTTCTCCTTTTTCATATTTTCTTCCGCGGCGCGGTCCTCATCGCTCATTTCCCCTCGAAACTGGGGTGGCCTGCAGTCAATGAGTAAAAATCGCCATAGCGACGGCGAAGTGTACTCGGCAATGGTTCAGCTTGGCATATTTTCTCGTTAACATCACGTGCTTGTGACGAAATACGACAACCATTATAGTTCAACACACTGAAATTTATATTACTCACCACGTTTATTGATTGCGCCGCGAAACAGACGCGGCTGTCTCGTGTATTGCCAGGGATGGTGTTTGCAAGGCCTGAAACAGCGAAAGTTGACCGTTGCACAAGATTAAAAGTACGCAAATACGCTAAGAAGCTGTACGTCAATGTATGAAGTGCATCTTTATATTAATTAAATATAAATAATTCATGCAATACGCAAATAATGAATTGCGTACGCAGAGCCACAACGACGCGTGCAGAAAAGAATTCTGCGTTTTACCACATCGCAGAAACGCACCACGCACGCTAGCCGTGATTTATTTTCCGGCCCTTGTCACTCATCTTTTTTTGTTCCAGAATCGACCATTTACTTCCTCTTCCGATTTCCGCTGAATAGTGAATTGATGTGGTGGGAATTTAAATATTTGTGGATGTCAAAATGCGAGTTTTACGCTTTTGCCTTATGCTGCCTAATTAATAACAATAAAGAAGCAACTTCAAACACCAATGGACAATGTAATTTAATAAAATACAGTATATATAATGCAAATTTTGAACGAAATACCACTTGGGTCTTCCTGCCGATAGCGTGGGTACGATACGTTACTCGTCACGAAAATTTCGAGTTGTTAACCTTGTAAAGCGTGACTTTAGCAAAATAGCATGGCTGTCACTATGTATGGTTTATCTAGTTTTACTTTAATTTTTTTATTTATTTACCTGAAACATTTCCAATTTAGCTTAAACTAATGTTATAAGACTACTGCGCGTATATAAACAGTGTTTTGCACTGTTTTATGTCAGATATCCCTATTCCAGGCTCGGTCGAGCTCTAGCCGCTGTCTATTAGCCAGCGAGGAAGAAGTCCAGTGGCCCTGTTCGTGAGTCAACTATTACTATCTTGAAATTATTTTCCGTTCCACTCGCAGCTGACCTTTGACGAACGTTCAAAGGGGCGGAGAAAGGAAGAGGCCGGGAGGAGGTTTGTGATCTACCTGCTCTCCTCCGCCCTACCTCTTCCCTTCCTCTCTCTCCCAGACAATCAATACGCTAACCAGCACATTGAGTTTGCTGAGCATTTGAAACGAGCATTTGATACTCGTGGTTATATATTGCCGACATATTTTCTTATTTTAAAGCATATTCGACTGGTAGTGGCTGCGCCGGAACTAGCTCTATCTATAGCAAGGGATCACGTAGGCCTCGCTGTTAGCGGTGTACACCACCAGGCATGATTATCTCAAGAAAACTGTAAAAGCACCTTGATTGTAGCATCAATTTTCATATAGCTCTATCGATTGCAGGGACGCGACTGTGTGTCGATAAGTGGACCGGAAGCACTTGCGGATCTGGGCGGACTACCCGAGGCTAGCGACGATCAAGCGAGTTTCCATTAGCTACAAGTCGAAAGTCGCAAAAAAAGAAACGCCGAACGTTTTAGGAGGAGTACTTGGATAGAACCGAGGAGGCAGAGGCAGTCAGCGGCACTACTCAGGTGAGTTAACTCTCAGTTTTTTTCCTAAATGACAAATTTAATCGATAATGACCATTCAAAAGCGAAATGCATATTGTGGAGACTGATTTTATTGATATTTAAAGTAGTTTTGACTTCTTCGCTAATCGTCCAAAGTCTAAAAAGGAGCGAGGAGAGTGAGTCCACTGCCCTAATCCTGGTACTTATCTCACAGGGACATCTAGTGGAGTCTTGACACCCTCCCTCCTAATGTCAGTGAACGCTCGCACGCAGGCGCTACGCTCGTGTTACATTTTTATACACAGACTCGTTCTAAAATGGCTTCTCACTAGCGTTGGCTATCTGAGATCTGCGGGCATGCATGGTAACAAGTGACCACTCTTTCGCCGGTGAAAAAGTGCCCCCTTAAAAGTAGCTAAAATTCCTCTCTTCTTTCCTCCTAGTTCTTTATATACGAAGATAAAAACAATCACTGAATCTTGGCAGTGATATCGTAGAGAGTCATAGAGAGTA
This sequence comes from Pristionchus pacificus, assembly GCA_000180635.4. Taxonomy (NCBI): domain Eukaryota; kingdom Metazoa; phylum Nematoda; class Chromadorea; order Rhabditida; family Neodiplogasteridae; genus Pristionchus; species Pristionchus pacificus. The sequence goes on from CM026580.1 coordinate 12,387,581, forward strand.
GGGATGCTGAGTTTTAGTCTAGCGCGCCTGTGTTGTAAAAAACATAATTTCAGGCGACAACCGAGGGAAATGACGAAACAACATGCGTTATCTGCATCGAACCTGTCGAAGATAACGAGGCTGTGAGTATATAACCTCAATAACAACTTCAATCTTTTTTGAGTGTTATTATACTTACCAATTATAGACCTTGTTGAGATTAGAAATGACGCCATCATTCAATATCGTTTCCAAGAACAAAGTATTGCAGATCGTTTCCTCCCGCTGTCCCATGCACATATCACATAGGACGTGTCTCGTAGAAGATTTAAAGTATACGCGAAGGTGAGCTGATCAGTAGAAATTTGTCCACGTCTACATTAGGCTTGCATGTTTGAAATGGGTCATCCGGAAGGTCGGAATTGTCGTCGGAATTGTCGACGCTCGTCACTAACTGTCACACTTTCGCACACTATTTCTCATATCTGATCGTTTCGCGCGGTAAGCCCGATATCGAACCTGCAATCCCACTCTTCATAATACGGAAATCTATAAGTCTACTAGTATCTTGACATCAAGACACTGGACCTGCAGGAGGGGTAGACACTTGTCAACCTCTCCGTGGAAATATAAGAATTAAATAAAGTTAAAGACTTAAATACGTTTTCCAGGTGTCCCACGTGCCGGAAGAGAGTAAGACAGCTGAAGATGGTGCGCAGTGGCGATGAGGTCACCCTGCCCCCGCTCAACAAACCCCGACTGGTTGATGTGAGTGTAGTTTACAGTTGTATAGTTTGTAGTTTGTAGTTTGTAGTGTAGTTTGTAGTTTAGTGTAGTTAAGCTAAACATTTAATACAAGCAAAACATTTCCTGCGCGGATCTCTGATGCTAATGTTTTAGTCATAATTCAAATCCCGATTCCGTCCAGAGCGACCAATCTCTTCATCGGGTATTTTTTCTCGCAATCTAGCTAATGTGAAGCGTGTGATAGTAAAACGGAGGATCCCAACAGCGTCCTCAGTTTAACTATCGCACGATCCTGTTCGAGGAATAGAAACTTTTATTTGTTTATTTGAAACCTATTTTTTCGAGTTTGTTTAGATATTTTTCTTTCGCGAGTTGTATTTTCGCAATAAAAAAGAAATAAAACCGTAAATGAAGAATGCATAAAAATATGATGTACCTCCTCATTTCTCTTGGTGTCATTAGGTGACTTCTATACATACATACATACCTATTTTTTCGTAAATGAAGAATGTATAAAAATATGATGTACCTCGTCAATTCTCTTGTTGATCGCCTCCTTCTCTTCCTCTATAGTTGTCTTCTCAGGTTTGAATTTATTCATCTCTTTGAGGAAGTGTCCGATCATCTGAAGAGTCATTTATCCTCAATTCAAGGCAATGTGCTGGAGGAAACATCATAGTGGAGGAGATTGGGATCTTCGTACTTAGTGACAATGGGCAAGGGATTGTTTCTTCTTAGCTTGTTGTTGTTGATACTATGTACTGCGGTAATACTATAAGCTCACATCAAATTACCGATCAGAACATGCTCGTTTAACCAGGAAAAGCCCATGAAAAGTGTGATAAATTTAACTTTGTGGTCAATTTAAAGAAAGAATCTCAGTCTTCTTCGAAATTTCACAGAGATTTCTTGAGACTCACTTTTGGCATTCCGGTATCTTCAAAGTCGGAACTATTCGGGCACATGCTTAGTGCGACGCGAAACGTTAATCCCAGACTTTTTTTCTGAGCTCTGCAATGTTTTTTTTAAATGGGTCTAGAATCATGCTGAGTCCCAACGGAAATTTGTTCGTTGATCTGGAGTATTCGCGCATCGATATCGATCAGGTGTGCTCGAAGTATAGACATCTGCAATATATTAATAATTAACAGGGTGGGGTTGGGATATGGGGTTTAGAAGGCTAGTAATGCTGGTGATATGAGCCGATCCTATCGTCTAAGCTTTTTTCTAATCACGCTCGTATACTTTGAGCAATCGCTGACAACTTGCTAAAAATGTGTTGTGACTATGAAAATGATTCGTCATTTTCTAAGGATTGTTACGAATATGATTCGAAAAACATTAGACGCGATCGAATTTGGAAAAAAAACGAACCGATTGCAGATCGTCGGTCGTTGCCGATCGAGTCGTGTCTGACGTAGACGAGGCCATGGAGGATTGCAACTAAACAGAAACATGTTTTTTGAAATGAAAAGAAATATAGACACTGCTGGGTAGAGACAAGATATGAACGACTTCCTGATGAAATATATAAATAGCATATGAATGTGCGATTCCGCCTCAAGAGGCAACAAGTGACGTAGATTTACACAAAGCAGCAAGAGAGACTTTCTATACGGACAACACAAACATATACTTGGAGATATGGCCCCGATGGAATTAAGCCATATCAAAGAATTCTCACTCAATCGAGTGCGAGGATAGAAATGCTTTATCGAATTTTTTTTGATAAAAACGACAATTTTTATGGTTTTATACGACTCAGTTCAAATGGATAATGGTAATAAGTAGGAGAGTATAACAGGCATGTATAATTTCTGGCACTAAAGATATTAAACAATGCGAATTGCCAAAAAAGAAGTGCAAGGGGAAAGAATCATGTAATCGGGTAAAGCTAATGAGAAAGAAATCATGTAATCGGGAAAAGTTTTGCTCTAGTATAAAAACGAAAAAGACAGCTGAAAATAGACAAATGTATCTGCAATGCGCGCTTTCCCTGTGTCCTCAAATATTGAATTCAACGGGCAAAATCATTTGACGGACGCCGCCTTTTATGTAGCGTCGTTCAAACCACAGTTTGAAGTGAAACATGCGGCTGAAACTGCGCTCTCCGGATGCATTGGACCATTCGAAGGTGAGGAAATGACCTTTGACGTCGTCTAGATAGGCGCCCGTGCATGATATGGGGATACGGACGGACTCATTGGGGCCGAGCAAGCCGAATCCTGGCGCCAAAACAAGGGAGATCATGGTGGTTCTCATGACCCATCCGTTTCGGTGAGAGGATGTGTTCGTCACCTGAAATGGTATGGAAATGATATACTGCAGATGAGGTGAATTCACCATTACCCTGATATATTCCATAAATGCACTCCCCACCCCCCCCCCCCTCCATATTAAGTTGTGTCTGCGAATATCAAGCGCGTCTTCCCACGATAAATCATTTGTACATCGAATGTCTAGCGTATCGGTTCCACATAAGAAATCTCTAGCGTATCGGTTCCACAGAGACAAGATCGACATGAGAGATTAAGAAACGAGAAAAACAGGATTCCTCATTGTGCACACTTATTCACTCCTGTCAGAGACCTCTAGTACCTGAACATAGTCGATGTGAGTTATATCGCGAGGAGCATTGATAGTAACTTTGTTATCAGGTTGAAGAGAGATGTCTCCGGGAGGATCAACAGATTGAATGATTGGCTCCGCTTGCCTCCTTCTCTCCTGCTGAATTAAGACGTTATTGTTTTTAATATTCTATCAATATTGGATCACAAATGTATTCTTCTTCAGCAATATCGTTTAATTCAACGATTGCATAAGCTAGTATGCAACATTGCTTTTTTCCTATTTTCGTCCCTGTTTTCAATTTTATCTGCAATGACACGAACATATTCAAATAAGACGGAAACGGTCGGGACCTCTCCACTCATCTCTTCGACCTCTCTCTTTCTTCTCAGTTCCTGCTGAAATAGAAGAATTTGTTTTGCACCGTAGCTCTTGTCTTTGTCTATTAGTCACCTACCATCATCCGTTCCGAACCCTTAACCTAGTAAATATCAGTCAGTTACAATATCAGAAGTATTCGACAATTCTAGCTATCACTCGTTCCGTAAGTCAATTGAGAAGACACGGACCTCTCGATGGATGATCGAATCGCTCGCTCGCAAGCGTTTAAGAACTTGACGTCGTTGGTCTTCGGAGAATCTGCAAAGGAAATGATAACAGCGAAACTGTATCTTTAATTCCATAATGATTGGTATTGATAATATATTGTGAAATCTTCAAGAATGAATGGACAAGCTATAAACAATCGAGGTTAACCGTTAATAAACTTTTGCATCTGCGTGATATGCACACGCTCGAACTAATCCAATCATTCTGAGATAGGTAATTGCTTTTTTCAGTTACTTTCAGTTACTGTTCATCGACTTTATGAACACAAATGATAGTGTATCAATGCATCTTTGAAGCATGGCTTACGTGATCATGCAACGGGATATCAAATCATCAGCTGGGTCTTGATTACGTTCGGTTTCGACTTCTTCCTCCTGAGACATTACGTTCACTATGCACTCAAATGATCAGTGTCACTCGATAGATCTAGGAGGCGTACGAGATGAACGTAAATCAGAGTCCGTTCTCTGGTGTGCGAATCCAACTTGGATCCAAGTACAGTATCCCGGACTCGGGAACCCAACTTGGATCCAAGCAGGATTCCACCTTGGATCCAAGCAGTTCTTGCCCCGTCGCGTCTAACACACACCAAGCCTATAAGGTCCTTTTTCGCAGCTCTGTTTTGACTGCCTTCGGGCACGAGTGTGATTGACTGTCTACGGTCCCTAGTAGGACCGTATTTTGGATCTGACCGGCCCGACATGGTCTAACCGTGCGGAGCCTTTGGTTACTGTATGAGAATACTCTATCTCATATTATAAATCAATAAAAAGAAGGCTACCGTAACCCCTTTCCAAGTTGGATCCAAGAAGATTTCCAAGTTGGATCCAAGCAAAAATCTTTTTGCTTGGATCCAAGATGGATTCGAGTTTTCGGTATGTCAGATAAATATGATAATATCCACTTGAAACGCTAACATGATCATTCACTGCATCTGCCACTTCGTTCGCGAACTCCACGTGCTCCTCTGGGACCTGTAAACGTATCATTTACATCACCTCTGGGACCTATAAACGTATCAATTACACGGTTCGAGCTTACATGAAATACGAAGTACTTAGAGGTTCGAGGTTCTCGAGGTTCTTTTTGACCAGTTATCTCTTCGTCGTTTTCCTCTTCCTCTATCTATAATAATCACTTTAGTCCAGCGACAATCCTCACTCCCGGATCACTTATTTTTCCAGCATAGACGAATTTTGAAACACTTACCTCATCTTCTAGAAGATCTTCCTGGCCATTTTCCTCTACTTCTTGCTTCTCTCCCTCCTCCTCTTCATCGCTCTCCTCCTCGATCTACATATAATACCATATAAATAACCGAGCGACAATTATCTCACAACGGCGGAGTATACTTGCCTGACACAAAAGAAACAAAAGCTGGAATGCGTGAATAACGAGCATAGACGGAGTTATTAACACTTACCTCTTCTTCTTCTTCTTCACCATTTCCCTTTTCTTCTTGCTCCTCTTCCTCTTCCTCTTCCTCTTTTCCGCTTTCCTCCTCGATCTAGCATAGTCACATTAAAAAACCACCGAAAAAAACCTATCACAAAAGCGAAGATTGTTTGGCCTGTCTATGAAGCAAAATAGTATCTAGTAGGAATGCATAAATGTCGATATGCTCCTCGCACCAGTTTATTTATTTCGAGCATAGATGAATTTCGAAACACATACCTCATCTTCTTCTTCACCAGTTTTCTCTTCTTCTTGTTCTTTCTCTTCCTCGCTATCCTCCTCGATCTAGAATAAACACATCGATGATCAAGACCTCGTAATAAAAAAAGAAATATGCAAGTGTCTAATTGTAAGATCAATAATGCAACATCACTTCCATGACGTGAGGCAATGAATTGTGATTGTAATACTCACCTCTTCTTCTTCCTCGGATTCTTGTTCGTTTTCATTACCCGAATCCTCTTCCACTCCCTCGACCTTGAAATATGACCATACACTATTTGCAGCAAGCGTTGTTCACAGAAGACTAACATCATCGGGAAAAAAAGCCACATTTTTGTTATTTATGAGTGATATTCGGATATACTACCTCTTCATCCTCAGATTCCTGCTCGATTTCATCGCCCGAGCTATCTTCCTCGACCTAGAAGTACAAAGTTCGGAGTAGGTATTGCTGCGGCAAAGTATCATAGAGGTACACTACACACGACGTGATGCTCAAAAAATTAAAAATAGATGCCGAATATTCACCTGTTCTTCCTCAGATTCCTGCTCGATTTCATCGACCGAGTCCCCTTCTTCTTTCAAATAGTCTTCCTCGACCTAGAAATATCCAAGTTTCGTGAAATTGTATACATTCAAGAACGCGATAAAAAAAGATCATAATCCAAACATATTCCCTGATAATTTACATCATCTTCTTCATCTTCCTGCACGATTTCATCACCCCAGTCCTCTTCCACTTCCTTAAAAATATAGTTCAACGCGCGGCAAGTGTTGTTAACAGAAGACTATCGTGATTCCACGCGTAGCTGACCTTTGACGAGCTGAGTGGAGCGAGGAGGGAGGAAGAGGCCGGGAGGAGTCTAGTGATCTACCTGATTTCCTCCTCCCTACCTCTTCCCTTCCTCTCTCTTCTAGACAATCAATACGCTAACCAGCACATTGAGCTTGCTGACATGGGAACCGTCTCAGGACACATTTCCCGATCTTGATGAAAAATTCAGGGTCTACTAAGTTGACTGCGCTGATTCCAAATCTGTTTTCAAAAACTGCCACCGAAGTCGTTGAAGCGAGTTGTCGACTTCTGAAGTTTTGCACGTGATTTCTCAAAAACCGTTCGCGCGAGGTGTAAGGAGTTCGCCCGATCCCTTGCCATCAACAGCCGTAGCCGGGTGGTTAAGAGGATCGGCTCGCTTTCCTTTTGGGTATGAGTTCGACTCCCTCCCGATGCAATTTTCTTTTGCCGATTTTTTACACTATTTTTCATTGAATTTCAAGTAACAATATGGTTTTGAACGAGTTATGACATGCCAGAATCGACCACAGAACATTTTCTCAAATCTGGTGTGATGAATAAATTCGAGTTCTCTTCTCTACTTGAAGTGCTATCAAGCAATGGATTCAATTTTGGCGAAACACTTTGCATACTCGTTCGCATTTTCTTTGCTCTATTCTTTGAATTTCGTCTAATGGAATAGGATTTGCACACCAAATTGATCTGATCGTGGGGGTACCTTCATTGCTTGATAGCACTTCAAGTAGAGAAGTGAATTCGAATTTATTCATCACACCAGATTTGAGAAAATGTTCTGTGGTCGATTCTGGCATGTCATAACTCGTTCAAAAACATATTGTTACTTGAAATTCAATGAAAAATAGTGTAAAAAAATCGGCAAAAGAAAATTGCATCGGTAGGGAGTCGAACTCATACCCAAAAGGAAAGCGAGCCGATCCTCTTAACCACTCGGCTACGGCTGCTGATGGTAAGGGGATCGAGCGAACTCCTTACACCTCGCGCGAACGGTTTTTGAGAAATCACGTGCAAAACTTCAGAAGTCGACAACTCGCTTCAACGACTTCGGTGGCAGTTTTTGAAAACAGATTTGGAATCAGCGCAGTCAACTTAGTAGACCCTGAATTTATCATCAAGATCGGGAAATGTGTCCTGAGACGGTTCCCATGTGAGCATTTGAAACGCCCGATAAGAACACCAGATAAAAATCGCTTCATGAGTGAATATACCTCATCATTATCATATTCTAGCACGATTTCATCACCCGAATCCTCTTCCGCTTCGTCGACCTAGGAATTCAATTCTCGAAATTATTAGAATCCAACACAACGTTAGTCTTCGTTTGACACAAAAGCATAAATAAGATGATAATTTACATAATCTTCTTCTTCATCAGAATTTATTGAGTACTCCGAAACCGAGACGACGTCGACTTCGTCCTCTTCCTCTTCTTCATTATCACCTTCCCCTTCCTCTTCCTCGTCCTAGAAATAGAATTACTTTCAAAGGCCAAGATTGCTGAGCCCGATGGATCGAGTGGCTTGCCTGAGACCTTCCGATCTCGTGAATCTATTTTGCTTAAAGTACCGAGCTGAGCCCCCCCCCCCTTTGACAACCCTCCTGGTTCTTCCCCTCTCTCTTGCCCTAAAATATAATTACTTTTGATCGGTGCTTGTTGAGTGTTGTCTGTGGGTGAAGTCCATTGGACGCTGAAGACTTGGGGCCGCCTACGTTCCATTCAGGTGACGGGTGTCTAAGCGACCCTCCCCCCGTGTTTGGCAATTCTTCTGGATTGCGCTGCTTGGTGCGCTACATTTCAAACGGATCGCAAAACTCCCTTCCACTGTTAACAGTCAGGTTCATGAGTTTAAGAGCAGAAATGCAACGGTTGTTTTGCGTGGTTTGTCCTCCACTCGATGTCCTTGTGGGAGATGTGAGGACATCGAGTGGAGATCACCTATAATTTATTTCTATTTTCTTATCTTATTGTTTTGATTTGCTCTCGTCGGATCAGTGAAGTACGTAGCAAAAAGTACGTAAAAATGTGGTTTGAGTACGTTAATGAAATTCGAATCACTCGCCTGTTCTTCTTCGTACTCGCTAACGGAGTTCACTTCAAATTCCATGTTCAATTCCGCCAACTCGGCGCTACGTCTGTACCGCTCGAGCTAAACAGATATAACTTAATTGAATTAGTACGACCATCGTTTTTATCTAACCTGAATGTAAATATCTGAGATTTGTCTGCTCAAAAAATCACATACACGATAATGAGATTATCGAATTCTCTTTCTGAAAACTCACTACTCTATCAAGCATTTGCTGCGCGTCGGTTCCAGCATTTAGAATCAGCCAATATACCAGATTGGGATGAATCTGAAAAGTAATATTTTTTTCTGAGAAGTTACACTTTTTGTCAGACAGAGCAGATTTGAAGTGTGCGCACTGTAAGAACGCAAGTGTATAAAACTTTCAAAATTTATGTGAAACATCGGCGTACAAATATTCAGGCAAAAGGACAATATCCTTTTCTTCGTTTTGTCGTTTTAATTCTTTATTTTAAAATCTTAATTTGAATTAGTACCCGGGTTCCCCCTTGTGAAGACGCATAAATATGTGCACAAACTCTTTTTTTTCGGAAACTCCCATTTAGTCACCGGAAAAGATATGAATAAGATTCGTTTTTTACAGAATATAAATTTAACAAGATCTCACATAATTCATTAGTGGCATAGGAATATCTTCTGTTTCCAGTTGTGGCAAGGGAACGATCTTTCTGGACTTCTTCATCATAATCTCTTCCACTGGCTCACGACACTCCGTGCATGTCCGACTCTTCTTCATCCACTCCAGTAAGCAGCCCTTGTGGGAGATGTGAGGACATCGAGTGGAGATCACCTTTATTTCTATTTTCTTATCTTATTGTTTTTTTTGCTCTCGTCGGATCAGTGAAGTACGTAGCAAAAAGTACGTAAAAAGTAACAGTGTGACTATAAATTGAGTGAAATTATATATGAACACACAAACTAAATCAAGTCTAATATTTCCATAGTACCACCTTCATTTCAAACGAATTTTAGGTTTTGCTGATTTTTTAGTGAATTATATAACCACAGCGTGTCAGAGTGGATCGCCTCCTTTGTTCGTCGCGGCCCACGTATTCTAATGCGCCGGGTCATTCTTCACCATTCGTTGTTGAATGAGCTGCGTGAAATGATGAGAAAATTTCAAAAATCTGGCCGGAAAACCCTGTCCGTACGCCACGAATGAAAACAAACATGAGGATCTGTGATAGCCAATCTCATCAGTGAACCTTAACATATCATAAATTTTTGACTCTCTCCGATAGCGTTCAAAGACGCCATAACAATTTATCTATCATTTTACACTTTTTCGAACACTGAGGAGACACTTTTTCACCATTCAACCTTCAGGAAACCCCTACACCCGCATTATTTTTGAACTCCTTGGCAGATTATCTAGAGATTGAGCGGCGCCGATTTTTGATTTTCTTCCTTACATTCGAGTGAGTCGCGAAATACTGAGGAAAATTTGCATAATTTTTATATATGATCAAATATCAAAAATCGGCGCGTGTTAATCTCTAGATAATCCGCCAAGGAGTTCAAAAATAATGCGGGTGTGGGGGTTTCCTGGTGAAAAATGTGGCCGCAGCTTTTGAAAAGAAGGACAAAGTTGAGAAATTGGAAATACTGTTCATAGAATAATTTGTGTTTCACAGAATAAAGAAATATTGGGAGCATATCTTTGCGGAATTAGCCATGTTTGAAATATGTTTCCAGAACTAAATATAGGTCTAACAAGTGGAAAAAGTTTCATACGCTCTTGGTTGCCATCATTTTCTCCTTCTCGACAGCGCAGGTCAATCGAGATTGAGAGAAATGAGTGAATGGAGTGGGCCACGCAAATGAAGTTTCTCATCCACTCTGACACGCTGTGATAACTCACCTTATCATTCTCCTCGATATTTGCGAGGCAGATAGCACAGTCTCTCTTGTCTTCATCGTCCATTTCGAAGATCACCGGCGATAGTCTTAAAATAAATTATTCATCTAAATAGGAAGATCACCGATACACTTCTTGTTCTAATTGCAGGTTTGGAAACTCCTAAGCACAGGCTCTAGAACAGAGCCGAACTGAGCAAGTAATATGCCAGGCTATAATCTCGAGAAAGCGGGAGAAGTCATTCCGCAAATAAACGTAGAAATTACAGTAAACCAGCAAGGGTTGAGGCGAGTGCGCCAAGAATATATACGTCCAAGGACATTTCGAACACATTCAGGATATTTTAAAGACTTTGAATGAAGCTTTACTACTCCGAAGAAGAGGGGAATCAGGGGATTGAGAACTTGCATACACACCTGGTCTATGTACCACAAATCGCTAGAAGCACACCACTCGATAAGTCGAATTCCTGCAACAAGTGGAGAAAAAAAGAAAATATAACAATTGCAAAATTCAAGGTATCAAGCGAATCATTTACGCTATCATATATCATCATCATTTCCATTAAAGCTCTTTATTAAAATCCCTCATATATGGAACAAATCTAAAACAATCGGGAGAATAGTGCAAATTGGCTCATAATTCTAGTGAAATTAAATGCGATGATTACTATGAGTATTGAAAAAGTCTATGGGAACAGGAAGGTAATGATACTAAGTAGTAGGGTCTACACTCATTGTCTACACTCGCTGATGAAATTTGGTTGTTCGAGTTTAGAGCGAAGCACCCGAAGTTGAAGGCTAAAAATTCTGATTGAGTTATGATTTTCATAGATTGTCCAACCTCCTCAGCGTTTTTACGTGCCAGTTGAGCTCGGAGGTTAGAGATCTCTTGTGCCTGTCTCTGAAAAGCAAAATAGATGATTTGGATACACATAATGCAAGTGCATATGCTTCCAAAATGTTTTGAACTACTCTGAAGCTACTTGCATGATTTTAGAATTAAGTAAACGTAACTTTACTAAAGCGGGGAACAAAAAACGACTATTGCAATCAATTAAAAAAAACTGAAAGGTATAAGTGAACTTACATCGATCGTTGATCGTAGCTGGGTGACCTTCTTGTTGCTTTCTTGCTTTATCTTCTCACACTCGCGCGTTATCTATTATTTGCTATTAAATATGGTTTCATACAGTATGTTCAACCTCCTTTTCATCTTTCTGGTCCTCAACAACTTTATGTACTTTCGTAAACAGCTGCTTAGCGTCTGTGATGGTTGCTTTGATATCAGAGACCTGCAAAAAACTTTTCGTCGTCACTCTCTGTAATCATTCCACTTGCACCTACAGTATCATACAGATACAGATTTTATCCTGATATCAAGGCATGAGCCTGCAGGAAGAAACATCGTTAGGGAGGGGATTGGGATCTTCGTGCTCAGTATCAAAGGGTCAAGGGATGGTATCTTCTTAGCTGTTTGTTGTCGGTGGCCCGTCGCGCTTACAAGTCGATGTTAGTCGATGGCTTGAGTCCAGAAGTAGATCATCCAGCCGCCGAAGTCCTGACTTGCGTGGTTAAGAGTAAACTCACGAAGTAGTCTTCTTGAATGGGGCTTTTCTTGACCGTAGATCACTTGAGACGATTAGAATCCGTCTCCTCTTGATGATCCAAGTGGGCGATACTCGTCGGGTTGCCCAAGCTGACGGACGAGGATTCTCCAAACTGGGGATGGAAGAGAGCGGGAGTGAGAGCAGACCGCCCGTCGCGAGCGCAAGAATGGAGAATCAAAGAACAAAGAACGCAAGATACAGTATCATAGCCCCGAAACCACTTTTTCTCGTTTCCTACTCGCGCGCCCAATATGAACTGACATTATAAAATACTACTATCAGACGTACCATCTTGGGGTCGATTCTCGATTTGTCGATGCCGTCGAAGAGCTCGCCGAGGGCGTCGACCACGTAGTCCAGAGAGAGGCAATCGTCGCGGAAGAGCGCATCGAGACGAACCACTCTCTGCAAAAGGTTATTGATAAAGGTGAGGTAAGGTGCAAACACGTCACGCGGTTTCGTACGTTAAGGATAGGAGATGCCCGGTAAGAAAGCTGCCTACAAATATAATTGATTCACTTTTCTTCACATTTGTAGCATCAGAAAAGTGATAGAAAAAATTAAGGGGATCTGCGGCAGTTAATATATCTGACCCAATTTTTCCCTTGACTTGTGATTGTTTTTACACATACGATAAATATACTAATGAGTGTATGTCTGTCGGTCAGTCTCATCAAACTAGCATATCGTGCGTTTCAAACGCTCAGCAAACTCAATGTGCTGGTTAGCGTATTGATTGTCTGGAAGAGAGAGGAAGGGAAGAGGTAGGGAGGAGGAAAGCAGGTAGATCACTAGCCTCCTCCCGGCCTCTTCCTCCCTCCTCCCTCCACTCAATGTCAGTTCGTTAAAGGTCAACTACGTGTGGAATGGGAAATAATCTCACGATACACAAAACTCAAAAACTCACCTTATCGTACTCTGTGTCTCTCCTTAGCTTGTTGAAGGCCCGCATGATGCTGATATGCGCGCCTTTCAGAATGTTTCCCAGAGCGGCCTCTCCCGCGATGGAGATGTGCTGGATCATTTGAGGTATCTAAAACAGTACTCCTTATCAGTAGGTCCCACCAAGCGTTGTCTTACGAGGTAAAATCGCTTGACGGGGATACACATTCACCTTTTTTTATTTAAACAATATTCAAACTTAAAATCTTAATATGAAAAAAATGAATGATAAGAAAGAGAAAATATGAAATGCACATACATCAGCTCCTTCATCCCTCAATTCTTGTATCTTCTTGTCGTAGTCCTGCTTGAACGATTGGGTGAGGGGCGCCTTGAAGCGCTCAATGATGCGCTGTAAAGAAAATAACTGTGTGCTCTCAAGCCTCCTCATCTACGGATTCTCAGGATTGCTCGATCTAAGATGATGCAGCTAAGATTGAAACTAAGAATGCGAACAACGGAGCTTGAGCAGGGGCCTATCTCCAAACTAACCGTCATATCATGCCCATTCAGCGTCGCTTGGGCAACGGCATCAAACAGCTCGACGACGCCTTCGCAAATACCGATCTCTCGCCACACCTCAACTTTTTTCATAACCCTTTTTCAAAAAACGAGCTTACAAAGGCAAGGAAAAGGTAAAGTTGCATCCACAATCAAGCCAATTTTGCAGTATTGCGACAACCACGCCTGGTGGTGTACACGGATAAATCCAGATAACTTACCAAGGCGGTGTCATAATATATGCCTCCCACTCTGGCGCACAGGCGCTTGGCAATCACTTCCGGACGAGTCCTCTGCAAAGGCTTTTTTGGGGCGAAAGATGTAGGAGATGTTTATTTATTGGACACTCGAATTTTTCGAACAACTTTTACCAGTGGTACAACTGATCGAAACACTGCGGTGTCTTTGGGTGTTCATTCTTGTGAGTGTTCTTCCAATAATTCAGAGGCCGACACATCATCGACATACCTGCGCGGATGACGCCGGATCAGCATCCGTCAGCGCGTAATCTCCCTGATCCTGCTGCCACTGAGAGACAGCGTCGTCGTCGTCGTTTTCACCGCCAGTCATCGGCCCATCCTGATTGAGAAAGTATGGTTGGAATTCTCAAGTGCCTTCTGGTCAATAAGTGGAATATGCGCAGACCTCACTTGTCCTGTCTACTCCTTTATTATTTCGGCGATTACGATGAGTAGAAAGTTTTATATTCTTTGAATGGAAATAGCCAAGACCGGAATACCTCGCCGTTGCTTCTGCTGTTTCCTTTTCCGACCGGAGGGCGAGCAGACAGTTGCTCCTACAATAGTTAGGTATGCCATTCTCAACCCCGACCCAACCACGAAATCGGTGCTCAGAATGGGACTATGATAGCGTCTAAAAAGAACCTCAAGTGCTGTGAATCGTTGCTCCATGAAACTGCGCATCTCGTCCAACTTTGCCTTGATTGTAGCCTCCTGCAATGATGAAAGTTTGCATTTTTAGATATTTTCGGATAACGGGGAACATGTGAATCTTATTGAGATATCCGGAGCCAAATATTTTGATATATCGTAATTCGACCCCGCCTTGGGCTCAGCTGGGAGGGTTCACCGCTTTGCACTCCCATTTCGCAATATAGAAAACGCGCGCGACATGTTTGACCTTGTTTACAGTTTCGTGACCCGTCTACGTGACTTTCGCAATAGCGAACAAACACAGCACACAGGGAGACATCTCATTTATTACATTTATTAAGGAGTATGATAAGAACGATCCAATCACCTGTTCGTCGCGAGTGTTCACGTTGATCGCGAGATGTTTCGGAGCCTGAAAGCAGGAGTTTTTTTTAATGGTTTTTCTCCCAATAGAGAAAATGTGTGCAATCAAAAAGAGTCTCCATAGGAAGATATTTTTTGAAAGCGGAAGTATTGTAAGATTTTACCGGTTCATTTCCGGTCGACTTGCTCGTTGAACGACGTTTGCGTGCCGGCATCCTGAAATGAAATGATAGGCCGAGCGGTTGAGCATATCAACTCAAATCCAGCAGATTTCAGCTTCCAAGCATAAAAGATCAAGAAGGAATAAAGAAAGTGAAAGAATCGAATTTCGATAGGTATTTAGCGAAGTTAAAACGCTCAAAAGATCATTTGACTTCGAGTTCATTGAACATCATTCTTTATCGGCGCATAATTAATCGGATACGTAGATTGCGGAAGAAATGTCGACAAAGATGGAAAATGCTGGTAATGTGAAACATATCTAAGCTTACTAGAGCATATCTTCGGCAGTGGTACTGCTAGCGTTCGAGAATGGTAGGTAGGTAGAGTGAACGGGAAAGGGTAAAGGGAGATCATTTAGAGCGAAGGGGATGTTATGGTGCACAGAAACGGCGTAGGAATATGGGCAAAGGGAGATCTGACAGAACAACAAATGGTGGAAAGAAGAGCAAGGGGAGCAAGAAAAGAGCAGAGTGAGAGATCAGGGCAAGCAAAATCCAGAACTTACATACGCTGAATGATAGTTTGGGAGGGGATTCTCAGACGGAAAAAGTCTAGTATTTCAAGTCTACGATCACCTGGGAAGATTTCAAAAATTAATATGCGTATTAGTCTTCTCAGGTGATCGACAATATTATTAGACATATTTCACTAAGAATAGACCTCCATTCCGGCTCAGTTCCTGGCGCGTTTTGCCTCAGGAGCAGAGGGCGAAGGATCGGCAGGGGCCTTTCTCTCCCGCAAACGGTTGCCCCAGTCCTGAAATGCATTTCTTATGATCAAGTTTAAGGCAAGGCATAGTAGAACATCCTTGTAAGCACCCTTTTAACGCACGAGCCTCACTGTAATCAAGATCATAATATGTGCCATGTCTAACTCGCTCGAACATACCTCCTCGTTCGATATTCCTGCGGGCTGTCTCTGTGCAGCATCCACGGCTGCGGGGGCTACCGAAGAAAGGGCAGGCGGGGGACCCGGCGGAGGGGGTGGGGGCGGATTGCGACGTGGACCCGTTGCCGCAGCTGCTGCCTGAGCACGGGCGGGAGGCGGTCCCGGAGGCGGAGGAGGCGGATGACGAGGTGAACCGCGAGGCGGAGCTGCATTAACAGCCTGAGCCGGACAACAACGAGCCGGAGGCGGCCCGGGTGGCGGTGGCGGAGGTGGGATACGACGAGCAGGAACCTGGGCCGGAGCCGGTGAACGACCCATAGCCGGTTCCACAGCAGGAGGTGGTCCCGGAGGCGGTGGAGGGGGCGGAAGACGCGGTGGACCGCGAACCGGAGCTTGAGCCGGAATCGGAGCCTGTGGGCAAGCCGTAGCCTGGACCAGCGCACGAAGAGGAGGCGGTCCTGGAGGAGGTGGGGGCGGAATACGTCCACGAACCGGCGCATTTTCCGGATCCGAAACACGTGCAGAAGTCATAGCAAAAGTTCGAGCCGCAGCAAGAGCATGGGCAGGCGGCGGCCCGGGAGGCGGAGGCGGAGGCGGAAGCCGAGGAGCCGGGGCCTGGGTCGCCGCGACCGCTGCACGAGCAGGTGGAGGTCCAGGAGGTGGAGGCGGCGGATTACGAGGTGGACCACCACGACTCGGAGCCGGAGGAGCTGGCGGATTCACGGCTCGCTCGATCGCATTGATCTCATCCATGTGAATCTGGCCTATGATGTCGGCCTGCTCTTCGAGAAATCCGGCAGCTGCACGACGAAGCGGATCCCTGCAAATTATCGCATTTGTCGTAGAAGAAGGGTCCGAAAAAAATAGAAACGACCCAAAATTGAAAGAATTGCCCCAAAAATTGATAGAAAGGTCCCGAAGATCAGTGATTGTAATATATTCTCTGATCCTCGTGCGACGGTGATTAGCCGATTTTTAATACTTTTGATGCAAGACATTGAGAGCACGCATGATTATTGATGGTCTATCCTAGCTTCAGCATGCGAATACACGCAAAGTCATTTTCTCAAAATATATTCAAAAGAGGAGCAGAAGAAAAGAGACTTCTCGATCTCCCACTGCAACCCTAGTCGCACGGCATGCGGAAAAGTCAGAAAGGAAAATAGCGCGTCTCCGTTTGTCGTGCCCACTTACCCGACCGGCCGCTGGGTGGCTTCGATGAGTCTGATGGCCAGCTCGAGTTCACGGGCCTCACGACGTCTCGCTTCCTCGGCACGCGGAAGAGGAGGGAATGGCACCACCTGGAAATTACTATCAATTGTGTCTTCCCTTCAAACTACAAACCAACTCGGCCCGATTAGTTGCAAAATCCGTATGACGGAATTCTCTAATGTCTGTGATTAATGATTAATTTTAACTCTCATACTTCGTAGCCCTCTCCCACCCCTAGCGCAGCCTGGCCCTACTCTCAGAAGCGATGATTCATAAAACACATATTGTTGGTCAAACGCGCACATACGCCCAGGGAAACGCATACTAATTAAATTTTGTATGTTGGTACGTGTACCTACCTCGCCCGTCTTGTCCATCTTCATGCCCGTCACTTCGGTTCTGCAGTTGGAACAGGCCCTGCCGACCGCCATCGCTCCCAGGATGCAGTCCTTGTGGAACATGTGCTTGCACGGATCGCAGACGCACTGAATGAACTTTCAACTTTCAACGATTATCTGATTGTATTGCTCGGTGTGCTTTTCACTTCCTTATCACTGCCCAGACACGACTGTAAAAACGCATGATGTGTATACAACTTTATTGCGAGGAAATCTAATGTTTCGTAAAGGAAATGCGAAAGAACGAGATGTTCTCACGCACTCATTGACCACTCATTTGTATTAAATTGTAATTAACTTTTGTATCATTTGTATTAAATTGTATTGTATTAATTATTGTATTAATGTAATATATTGTATTAATCGCACTCATTTGTATTAAACAATTTCTATTTGCAGGCAAAATTGCTAGGTGTTGTTCACCAATTGCCAATGCATAGAAAAAAACTCACCGAGTCATTGACGACGAGATTATTCAAGCAAATGCCGCACTCCCTGGTCGGTTCTTGTGGGACCGTCGGCGGGTCCTGAACATTTATTTATCCTTGTCTGATGGCATACTCTTAGTTGAGTCCATTTGAATATTTGAACGGATGCTAATGGAATGGTTCCCTGATTACGTGTTATTTTGCTCTCATAACAACATGGAGTGGTTTGATGCGAGTCGTATCTCAGCATAGATGCAAAAAAAAACCGAAAGGTCGAATTGGGAGATCAATGGACTAGTTTGGTTTCACGGCAATTTAGGTTCAGAGCGCAAGACCAGCAGCGTGACACCCACCTTCTCTGCTGGTGGATTGTCATCGATTGGGAGCGGATCCGGGGCTGCATCCGGTGATCGATCTCCCTCTCCCCTGGCTGCAGTCGCAGCGCGCGTCGTTCTCATTGGTTCCCTGAGCGATTACTGAAGTTAAAGGGAAAGGTATACTTCCGCGAAGTGGAGTAACCGATTTAGTAACAATAGTTGTACACGACCGGCAGTTGACGACACAACAGAGAACATAACATAGTCAGATACGCCCGAGGGCCAAGGTCAGGCGACCTTTTTATATATGGAATTCAAAAGACAGAAACGAATGGCATGCCTTTATTCGATGCGATGAGTGCCTAAGGAATGTCAATTACTAGATACAAATATTAAAGCTAATGATGTGACTAAATACAGAACTTTTAGCATCAACAAATAGAAGGGAACGAGAGGACCGGGTGAATCGAGTTCGGTAAAGCAAGAGTGAGAAATACAAAATAATATGTGCAGCGTATTCTTACACTTCTTCATCTTCATCTCCACTTGACCTTGATGCTCCTATGGCGCATTCGGCTGAAATAGGTAATTCTTGTTGCTTATACTTTTCAGCTGTATGTCATATACAAAAACTGTAAACCACTATCGTTTATCATACTAAATTTCCGTTCCGGTACGCGATGCTTGGTAATCATCCTTACCATATCGTTAGCAAACCATTATCCTGTGTTTTCCGGCTTTAACCTAAAGATTTACGAGATCAACGCCCATACAGCCTCTTAAATTCGGCCTAACCTGATCTTGCCGTTGTTGGCCGCTGGCGAAGAATTGCTGAAGGAGCTGTTGCGGTTGCTGAAAGAGACGATTTTGTAACGTTTCGTGCAATCACAATCTTCCGTGTCCTGCCTTATCGTCCGAATGTCCGCAAGTACTAACAAAAGCTACATTACAGGGGAACACCATCCTGCCGTGTACATATTCCACTCACAGTTCTGTGGGAAGTCGCTGAGTTACTCAGGACAGACTAACCCCGCTACTTGGACGCGGGGGTGGCACAGCCAGCCTTGTCTGGATAGCGTCGTAATCAAGCTTAATTCAATATAATTTCTGCAACATCGAACATGCTTCTGACCTGTTGAACCTCTGGTTGCATTGGGACCCCTCAGAATAGCGTCTATCGTCATGCTCTATCGTCATCGACGTGGTACGCCAGCTGATGGCTGAGAGCTGATCGTATCTGAAAACTCGCTCACTTGTGGAGATGCTAGATCTAAGTAGCCTTTTTCTGCTCCACCAATTGCCGATACTCGAAAGAACAGCGATAAAAATGAAGATCAGCTGTAATATTATCGTCCACACCTGTTGCATGTTTCCTTTCGTGGCCTGCTGCTCTCCCTCGAGTCGTAGCTTGTCCACCACAAGCCCATCCAGTTTTCTCGGAATAATAGCGTGCAGCTGAACATGAATATATGGGGATGTGATTACACTGGCTCCTATCCAACAACTAGTTAAGCCTTTTTATGGATTGAACCAGTTCAATTATATGATATCTAGCGTTAAATGCAAAAGTTGAAACGGTTTTCAATTTTTACATTGCTCAACTAGTTGTTGGATTAGAGTCATTGTATTCATTGTAGTCTTATATCATCAATATCATTTTCATTGCTTGTTTATTCTATGGTTCACTGTCCAAAGCCATATTTCTTTACTAATTTGTGTTGAGAACGCTGATCTCGTGTATAGGAGCAGAACCCATCGAGACTATACTCTAGTTTCGACTTGAGTGATACTCACGTGGGCCACTAACTCTGCCTGGCCTTCGTACCGCTGACCGGGCGCCGTTAAAGGCATCATCTCCTCCACTTCATCCATATTCGTTTTAAACGTCTGGAAAATATTTTTTTTGTAATTTTAATTGTATTCATTGTAATAGAGAGGTCTTGATAATGACACCGAGATTCTCATTAGGACTACACTGGCCTGATCGTTAGGATATCAAGAGTAGAATCTATAGTTCCGATAATCGTACCATGAGATCAGTGAAGTTGATCCGCAGCTTTCTTTCGATATCGTGCAGGTTTGCACGCAGTGTCGATAACTCCGTGCCCATCACATTGATCTATGCGTAAGGACACATCAAATATGATTAACAACCATCAGGTCACAACTGCTTGTGAGATGCCACGGGAAGGCTGGTTACTGTAGATCCCTAGCTAGTGCTGTACCTTCTAGATACAAATAGAGACTATATCTTGAAGTAGTAGTCATTTTCCGAACAAAAGAAAAATCGATAGTGCCTGATGGGAATCGTAGGCAGAAGTGGGAAATGCAGGCGACTCCATGTCAAACTGCAATGAAAAAGATGTCTATTAGTTTTTTGTGAGAAGTACCCTCCTACAATGTCTACTCACCTTGATCCTTTTATCAACCTCGGCCTTGAGAATGTCAAAAACTGCAAAAAGTGAATTAAGCTGAAAAGAGACAAAATGTAGGTTGAAGTATGCCCGGAGGCGAAGGAAAGACACCTTCTGATAGACGTCGAAGTTCGCTCAATTGAGAGCTATACAAATTGATTTATCAATTCATACAGAATAATAAGTGCATTTACATGTTACAGTGAATATGAACCCCCCCCCCTCCCCCCGAGGTTTACAACAAATACATGTTGCATGATTTTACTGTAGTGTATTGGTAGTCGTCGTAGAAACAAGAGATCATATCAATAAAAACGAGTACAAGTAACTAATAGCAAGCACTATCGGGTAAAAAGGTCGTCTTTAGAGACGATCAACCTTATCGAGAAACTGGTAACAAATAATCTGGCTAAGATCTCTGGATACTGCGGATTCAGATAATCTAGGCTACTGGAGAAAAAAATAGTAGAAATTTAGGGGGGAGGTGACTCCGGTGATTAAGATAATTACATAATGTGAAATGTGAGAGTAGAGTAGGGAATGACGACCGACGGGAACACCGACTCACTTCTTTCTCTCGTTATCTCCCTTCATGTGTGTCTCGGCGATCTGAAGAATACAATTGGCTTAAGCTTCAATAAATTTGAGAAGTGCAAGTCAATTTCGTCACGCGAAAAGATTAATATAAGTTTTGATGAAGGGCTTTGAGCAGTCGGTTTTGCGGCCGACTGATATGCGTGAACACCGATCAAAAGAGGTTTACTCACTCTAGATTAGTTCGCTTAAGGGCGGTGTGTGCTGTCTGCGAAGACGAGTTGGGGTGATATTCATGAAGAGCTCTGTACACGGAACCCTCCGCGATGGGCACCGGATGCTCCTCCTATTCGAGGGATGTGAAACGGACTCAGGATACTGATCAGCGTTGTCCGAGACCCTCAGGATGCTGAGAGTAGGGCTTGCCTGTAAATATATAAAAATTATTCCATGTATAAAGTATCATTTGCCCAGTGGGTGTTCGATTCGAATAGGTTTCACGCCAAGTGAGCGATTTGCCAAAAAATAACTACCTCCTGCACCTTCCTAGGGACTTCGATGACGTCAGTCGACATGGAGGCATTGTTGAGAGAACTCGCTGGAGATGGAAGAGACGAAGGTGGAGAAGCAAGCTTGGTGACGTGACGCTGGTAAATGTGGTTGATGTAATGAGACCGTTTTTTGGCACTTCTCTTTTTTATGGCCCTGCCTTTTCTCGCAGAGTATTCCCTCCCTATCGTTCTTTTTCTCCCCTCCCTCCCATTCCCTACCCCTTCGCTTTCAAAGCGGTCGTAGCCTGGTCAAAAAAAACAGAGAAGTTCCCGTTTTTTTACAGATCCCCGGTTTTTGCACAGCGTGTGGAAGGACTGTTATGCACACTTGCAGCCTAATTTAAAAATACACTGCTTATTTCTTATGCTAGTTCACAATGTTAGTTCAAACACACCTGTGGACGGGCGCGCGAGGCGACATCTCTCTCAGCTCCCTTCCTGTTCACGTTCCTGAACAATTTTCAAATTAATGTCAGGTACGAAAAACTTGGAAGATTTTCGTTCCTTCCAATATAGTCGGCTCTTTCACACAACGCTAAGAAGTAAAAGACAACGAAGACTGGGAACAATCGCCAATGTTTATGGACGCTTCACGCAGTATTGCATTGTTTTGTCAAACAAGCCAACATATGGCATAATTTCGGCAAAGGGAGGTGTGGGCATACAATCGAGACAAGAAGTTATATACACTCACCAGTCTGTTTGCGGGATCCAGCAGTCCGTGCGGACGCGAGCGAGCGCTTGCTCATCACCCAGTGCCTGCTCGATAGCGGCCAACAACTCCAGCTTTTTCTCATCCGATGCGTGCGAAATCCCTCGATCGAACTGCAATGGATTAATGATCACATCTTGGCACTAGGTTGAAGTTATCAATTATAGTTGATTGTGTTCCTAAAAAGAAATCTGTCAAAGCGATTAGCGTGAACTAACCAGTTCCAAGAACGTGTCCCGCAGCGCATCGTTCAGGATCTTTCCGGGGGCACTGTTGTCCTTCAACAAAAACACAATCAAACTGTGTATCCTAAAATAATAAACCGTTCCGCGTAATCAGATTCCTATCGTTCATTTAAACTTTTGACTGGAGAGCCTCCGACCCTAGCTCTAGTTCCTAATCGTTTCCTAGTGGCACTAGTAGCACTTACTGAGAAAATGAAAATTTTAGTATTAATCAATATCGAGCTGGCGAATTAAATGTTCCGTATTATGCGCTAAACACCGTAGCGTCTCCGCTAAGCATTTGAATGTTATGATAAGGGGTCTGTTGGAAGGATTTCCATGTTTCACTCTGGCACTAGGTGTTCGGTGATTTTCTCATTATTTGTCAGAAATGTAACACGTGTTATATATACATCACCGTACAAATACGATATTTTGCGAAGACCATCGAACACTTTAGTGCTAACTTCTTATAGTTCACATTGCAAAAATTACCGATGGAAGACTGCTTGTCGATTCTTGAGACGCCGTTGATGCCGTTTCCGCTCCATCAGCAAGGCTTAACAAAAATATTTGTCAATAACGCATGGTTCCGAAACCAAAGTGAATGTTGAAATCAAATTGCTCAGTATAAGGAAAAAGAAAGACGGGAAACTGTGGAAAAGCTTACCCCGAGGTGCCAGGTTGATCTCCTACTGAAACACATCCTCGCTTCGTGCCCTTGTCAGAATCTCTCATGCAATCGTGCGGCGCACTTCTCTGGAGTATAGAACAATCGTTGGAGAGTTCCATATGAGCAATTGTCACCGGAACCGGCGAAAAGAGCACGATCAAGGACAGGATTAGGTATCTCACCTTCTTCGCAGTTCGACGTCGACTTGAATATACTTCATCACCTTGGAGGACGTAGCTCTCGTTCGCACGTTTCGTTGAGGGATTCTGGAGGCCATTTGGCTGCATCGATCGAACGGCGGCGCCGGACAGTCTGCTCTGAGCAGTCTGCATAAGTGCAGTTATTGGGAAATGTAGATCATCGTACAACTCTCTTTCTTTTCCGTACTCTCTCGCATTTATACTGAAGTTTCGCAATTATGAAGGTAATTTCATGATTCTGAAATTAAAATACTGCAAATTCGTACGATTCCTTCTGGCGTTCTGTGAATCGCGGAGAGACGAGGACGCGACGGAGTACCCGCAGAGGATCTGTAATGATGTTCACCTTTTTCGGGAGATCGATTGCTAGCCTCAAGCGGACTCCTACGCTAATTTTCTATGTTTGGGGTTGTTTTGGAAGAATCACAAAAAAGGCAAAAATTATTACAAAAGACGCATCTTCAATACAACTAACCGATCGGTCAAACAGCCTAGAAAAACACCCGGTCGCTCAAATCCACTTACACATTGTTGGAACGAGTCTGCGATTCGGCTGAAGTTGGGGCAGAAATCGGGTGGAACCTGCAAGTAGCGATGATCAATTAGTATTACGAATGTTGGGCGAATGACATTCTCTGACATAACTGTTATCTCTCGGATCGTAAAGTTCTCATCCATCGAATGTCTCAATTGCCCGATAACTGCACTAAAGTACTCACCGTCTAGTGGGAGCACGGGCGATTTGGCGAAGCACATCGCGAGGCGGCGCACGCGCTGTCAGACGAGACAAATGGGATTGACGACGACTATGCCTCTCCACCGCCTGCCTCTCTTCATTGCTACGCTCTTCGATTGCTCGTTCAACGCAAGCGGGCAAATAGTAACGTCCATCATCGGCTGGATGCATAACATGCATCGTGCATTCCTCCTCATCGTCGCCTCCATCCAGTACATCATCGTCGCATTGATCAGCATGGGAGGCGTTGCCGGCCTCATGAGGCTCTTCATCTTCAACATCATCTGGATTTTCGGCTTCTGCGAGACTTTCCAGATCTCTAGTCTCTTCTTCCCCTCCATCCATCTCTTCATCTTCAGGTATCCGATCTTCATCATCTTCGTCAATCCGCTCTTCCAATGCATTTCCCTCTTCATTATCTTCTTCCTCGTCCTCATCCGACTCACTTTCGAATTTCAGACGATTGTTCACGGGAACTCGTAGCGAAGAACGTTCCTGTTTCCGTCTCTCCCTCTCAATTCTCTTTCTTGCCACATCTTCATCGTCACTGTCGGTGTCCTCGGATTCCGAGCTGGAGCTCTTGCTGGGATCATCGTCATTTTGATTTCCGGCGTTCATCAGCCCACTATTCAGATCAGTATCTTCATTGGAAGCAACTCTGTCCTCTTGAGGCACTCCATCTTCAGATATCGCAACACTCTCATCTCCACTCTGCTCTTCTCTGATTTCTCGATCCGACTCTGAATCCGACACACCCAGTGCTCTATTGAAGGCCTGTCTGCGCACGTTATCCTTCTTGGCAATGGATATCAGTCGCTTCATCATTTCTTGTTTCGAGACATCCTCCAGATCTTCTTCTACGTCATCCTCGTCTTCAGAGTCCTTGGACGACTCGACGAGCTGAGTGGTAGCGCGAATTAGTGGTCTTCTAGTTGATCTAGAAGAAAACAGGTCTTCTAGTTGATCGGAATCATTATGAGCTTCTTCGTTGCTCCCGTTCTCGTCTGCAACTTCATCGTTCTCTTCAAGGTCGGCATCTTCTTCAGATTCTTTCACTTCCTCCTCATCTTTCTCTTCATCTTCGTCTTCATAGTGCTCCTTGGATGACTTGACGAGCATTCTCGCTTCCCTAATAAGCGCAGACGTTCCACCTTCTACTTGCCCATCACTGTCTTCCTTGCTGCCGTTCTCTTCTCCAGAGTCTTCTGCGATTCCGTCTTCTTCTTGCCCACCAGCATTCTCTTCTTCCTTCTCTTTGACGTTTTCTTCATCGTCGTCAGAGCTAGCAGCCGCTCCAGTGGTTGTGGACGACGGTTCAACTGGAGTCCCCGATGAAACATGCGCAGAAGATGATGTACGAGACCCAGATGAACTCTGAGCTGTCTCTCCCTCCACGTCTTTAGCCTTCACGATGTTCTTCTCAAATACTTCATGGTAATATCTATCGTCTTCGTAGTTATCGGGACCCCTCTCCCGCTCGTATCGTCTCCGGTCATACCCATACTCTTCTCTCACATCGCCAACTCCATGCTCATCATCGTCCATTTCTTCGTCGTCACCTTTTGCTCCATCCTCACCCTCCTTCCCAGCTTCCACTTCTTCCTTTTCCTCCAATTTCTCGATAGGTGCTACTCCATCCTTCGGCACTTGCTCACTCCGCTCATGGGAAGACGCCGCTTTCTGGGCCTCCTCCAACTCCGCCAGTTCCCGTCCCTGTTCCTCGTGCTCCTCCATGTTCTCGCAGAATCGGACGGTTTCTTCATCTCCTGTCGATCCGGCTTCCATTGTGTAAGCAACGGCTGCCGCTGGAGAGACAGGGGCAGACGGCTGAGCAGTTGGAGGATTGACAGCACGTTTCCTCAACCTCAGAATCTCCCTGGCCTCATCCTGATCATCATCGTCGAAAGAAATGTACTCGGGCGACCAGGCTCCCCGCTCCAACTCCTCCATTCGCTGGCTCTGGTCCAGGCGATCGTTGCCGTTGTCGCTGAATCCATCTCCAACCGCTGCTTCATCTCCAGCTTCAGTTAGGAACAGTTCGCCTTGATCGGAAGAGCCAGTGGCAGGCGGAGCATTGAGAGCAGTGGCATCAATCATGCGATCAGTCGGTGCATCGTCATCGTCGTTGCCCTCGGACGATGACCGTTGCTGAGCCTCCCACTCCTCAATCTGCCGGCCCTGTTCGAGGTACTCCTCACTGTTGTCGGCGAATACGGGGACATCGACCCAATCGTCATCATCGAGGGTAGCGTATCTTCCAGGAGCAACATCGGCATCGGCACTGAGCTCCCTCAGACGGTAGATAATGTCAGAAGGTGTGTCAGAAGCAGCAGCTGCAGCCGACCCTGCAACTCCCGGCGCCCGTCGACGTACCGTGAAGCCACAATCCACAGCAGTTTCCCAGCCCAACGAGCGATCCGGCTGAAATTAATACCGTTTTCTCAAGGAACATACTGGCCCAAAAATATAGTATGCCATTCAGTCTTGGGAATCGGACGTTATATCACGGAATGTTTCGCAAATTGTGACTGAGACACTAGTGATAAACTTATACTGTTCCGAGCATCGTAAAGCGGGAATATATGTTTGACATTTTTTATTTGCCTTCCGGAAGTATTCTGAACGTCTATTCTATTCATCCTTCTGATGATGCGTTGATGCGTGCACGCATCAGAAATTTACCGAATCTCTCATTTCGCAATACTCTCTCGCTTCTTCTAATCGGCGAGAGGGCATTGTGAATTGAGAGACCGGTAAATTTTTGCACATCCCAGGCATTCTTATGTCGCTGAGACATCGTCATCGAGCAAAATGTTTCAGTCGCTTTTCATAAGGGGGCCTTGTCCCGCTCA
Organism: Pristionchus pacificus; assembly: GCA_000180635.4. Classification (NCBI taxonomy): domain Eukaryota; kingdom Metazoa; phylum Nematoda; class Chromadorea; order Rhabditida; family Neodiplogasteridae; genus Pristionchus; species Pristionchus pacificus. The sequence goes on from CM026580.1 coordinate 12,414,589, forward strand.
CCTTATGGAAAGACGTTCTGAACGCCAACATGAAATGCGCCAACCTAAGACCTGATGACGCCAAACTCCGTTGTGTGTGGAGAGCGGCGAGCCATGTAGTGGACCCCGTCCCCAAACGGGATAATCGCAAGGAAGAAGAAGAAGTGCCGCTCACCTCAGGGCGTGGGGGCCGCCATGTAGTCACGCGAGTTCGAGCACGTTGATGCTGCTGCAAAATCTGAAATGATGATAACCTACTAGCATGGTCTTTTCATGTGATATATGACTGATGATGCGCTTCGGCCCGAAACAACTCATTCGATGATATCTTCTCTGTATCTTCTCTTTTTTGTCCCTTCCCCGGTAATACTAAGAAGCCTGCCCAGTATCCCCTAAATTTCAAGCATCACTGAGCATCCACTAATAAGTATCTGGTCATAGTCCCCAATGTCCTCTCTTCCACACAAACCTGCTGACGCGTTCTCAATATGCAGTAATTCCTGGTTCGTATCGATGCTACCCAGGGATGCTCGTCGTCCGATGAACCGTCTGTTCCTCGCCATACGCACTGAAAGAAATGACATTGAAACGCGTTATCCGTGGATAGGAAGGCACAGTATTCTCGAAATGGCCTCACGAACTCAAACTTCACCAGCTTGACTTCAAGGGATCTTTAGATAATTGTGGCTGCCTACCGTCAACTGGGAATAAAACGTTCCACAGACGATATTTATTTTATCATAAAACACAATAATATTTTATCATAAAACACAATAATGGCTCCCATTTCCGTCAGAGTTGATGAAATTGCACAATTTTTTGGAATTTGGGCGTTTCAAGTGATGGTCTTTAAGACACAGATAAAAAGAAATAGTCAACAACTCAAGAAAGTACAGTATAAACAGCGTGGTGTGTGGAGTGATTTCGAGCGGCGGAGTGCGCGTGACGTGCACCGGTGCACTTCTCAATTTGCCATTTTTCGCACACGAGGCATTCAATTGATACATTTCGTCACCATTTCGTATTTCAATCGATATGTGCAAAAAAATGACAAATTGAAAAGTGCACCGGTGCACGTCACGGGCACTCCGCGGCTCGAAATCACACCACACACCACGCTTTTTATACTGTACTTTCTTGAGTTTTTGACTATTTCTTTTTATCTGTGTCTTAAAGACCATCACTTGAAACGCCCAACTTGTTCAATTTCCAAAAATTGTTCAATTTCATAAACTCTGACGGAAATGGGAGCCATTATTGTGTTTTACGATAAAATATGATAAAATATCGTCTGTGGAACGTTTTATTCCCAGTTGACGGTACTCCGACTCACCATCGTTCGTGTTCCATCTGCAGCTGTTTGGAAACGTCTCGTACTTGTTCGGCGGACTACCTGCGGTCTTGTCGATGGCCCAGGCTCATCGTCCGAGTCCATCTGTGGCCGGCCGGCGTTCGATGATGATTGCTGCTGGAAAGGTATTACTATAAAGGTATCTCACACGCAATGAATACATAGTGTTGCTTAGAGTTGTGTATACGTAGAGACAAGCAGTTGTAACTATTATCCACAACTGATAAGTATCATGTGTTCGCATGAGCTCTGCCCCCCTTCCTCCGCTCACCTGTCCTCTAGATCGCCTCGCGTCCCTCTCGCGACGACGCTGCTCTTCCTCCTGCGAGGCGGCCATGGCCAATCTCAATCGCCGCTGGTCGTCATCGTCAGAGGAGTTCAGCTGCAATGCGATGCGTATTTGTCATGATCAGGGATAAAAGATGCAATGACGCTATCATTCCAAGGGATTCGTCAAGTAACCGCAGTATGTCAGTGTCATGCCGCCTTCCCCCCACTAATAACAGTTTCCCTGTTTCATTTATGAAATCTATCTTGGTGGATATCCGTGTTTCAATCAGCGGACCAATTTGTGTACTTTCGGCGTAAAGCTCCAAAAACTGTTTCTCCTTAAAATTTTCATGAAATGTAAAATCTACTCGTCCACTCACCGGACGTCGCGCAGCCTCCTCCCGCTGCTCCCTCAGCGAATCCGCGATCGCCTGCCGGTACTCCTCATCACTGGACGTATGCGACTGAAAATTAGTGAATTATCGCACGAGGGCAGTATTTTCAGTAATATCGTACGTTTAGTACCCTTCACTTTCTCGCACTCTTACCATTCTCACTTTACTACTCGCACTCTTGCTATGGAATGCTCGCACTCTTGCTATGGAAAAAGTTAATCGTCATTTGGGGCATCGCGATACCCTTCGAGAGTTGTCAAAATCTGACACAAAAAAGGCTTACCTCGCTGCGGAAATCACCCCGCCATCCATCGCTTCCAAACGGAGGGAAAATGTCTTCATCCGAAGGCTGTAAAGTGCACAATTGATCTGCCTCATTGAACGTAGAATGATCTCGGCAGAAGGAGGTAGTAGAGGTATACAAGGTCAAGGGATTTCTCGCGGCGGCTGCACTAGTAGAAGGGATACCGATTTGACCCGATGATAGAGTGACTACAGTACGGTACTGTACTGTCCGGTGCTTTCTAGTTGCCGTCTTTCTAATTTCAGTTATGCGTATAGATGGCTTAGTTTGCTTTGGTGGTGGAAAGGAGTTATATTGAGTTATTCTGCCTTATCCAAGCTCACCTCATCTGCATCTCCTCTAGGAAGTGTTGGAATTGTCCATCGGGCGCCCAATTGTGCACCACCGCCACGTCCCTGAATTAAGGTACTTGTTCTCGAGCACTTGCTCTTGAGAGCACTTAATCGGATGAGAAACATCGAATGATGACTGGATGAGGACAAAAAATGTATGTTTTCCTTCGGTTTTCGGATTGAGAACCTATTGGCAAAGTGCTTTATTGTTTAGTTCTCGTCGAGTGTCATCCGAACGTTCTCATCCGACCAAGTACCATTATTACTTTCTAGAGTTTCAAGAACGGCAGAATAGTATTACATGCCCTTCCCTATCTAACCCCGCCCATGTAATAGAAAGGGAGAGGTGGGATGAGGCCGGCACCGTCTTCCGCTTTTCGAAGGCGATATGAGGGAAGATGGGAAGGGCATGCAATACTATTGAGCTCGGTGTTGAGTCGACAATCGTATTACTTACCCTTCCTCTCGAACGTCCTCGTCCTCGTTGATCTCTCATGTGCCGTCGATCACTGCTCACTAGTCGTTCGAATTCGCGAGATTCGGCTTGCTCTCGCTGAAATTAGTCACCATTAGGACAAAACGCCTCCTCGACGTGCACATTGATTCCGGGAAGGTGATAGTGCAGCAACCACCTATTTTATAGAACGTGAGATCCACCAGTAGCTTTCAATGACAAATGGCCTCTTTCCCACAAGCTCTGTCACCACCGCCTAGTATCCAAGAGGGGGGCGATAAGCACCCAATTTTCGGTCCAGCCACTCACCATCTCCTCCTCCAGTGTGAGCAGCACCAGCTTCGGTCGACGCATCTGTAAAAGACGGTTAGTAAAAAAGGTAAATGTGTATCTACGTAAAGCGATAAGAAAACGCTAGGTGGAAAGCCAGCTGTTAGATGTTGATCACGGTCGGTTCTTGAGAAAAGATGAATAATTTGCATCGAACTGACAATGCCGTGGTCGTTGTGGACCATGTGTTGATTCCACCTTGTTGAAAACTTTCATCATTTTTTTCTCCTGATGAAAGTTTTCAACAAGGGTTCGACGCTGTCTCAAAAGGAGTGTTCGCCCTCTTTGCCTCTCTCTTTTCCAAGATAGTTAGTTCTGCGAGCATGATCACTCATAGTAGTTCTTTGTCGCCTATCTTGAGAGAGTCCTCCCACCTTTCTCCCATTCTTCAGCCGTCGTATATACTTGATGTAAGCTCGACATGTCGGGCAACTCCGTCCTCCCTTCCTGATCCAACCCCTCAGGCAGCCAGCGTGGAACCGGTGTAGACACTCGCCCTTTTCGTTCTTTGAGAATACCTGAAAACAATCAAATCTTTTGTCTTCTACTGACGACAGAATCACTGGGAAACACCTAGTGCTCCCTAGTTATCTGACGGATCGGAAAATGACTGCAATGATCCCTGAATATGCGAGCAGATGCGCATAGTCAGGAATAGTGAGGTAAAATTATGAATAAATCACGGGAGGACTGCTGATTTTTCTTGATTTCACGTCTATCCTGCCCAGAAATGAGAACATTCGTTGGCTAAGATTGGCTAATCGACACTCTAAACGTGGCAGGTTTAGCTCTCCCTACGCTGTGTCTCTTCTTTCCTTCATGCTCTGTCGCTCGAACTAGGGAAGAACTCGGGGAGGGGGAGCTAAACCTGCCACGTTTAGAGTATCGTTTAGCCAACCCTATCACTCACCGCGTGTCTTCTCATTTCACTGAGGCAGATAGAAATATCCGGGCACTACAACGCTAGTAGCGTCATGATTGGCTAATGAAACATAAGTTTTATTGTTATTGTCGCCTATCCTCAATGATTCACATCTATTCTCTCACCGCGTGTCTTCTTATCTTGTCGAGGCAGATCATGCATTCTTCATCGATGTGCGCTCTCGGACAGCACTTCTTGTGTTTCTTGCTCCTCTTACGTTCGTCACTCTAGAACAGGGAAATTGCCAACAATATGCTTAAAGGGACCCGGACACACAAATGAAGTAAAGTTCAGAAAAAAGTGCTGATTTTTCTGAGAAAATCTCAAAAAACCGCATATGATTTTTTTGAAAGAAGTTATGATTTTTCAAAGTTACGCCGCTAAACACAGTATGCCGGGGCGCACGGCTAAAAATTGAAACTTTGAAAAATCATAACTTCTTTTAAAAAAATCGTAAAAAAATGCGGTTTTTTGAGTTTTTCTCAGAAAAATCAGCACTTTTTTCTGAACTTTACTTCATTTGTGTGTCCGGGTCCCTTTAACGCCGCTCCCATTGCTTGCATTAATTTCAAACCAATCTAATCAAGACAATAGTGTACCTACCACAAAACTTCTAGTGTGTTTACCTTTGCCGCTGCTGACGCTGCTCCCGATGCCTCTGCCTGCTGCTCCTCAACTGCTCCTGACGCCTCCTCGGGCTGACTGCCCTGTAAGAATTTGAGACTTCAACAAGTTAATGTCGTGGTCAATCTCTCGCCCTTATTTGTTTCCAGGCCTGTACAATAACGTTTGCTATCTCTAATAATGTTTGTAGCGTACGCGGCAAGGACTATGGTAATCACTCAGATAAGAAGTGTTCACACATCTCTTTTACACTAACCACTGCAGCTGCTGCCGCTTCGCTGGACATTGAAGCCGGGAATTCGGGTGGCACCTTGAAAGAAGCTTGTTGAGGGAAGCAATCTTGAGAGTGAGAATCTCACCGGGTCAGTGTCTTCCGGACAGGAGCACGTGGCGCCATCATCTGTGTCCTGTGCAGTGCGTAATGATTAGAGCATCCTCGGTAGGATAAAGAATCAGTTTCGACGATATTTTCGTTTGGGCCAAACTCTGGCAAGGCAAGTGAAAGGTCACGTCTTTCGACAATCGTGTAATATGAACCATATATTTTCTTTGTTTTATTGTATAACCCCCTATTCAAAAGCAATTTTTCCTGGACAAGAAGATGATGAAGATGCCTACCGAGCTCGTGTAGTCGGTGAATCCAGAAGAGGACGAGTGGCGGGTTCCGTACAAATCGTGGTCATCGGACGATGACGCCAGCCCTGTGTGGTTCTCCTGGTCATCGGACGATGACGCCAGCCCTGTGTGGTTCTCCAAGAAATATGGGGACACTGCTGCAATCCGCGTCGGCGGTAGGCGCCTGGACGCCACCCCTCTGCCCCTTCCGCCTCGAACGGCCAACGAGCCGAACGGCCTGCTACGACGCGCCCCACGACCTCGGGGCACCACTGCAACGGGCGTGGACAGAGCTGGATCGTATCGATCCGGCTGCGAAGGGTGACGGGCACTTCGGCGAGCCTGTGCAGGTAGTTGTTACCATTACATTGTGTTGATGGTAAGGGTAACCCCCCGAATATACCACTTGAATGCGCAAGTTGGGCGGCGATCCACTTTTTTCACTAGAAACTAGTAAATTATGCTTCTAAATCAGCAGAGAGTAACGCTTACAACGGGTTCATGGTAAAGATAACGCCATTTGAATGCACATGTTGGATGATTCATAGGGATTTGCTCTGGACACTTGCAAATTATGATTCGAAATCATCGCTTAAGGCTGGTTGAATTCGCGAAAAAAAGTTCCAAATCAGACTAAGCCGCTTACCGAGCTAGCTGATCGGACATTGCTGGCTCCTCGCTGTTGAGCCGATCGGCCAGTGGACGGCTGCCGGACGAACACATTATCGTCGTCCCTGAAAGATGGTGATCATTACTCGAGCCACTCTAATCGATGGTGATCATTACTCGAGCCACTCTAATGGGATTGATGAAATGTGCGCGACGAGATTCATGAGGGCCATGTCCGGTGGCGCAGCGGATGGAGGAGGGACGAGGCGGCTCGGTCGGGATGGATGAGCGGCCGAGGTAGACGGGTGAGTATCGAAAGTGGATCTGGGCAGCGGATTGCGGGGCTGTGTAGGACGAGACCGAATGGATGGAGACGCTGAGTTGTGAGCGGGCAGCTCCTCGTCGTCACCGTCAGAGAGCTGCAGTTAATTAATTATTTACTCATATTTTAAATAGATTTATAACCAACACCTACTCTTATCTGTTCTCGAGCAATCGCACAAACCGAAAAACAATCAATGCTAATCTTATAGCGATTTACAAAATGCTATAACATAAGTAAAGTAGAGGAACTGTCTCGCTCTCTCACTTTCGCTTCAAAGATCTACTAAAGAGAATTGTGGAATGATGGAGCCAGGCGAATGTTCGTACCTGAATAACTTCCGGGTAGACTTTCCGTTCCGTCGTAGGGGAATCGATGGAGACAGCAACAATCCTTCTGCCTTCCTCCTGAAGCATAAAACCTATTAAGATCTCGCACCCTCCTTCGTCATCAAGCTCCTCAAATTTTTTCGAGATTTGAACGTGTAATGGTAACGGAACTCTTATACTCTCATTCTTCGCATGTCCCCTCATGGACGTCATGAATGGGAGCTGTTACCTTCCTGTACCAACAACGAGACAATACTTGCACATCTCATGACTGTGCAGCTATATGTACAACACCGACAGAAATGAGAGAATCGAGAGGGTCACATCAGCTGTAATCTCCAATGGAGGGATGGAACGTACAGTCGCCTCTCAAAAAGACGAGAACACAAAATCCTCGAAAAAGAGGAATGCGAAGCGCTTTAATCCAAGAGTAAAGCTGAGGAATTGCGCAAGTAGAATGAGAAAATCAAAAAAGCGCTCGCAAAAGTAATATAATACTCACTGTACGGTATCGTGACCTTCGATGATGACTGGATGACGAAGCCTGGAATAAATAAATAATTTTACATAATATTGAACGCAAAATATTACGTGCTCATTTACGTGCTCAAACTACAAGCATCTATGGACTCATGGAGGAGCTAACCTCAACATTAGACCAACAGCATTCTCTCGTCAATCCACTATTACACCCCCTTGTATCATAGTGACTCGTTTTTTTTCTACTATTCTAGAGCAACCTCTCTTAGCTGTGTTGACTGGACGGCACTTTGGTCGGAAGGCGCATCAACGACCACGACATCATCGTCCTGTGATAATCATATAGCGATATAGTAATTTTAACAGCTGGCGCAAACAGTTGATTGGCGACATACAGCATCGCGCGAGATGTCGTAGCCTTCTTCCCTCAACGCATTCTCTACATACTCGATGGCCCCAGCGAGCGCTGCCTGCAAGAGCACAGTGAAAGAGACCTTTTAGGGCGGCCTTTCCAACGGGTCCCACCTAGCGTTGTCTTACGACTGTAAAACGGCTTGACGTGAATACGCCTTATCTTTAAGTTTTAGTGATTTGACTAACTATTACACCCCCTTGTATCATAGTGACTCGTTTTTTTCTACTATTCGAGAGCAACCTCTCTTAGCTGTGTTGACTGGACGGCACTTTCGTCGGAAGGCGAATCAATGGCCACGATATCACCGTCCTGTGATATTATATTAATTATATAGCGATATAGTAATTTTAACAGCTGGCCCAAGCAGTTGATTGGCGACATACAGCATCGCGCGAAATGTTGTAGCCTCCTTCCCTCAACGAATTCTCGAGATATTCGATGGCCTCAGCGAGCGCTACCTGTAAGTACACGTGGTGGCCTGACCTTTCTTTACTAGCGTAGCCAGCGGGTCCCACCTACCACCTAGTCTTACAACTGTAAAATGGCTGCGGATACGCCTTATTTTAAAGTTTTAGTGATGGGGCTAACCCCTCGCACGTACCTCATCCGTAGCTGGATGTGATACTGGTGGAGCTGCCGTTTCTCCATCGACCACGACATCGTCGTCCTGAGTATCATTGAGTGTTAGTGTAAATAGCTGGCATAAATAGCTGAAGACAGTGCGTCTATCTCAGTTCGAGAGAGGAACGCATCTTTCACTCTCCGAATATGATGAGAGAAGGAGGGAAAAAGAAGGGAGAGGATAGATTCGCATGCCCTTTGAATAACGAAATTAAGACAGCAAATGAACATTCCCAATCAAAAATCAAAGCATAGCGCTTGCGAACCACTTGCGTTTCAATTTTTTTTAACAAAACAAACACTTACTGGTTGGCTCGGTTGTTGGACGGTGCGTGTGGCGGAGCGCAACGACTGGAATTATTTAATTAATTTAAAATTATCAATCAATTGAGATATTGAGCCGTTCCTGCACCCGTCTGATAATTGATCTCTCACGCAAACAGCCACATTTTTGGGGTTCACGTGCTCGACTTTTGCATGCTCACAACCCTATCTTCACTTACCCGTCTTCGGGAGGTTGATGGGACTGCTCGTTCATTAGAAGGAGCGTCGCTGACCATGGCGCTCGCAGCATCGTTCTGCAATAGATACCGTCAAGCGGGAGGAAAATGATACATGTACTGTATTGTACGGTATTTTACGGTACAAAAAAGTGCAGGCTGCCATTTCCGTCAGAGTTGATGAAATTGCGCCAAATTTGGATTTTCACCTTTTCAAGTGATTGACTAAAATGCATTTTCTGGAAATTTAAATTGGTTGCTCCTAAATAGTCAAACTCGAAAAGCATTGAGTGGTGTAAAATTGCGTGGTGTGCGTGCGCTTGCGTGCGCAGGTGCACTTTTCATTTTGCATATTTTGACCGACCTTTCGCTCATTATATTTTTAATAGAGTAAAGGAGACAATGTGAAAGGAATTGCTAGAAATAGGCAAAATGTAAAGTGCACCAGCGCACACAAGCGCACGCACACCACGCAATTTTACACCACGCAATGCTTTTCGAGTTTGACTATTTAGGTACAACCAATTTAAATTTCCAGAAAATGCATTTTACTCAATCACTTGGAAAGGTCAAAATCCAAATTTGGCGCAATCACTGAACGAAATGGCAGCCTGCACTTTTTTTTACCGTAAAATACCGTACAATACAGTACATGTTTCATTTTCCTCCCGCTTGACGGTATTATTATCGCCGGAACGATTGATCGATCTTGGAGAGTCCCCTTCACTCAGCCCACCAGCGCTTGTCACGTACCTGTCTCCCTGCAGTCGCCTCCTTCTCCTCCTTCGCCGTCTCAACGTCGACATCTTCGCCGATGATTCCGTCATCCCCCTGCTAGAGTAATGGTCAACACGGTAATCGAGGTATACGAATCTCGTTTCCCGGGTGTGCTATACAATCGCACACGATTCTTGCACCTTCGCGCTCGGGTAGTTGGCGTTGCACCGGGTGTTTATTAACATCACTGTCTTATCTTCCCTCGTCCCCTTATTACTGTCCTAAACCCAGACCTAACAGCAGTAACTAAAGAGATTGCTGCTTGATATCACTACTATTACTAGGTAAGATGCGGATTCAGACCTGGCCGAATATGAGCATCATGGCAAAAGCCGAAAAAGAAGGCGCTTTCCTCTACGTCACGCGATTTGTTCTATTCAGACGCGAGAAAGTATGAAGTATATAGAGCGCTTCTTGATATTATCACGTCACGCATGCCTACTCTCCACGAGCTAACACCGTGTTTATGACTAGATTACGCGCACTTTTATCCATGCTCATCAAAATAACCACGATCTCGACTACTAGAACGCTATTCGTAAAAGTGGCCCTTCTTCCCGACCTACTGGCCTTTCGTAACTCATTGAACGGTAGCCCAGCGCTAGATGTCAGGGCGTGCTTGGAACTACTTTTTGATAACTCTGATGTTTTTAATTACTGGCTAAACGGTTGCAACTTCGCTACCCAAGGCCAAGACTCTCTAGTGCATCGTTGAAAAAACTCCATAAAAAAAAACGAAAAAACGTACTGACCTTCTTTTTCTTCTTGGATGGTTTCTTCTCGTCTTCACTCTCCCTGTCCCTTCCCTTGAGACGCACAGATCGACGTGGTCCTGTCGGCATGCTCGACATCACAACTGCAACGAATTATAGATACTTGCCAAGGAGAACTGTGATGAAAGCTATGACCACTATTTAGTTGCACAACCCACGACGGTAACACCGGCTAGAGAGATTCATGCGTTGCGGTCACGCGTTCACAGAAGCGCGAAAGCGAAAATGCTGGAAATTTGCCAGTAATCTACCGTACCTACCGTAATCTGCGCTGGGGCACATAACTGACGGTCAAAAACAGGGGTGTGAATTTGCTAGAGGTTGGAAGCATTTTAGGACTTGTTTTTTTGCACGATAATTTCGAACATGGTCTAGAACTTTAGCAAATTAAGAAAAACTGATAAAAATGACCGATCTGCGTTGCGTCATTTACTGGTAGACGTCATTTACTGGTAGCGCCAATGAGAGCCGGTAGTTGGGATCCGTCATTTGCATCAAACTACGGAAATTCGAATTTCCCAATTTTTTTCGAATGCGTTTGTCTTTCACCGCGAAGAGCGTTAGGGTTTTAAGCAACCTTGTTATTTTTTCAACCAGCCGTTCGCATTAATTTGTAACCGTCGTGCAACCTCCTTGCCAACTCACTTCGATGAACGACAACAGACGACACGCACGCAAAGGTACGCCCAGAGGCCAAGGAATTGAACCTTGTGATAGTCAATCAAGTTTGCTCATTCGAGAGCGAGGAAATTTGCTTTATCAGTTCATACATGGAACTACATACATACAAGCCACAATGATCGACACTGAGGGCCACTGAAATTCCAATAACCGCTACTAACGGGAACTTACACCTCGGAAAAACGATTACAGTCGAGAGCACGCGCGTCTATCCCGCCTCGAATCCTTCGCCCTGGAACAGCTAGTTTGATCTTTGTGTCATTCTCACTCATTCAAACAATTTAGTCGTTCATCATATTCGAAATCGGCGGTCTAAATGAGTTGGTCTGATTCACTCACAGGCTAGCTCGTTGTTTCGAGCCGTTGGGCTTCGCGTCGAGCTTCGCGGGCAGCAGCGGCGGCGACGGATTTGTCCCACCTCTTTAGTAGAGCGGATTTTCCCGTTTGCTTCTGCAAAAATGCAGATTTACTATTTTTTGAAAAGCACATGGTTTGAGAGACGAAACATTGTTTAGAGTTACCACTAGGAGGAGAGTAGATGTAACACTAAAACTATGCGCCTTCCTAAAGTCTAAAACTCTGATATCTTCACTTTTTCTGTATGTCAGTGGAAACAGGAAGGTAATTTGTTGTGGAGAGATTCAAATTGAGCGTTAGAAACTCGCCTTCTTGATGTTCATATTGCTGGAGTCCGTGCCACTGTCCTGCAATGCATTGGATCATCGTGGATGTGACTAATCCGTCTCTTCACCACTCGCTCACACTGTCACAATAACACCGTTCCATTCACAACACAATACTGAATCATCATATATTGGGGTGTGATTGCAATGGCTCCTATCCAACAACCAGTTTAGCGATTTTCAAAGCTTGAACTAGTTCAAGTATAAGAAATCTAACGTTAAATGCAAAAGTTGAAACGGTTGTCGACTTTTACATCGCTCAACTAGTTCCAACCCCCGGTTCGACTTTCGATATGTGCATCAATCATCTAGTGAATGTATGAACGAGACACCATACCGATCTAGTGTAGGCAGCGACCATGTATCTTCGAATTCGCGCTGCTTGTCCGCCAATTTGATATGGTCCTTTTCGCTGGGGGGTCACTCAGGACGCGAGATCTGCGGCGAAAACTATACAGCGTGTCGCTAGAGAGTGACGAGGATCGTGATCGTGGCCGTCCCACGGTCGTCCCACGTGCCACTCCTCGAGATCCCTCCCTTCCTCTTCCTCGTCCACGTGCAGATGACACCGACACATCGTCCTCGACAGCTGCAATTCATTCATTAATTTGTAAGATTCTTGGTTTAAAATTGAAGATGAGTAGAAAAACTGCTAACTGAGGTGAAGGGAAGAGATAGAGAAAGACTTCCTTGAATAATGTTTGATTTCACAATAAGATGAACATGTTGCATTTGTACTAGTGTTCAACGAGTAACAGTTCTCGAACTGAAAGTTGCTTTAAAAAATTTCTAAGCCGTTCACTCATGAATCGTCAATATTGTGAACTAAGTGTATGTGTGAGCTAAGTTTATTTTTGAACTAAGTGTATTTCTAAGTCTTTTACTTATGGATCCTCAATATTGCGAACTTAGTGTTTATTTATCGAGGCACATCGTCATAACTAACCACTGCAATCAACAGCGCACGATGTTCCAAACGTCATGTCTCGGTTACTTCATTCCCGCCGATATTACGGGCGCGGTTTTTCTACGACATTTCTTCTGCGCTGTTTACAGTACTCCTCTGATTTCAGAGTTCCTACAGTGTGCCACATCCTCACAGAGCTCTGCCACTTTCCTCACATAGACCCCTCAGTGTCACACACATTATCGACCGAGAGGCACTCCTCATCTCTCCTCGCTCAATCTCCTCTCTCAGCCTAATGTTGGCGCTGTTTCCATGGATGCGAGGGATGAGAGAGGTGAAACGTATCATCTTCTCCCAAAAGGAGCGAGAGATAGGAGGAGAGAAGATAGAGATTGATGTTAGGAAGAGTATCGAATCTATTGAACTAAAGTATGTAATGGATGATCGCCAGGGAACAGAATACCCATAATTCTCACTCTTGGTTCAGTTATTATTTTTTAATAAAAAAAGAAATACTTACCGACTGGCTCGGTAGTTGACGGAGGCGAGAAGCGGAGATCGAGAACTGAAAATGATTAATTGATTAATTGTAATTATTTAAATAACTACACTAAACACTTATTCGTTCCTTCCCCCAGTATTTGTCACTATTAAAGTTACAAGGGCCAAGGACTGTGTTATGTTCCTGTCATGTCTATCACATTTTTAAAATGATACGATTGTAATTGCACACCTATTAAACTATTCCGCGCGGCAAACGCGTTAGCTCCGCCCACTTTCACTTCCTTTTACGCGTTTTCAGCCTATTTTCACTATCTTTTCTTAGTTTTTAATGATAAAACACGATTTCTGGTCTGGTTTCGCGTTCATTAAGCACAAATTATATAATAAATACTTAAGTTTAATCGCGATCATAGTTTAGTAGCAATTTTGTTACGCGCGGAACAAGAAACAACTTTGCGTCAAAATGTGATACTAAGCCTGTTCCCGCGATAACTCCCGTTTACTAAATATATTTTCATGCGTAAGATGTTTATATAATTGAATAACTCAAGGGACAACCCGTGAAGTACGCGATAGGGTATGTTTCTTCAGCCCAATGAACTGCAAAATAGTAATACTTTAGAGTATAGATCACAATGTGACACTAATCAGTGCTATGTCAGAAACGATCGCTTTTTAAAGCAACAATCATGATTTACTAACTTTTTTAATTTATAATTACAGTTTTAATTAAATATTCGAGCGCACCCGCCCTAAATATTCCAAAGTTTGATGCTGCTTACCGGATTTGATGGTCTCACAGCTCCGAGTGCTTGCTATCGATGGAAGCACGAAGATTAGCCATAGAATCGGCAGAAACACAGCAGCATTGGCTGAAAAGCATCGGAATTATGACAGAAGGGGAGAAGGAAAGATGAGGAGGACGGAAAACATCGATAAAGAGGGATATGATGTGGCAGGAACGCTCCATTCGCTTTGAGAAACGCGATAATATATTTGATAAGAAAAGGAAAGAGCTTTAGTGCAATGTGTATGGGGAAGAAGGGCGAAAGGGGCTTGGAAAAAGACGAGAGCGAGGGAAAAAAGCGAAAAGACGCGAACGCTGTTCGATTGGGCCTCGGACGACCGCACTATTAGAAGGAAATGGCGTCGAAGGGAAGACAGGAGATGGGAAAGATTCCCATTACGTGGCACTAAGATAATAGAGGGAATAGATGTGCAGGGATGACGAAAACGACAGGAAATCCAGCGAGAGAGCGAAGAAAATGAAGGCCAAATTTCCAAAAATGGCTATTTGCTCGCATTTTGTGCGGAACTGAGCGAAAGCCGAGCTGGCAATGAAATGGAGCATCACTGAGTGTGAGCCAAACACTTTTGAATAGGTGGGGAAGAGGGAAAACAAGAATAACGAGGAAAGGAAGAGCCAGGGCTCTATCGCAACAGCGCCGTTGCCTAGGCGATAAGCGCACGGCAGGGGTCGTTAGCACGCGCGAGTACTTGTTCTGGTCATAGAGTGACATTAAAAACGTGTTTTGCGTGAGTTTAAACCCAGTGAACAATCGAAAATTCGCAATAAATTTGTATAAACAACTTTTGAACTCGAGACCCCCGGCATTGAGCCGGAACCGGAAAACAGCGGAATACATCGGAAAAGGCGTCGCTAAACATAGCGCGGCTTGCTAACCAAGGCAAATTCGCGAGCGCACACTCGCGGAACTATTTAGAAAATTGTAATAGTAAGCAACTATTAAATCAATTTAAATAATTAAATAAATTCATTACAATTTCAAAATTAATGTCAAACTAACGGTGTTTAGCGAGATCTGCGTCTTAGTGCCCGCCCCCAAGCGGCTGGAAATAACACTACACACTGTCTCCGCTCTCTCCCAACCAAAGAGCTACTCTCGAAATGGCTCAGCCAACTACTCTAGAGTGGCAGTATAGAGTAAGGGACTCGCCCTGTCGAACGCGAGAAGGAAGGCGGACCGAGGTGAGACTATTGTGAACTTTGGCCAATGACTTATCCACTTGGGTGATTACTTGAGCAAGATAAGCGCTTGGCTGCAGTAGTGTTTTATGCCTAGGTGCGCGCAAATCGATGGCATCCTTTATGTTTGTGGGGCTGTGCTTCGAGCTTTGCCACCTTGACTCGAAGAGAATACTAGTATACGGTATTTTGCCCGATTTCCGAAAGAACCGTATGCGTTTTGCAGAGATGTCTTAGAAAATATTGGACAGTAGGATATGTAGTCCGCCTAACAGCTGACCTTTAGGTCCCACCTAGAGTTGTCTTGCGTCTGCAACTCTCTTACGCTCAGCTTTACTTTTAATGAGCCCGATTTCCGATGAAATAGTGTGCGATTTGCAGCGATGAGAAGACGCGCCGCGCGAAACAAGACAACCGATGGCTCGATTCCTCCCGTCGTTCCGGCCGTGTCGACTGCCGTCTACGAAGTCTTCCCGTGTGCAGTGTGTGGATTGGGTATGCAGCAAACGGAGGTGAACTTGTTTTTCTAAAGAATGATCGTCACACATAACTTATTACTTGGGTAGTTGCCTCACAATTAGGCCCAGTTTTGTCGAAACTGTACACTTTCCCAGCCGAAACGGAGTACTTATTCATTTATTGTTCAAAGAATCGAAAAATAATATAATCAATTAAAATCTGCATTGATCTATTACTGTGGTTGGGCCTTTGGCCTACGCATTTGACCAGAAACGAGTGGCAGTTCACAACACCTGAGGGAAAAGCGTTCTCGCTCCAAACCGTTACACACTTGAGCACGATCTCTTCATCTCATCCAATCCACGATAAAAATATCCACAATTTGTTTGTCAAGAATGAGTAAAAGAAGGCTTCATAGCTTCACCGCAACTCTCCTTTTCGACAACAGTCGCGTGCTTTCACTTGGGGAGGATAGCCATTCTCTGTTACATCCTCGCATTTATTCCGATAAGAGCGACTTTGAGTGCTGTTAGTCAGCAACGAAAACATATCCATACTCGGTTTAGATTGCTGACTTTCACTTCCCATCCACTTACGGGAATAATCGGTTTCATCCCGCTTAATTGCTCGCCGTCATTTTTGTGAGCCGCTGACTCTCCCTAAATCTCGGCAAAAAAACTGAGCAGGTTCATTGGGAGTACTGTAACATGAGTGGAAAAGAGTTTTGGTATGTTCCATTTTCGATTCTCTTCAAAGTAATGCGAAATAGTTTTGGCCGAAGAAGATCGTAAAAGTAATGAGCACTTTTCTGCCGTGAGATTGATGAGATTAGATCGACATCACATGGGCGAAACCAGTTCATACTAAGTAATGGGATGGTATTTTTGGGGGAAGTATAAACCGAATTGAGGCGGGGATTTTCGAATATATTTAAATAATATTTAATCAATTAATTATTTGCAGACGATAATCTTCCTCGAAGATTGCTGGCATCGCTTCCACGATGCGTGTATTATGCAGGTCTTTAACGACGCACCGGTAAGTAGAAATATCAAATGCTTGTGGGAGGTTCAATCTCCACTGCACAGCATCAGTGGAAGTGGATGTTCCCAATCGAACTAACTCGATCTGAGACTTGTTGTGAATTTCAAACTAAATAGATGGAGTTACTATGTTAGTATTGAGCGGAAGGTTCTTGATTGATTATTGGTTTTTATTGTAATACATTGTAACCATAACTTTAGAGGCTGTACTGTAGAGGCGAACTCCGATACCGATTCAGTTCGATTGTGCTTGTCTCCTGAATCGTTAAATCAATGTATAAATGTGCAGTGAAGATCAAATATCATCATTATCTCCATTCAGCTCACCGAGTACCAAGGCTGCCCGATATGCAAATTCGTGCCTCGGCGAATGTTCAAGGAAACTCGCGGACCAACGCACTGCAGAGCATCCGTGGATGTGGACATTCCCATGTCCAAGCTGGTCAGTCGCGTGCTTTGTATTACCAAAGAAGTTCATACACATAGGTGCCACTATTATAGAGACACTACGTCCTACTATGCATTACATGTCCAAGCTGGTCATTATCCTGCACTTATGATGTATGGAAGCTCACATGCTTACGGGAAATTACTCGTACTCTCCACTATGGTTTGAAAAGCGCACAGTGGTATGCTCGTCAGAGTGAGAAGAAGAGATGTCGGCATAGTCAGGGATGAGGGGAGCCGAGTCAAGGACTGAAGGGATTGTCTCCCACCCATTCTCGAATAGACCCATCAGTCTCTGGTATTGAGTTCCTACTAGGCCACCTAGTGAATTTCCTACTAGGCTCCTAGCTAGGAAACTAGTAGGAGTTGAACTAGGTGACCTAGTAGGAAGACATGGAACACTAGGTCACCTAGTAGGAAATGAACTAGGTCACCTAGTAGGAAATGAACTAGGTCACCTAGTAGGAAATGAACTAGGTCACCTAGTAGGAAATGAACTAGGTCACCTAGTAGGAAATGAACTAGGTCACCTAGTAGGAAATACCCGAGGGGAGAGGGGATACTGATTACTGTAAGAAAAAGCGTCTCTCGTATTTTCACTAGGAATGCGGATTACTGTAAGAAAAATCGTCTCTCGTCTCTTCTATTGCACGCTGTACATTGGATCAATCATATTTGATTTTATTTCCTTCGACGACATCAATCAACATGAGAACAGTAATTAAAACAATCAAGAATCAATCTAACATGAGCAGAAATGAGAAATAAAAGTGCACAAATATAATCTTCTAATATCCATTTGATCGATCTTGTGATGGAAGGGAAAAGTATATGTGCGCCTGACTTCTCATCGGGCCGTAGAGCACGAACTTTCCTTAGAATACTCATTCGAGTGACATGCCTATGAATAAAGTCATGAACAATATTTCGAATTGTGGGGTACCTGGATGATTGCCTGTATTCAACGCCTCTTGTTGCGCATACTCGTCTACCGAACATTAGTACCCTGACATGAGTAATTTTATAATCACCTGAAAAATTTCTGGCTCACTTATTGATCGATTCGAATGATGAGAGGGAGAAGTCGTCAATCGATCCCAGTGAAATCATTCGCTGAGCTGCATGACCAAGAACGACCTATATTGTAGAAATAAGCTAATGAGATAAGTTATCCGATGACTTACATGAAATTTGTATGTGAATACACTTTTCATCCCTTCTGTCGCATATTGAGCTTGAACCAAGTCCGAGACCTCAAAAATGTACACAGGGAGTATGATGAAGTTGCACCTTAAAATTGTAAAATATACAACTACAAAACGCGGCACTAAATAGGATGCGCGCGGCACTAAATAGGATTCCAAAAAGATGCGCGCACTCAACGAAAGAAAAGCAACACGAAAAATATATAATAAATTAACGGTAAGTGGCGGAAAATCAATAAATCAAAATGTCGAAATAGTGTGTGCACTTCGCGCGCCAACGTTCTTTGCGCAGAACAAGCGCTAGGTGACCTAGTAGGAGCCTGCACCCTTGCCCGAGAGGGGTGCTAGGTGGCCTAGTAGGAAGTGAACTAGGTCACCTAGTAGGAAGTGAACTAGGTCACCTAGTAGGAAGTGAACTAGGTCACCTAGTAGGAAGGTATAACCACTAGGTGGCCTACTAGGAATGGGGCCAGACGGCTTTTTGACTAGGTCACCTAGTAGGAAGTGGACTAGGTCACCTAGTAGGACGAAATAGCCTCAAATTTGCACTAGGTCACCTAGTAGGAAACGCACGAAAATGGTCATTCACTAGGTGGCCTAGTAGGAACTCAATACCAGAGGTTGATCTATAAACCGAGAGATTTTGCGTTTTCTTTTGGTTGGTTGTGACTTGCGACTTGTCTGAGCCCCCATCTGAGCTAAATCTTTTAGAGACAGTTGAGAGTAGTTTCCTCACACGGTGTTTTTAACTAGTCTTAGGGAACTTTGTACAAAACATAGATCTGGAAAACGATTCTGCTGAAAATGAGGGAATGACGACATTCCCCCTTCCAGAGCACTCTCATCTACAACGTACTCGACAAGGAGAATCTCATCGCGGACAAGGAGGACATTCCCGTGTGCACTCGCGTACTCGAGAAGTTCTACGTATTCATGTGAAATTATAATTCCTTGTAAAAAGAGAATTAGTTATAAGGGACAAATATAATAGGCATAGGACGGAACATGATGATATTCTCATAGAGCAATAGTGGAATTATTATGAATGCGATTCCACTCAAAATATTATTTTGCAGTGCAACAGGAATCGATGCGTGCACTGCCTCTCTGCTCTATGAGGACCTACTCAAGAGCAAGCTCGGTCGACTATGCAGACGAATGTTGGAGGAGATAGCTAGTGGTGAGAACATTGACCGTTAACACGCGTGAATTCGCATGAATAATATGTGGTGTGACACACGCAACGAATTTGCGAGTGTTCAAATATAAAGAATGATGGAAAATCTGCACGCTTGGCCGGCTATGCAGACGAATGCTCGAAGAGATCGCGAGTGGTGAGTGTTGATGTAGTCCATCCAGCCACGGAAGTGCTGACAAACTGAAATTGTCTTGGTCAGTCGTCGTGAGCGGTCTCTCTTCAATTCTCTCCGATGGAGAGGCGACTTTCCCCTCTCTCGTCTTCCATCTGCTGACCCCCTGACTCAAGAATCCCTCCCCAGACCCTGGCACGTCTTCGGAGGTATCAAGCCACGGATCTCGAATCGAAGGACGGATGCATTTCAAGACGGCCATGAAGGTATCGAAGGTGTCCTCTTTATGAACTTCTAAGGAGGACTGGCCATCCGGGAACCGGGATCTCGGTAGCGACTAGTCTAAGGGAAGATGAGAGGAAAGGCGGTCCGACGTCATGCGAAGCTTGCCTCCAATTGTGAAGTGTCACAGCGGCAAGCGACAAGAAATGAATCCGAAGAAGAAAGATGAGTCCAAAGATCCCAACTGACCCGTAACACTACTCGTCAACGGCTAAAGGCGCCAGAGTCCTTTCCCACTCCCCCCCCCCCCACAACCGTGCGGATAAATATTATTATTATTATTAAATACAGTATGCTCAACACCGTAGCGAGATGAGAACTCAAATGGTTTTCAAGGAAAATGATAAGATAAACAGCTGATAAATTAATAAGGAATGAAGCACAAATGATTGTTTCGACCCGTTGCATCGGAGACATGCAGACATGCTCGTCTGGCAATATAGAACATTTCGGAAAATTTTGAAGCGGAGAGCTAGAATCATGTCCTTTGCGAAATGTGGCTGTGCCAACCCCGTCAAAATCGGATAAAATTTGCCGAAATGTAACCTATAAAGAGTAAGGTGGGCTCTATTTCGCCGCTCTGCTACCAAAGCGTTTGCACTTTAACTTTCCCAAGAATGTGCACTTGCGCGCATTATGGCACTCGTCGCAAGCGCGTTCGCTTTTATGGTCCCTACCTCTAAACTTTATGTTCGGCTCACTGAACGGATCTACCAAAGGCTACAACTTCAAGAGCAAATTCTGCACGTTGGATTAGGGACGAGATGAAGATGCGCGATCGTCAATACGACTGGATTATCTGACTACTAGAGTCAGATTAATGAAATTTTGTAGTGGTCTGGATGATTTACGGAGTTCTTTACGGATTG
This sequence comes from Pristionchus pacificus, assembly GCA_000180635.4. Lineage (NCBI taxonomy): Eukaryota > Metazoa > Nematoda > Chromadorea > Rhabditida > Neodiplogasteridae > Pristionchus > Pristionchus pacificus. Next base: position 12,435,368 of record CM026580.1, read on the forward strand.
CATGATTCAATGTATAATAAAAATTTTAAAATAATTGAATATATTATAATTCGATTTAAAATAATTAAAATGAATTATTAAATTAGTTAAAATTGCAGAACACCCCAATGACATCCGCGGGATTCGAATGTCTGAAGAACTTTCCAAGAGGGCGAAAACGAGCGTTGACAACTGCATTATGTCCATTAAAGCGGATGAATACGTCCGATTCGTGAGTTTTTCTTTTGCTCAACTAAAATTGGTTGAGTTTCACGCAGTTGGACGAGTGGCAGACTAGATTGAATTTATCGAGAATTTCCCGCGTGGAATATAAGATTAAAACAAAATGTACAATTTTTAGAAGCCCCAGACCGACGTGAACGAGGCCACAATCCGTGCTTTTGCCGAAAAAATGATCACCGACAGAGACAAGGGGGTGAGTTAGTCAATACCCTCATTATTGATTTTGGGTTGCGAAAAACGTGAGTTTAGAGCAAAAGGGTCATTTCAGAGAACTCAAGTAGGTTGGTACACATTTGATTGGCATCCACAGCGGGTAGTCATCAGTTATGACATGACTGCCCTCTGGCATTGTCAACGATTAGAAGATAATATATTTTTCATTGATTGTGTTCGCAATTACTATGATAGTTGCGGTACTTGCACATACAGTATGCCTCACGGTACTCCGCCTTGCCTGTGTAAACCACCAAGCATGGTCGTGACGACTGCTGAGCCACTTAAATTTTGCCTAGGGTCTGGAAATTACGATATTTACAGCTCCATTCCAGATCTCTCGCATCATGTGCAACGTCTACTCGATTGGGATAGAGGACGAGCCGAGAGCCGGTCCGTCAAAGGACATGGACAGACTATTCGCCCAGGAACCAGAGGCAGTGGAGGAAGTGGTGAGTAAGGGTGAACTGAGAATTATATAGAGAAAGAGATCAATTGACACTTTTAGCTCCCTGCTGACTTTCACTCATACTGAAAAATAAATTCTAAATGTGTGGGTAGAAGGAGATTTTGGGTAGGAAAGTTTCTGCCTGGGAATAGGCTAGCTTTCCAGCAAAACAAAAAAGAAAAACATGAAAAAGCTAAAATTGGGTAACATATTCCCAGTAACACCTTATCAATCATCTTACAGGATCCTCGCGAGGTTCTCCTTGCAAAGATTAAGGCCAAGAGAGAAGCGAGAAAGAAGAAGAGTTGAGCTTGGAAGAGAACTCTCCAGTCTACTTCCCTTAATAATCCATCCCTTCACACCGTAGCCACTCATACGCCCGTATCTGGGCTTGGTGAAAAATTATGGTCTCTCATTTCACAATGCTCTCTATCCGGTCAGAAATAATGAGAGAGCATTGTGAAATAAGAGTACAAGAGAGTACGCTCTTCTTTTATCCCAGCATAGATCTGAGCTCTCGCACAAACATTTAACAATATTACCATTAGGCCATTCACTAGATTGTCAACTTGCCCCTGCTATCCCGATATTGCTACTGGCTAGCACGCTTCTTGAGAGTAAATTCCTTTCCTTGTACTGAGATGTATGGCGGAGATAAAAATATAGTCAAGAATTAATCTGGTCTCGTCTGGGAATAGTTGTATTCAGTGTGAAATCTTCGTGGTGCAGATGTAACGTCATGAGAATCGTCGATATAATCCAGTTGTTTTGGCCCAAGACTTCCTGATTTCACTTCCATTTCAGACCCGTATTATTCGGGAAGCAAGAAATCGTCTTAGACCAATTCCCGCACACCTCGAGAAGCACATCGTACTACACTATGATAACCGAATAGAATAGAATAGAATTTATCAGTAGTCGCAAAGGTGCGCTGATCAAGATGTGGTATCAGAAGGCCGTTCAGATTTCAAGATAGTCATTTCGAGGGATCTCGGGCCAGTGTATTAGTTTTCTTTCCTTGTGAATACCGAGATTTCACATTTTCAGACAACGCCTCTAACGCCTCTCTAACAGCTAAACCTCCGCATTCAATGAAATACAAATTGAACTGAATTTTGCGGGTCACCAAAGTTGCAAGTACCGAGATACCTTAATTGTGTTTCCTTTACGCCCTCATATTGAAACATCTCTATAACTGACTAGGGATAATGTTGGCTGAGAGACGAAAATGATCTTTGCTTATGCCAATGCAATTACTTAGCGCGCGTTTATACGGAGCATTTACACGGCCGTGCTGGTCTGTAAGTATTTGTGGGCGGCAGATTCCATTATGAAAAGTGAACAACATGGTCAGTTCAGCCACCGACTGAAATGTGATAAGAGTCAAGACTGCGAAGACAGTTGCATTTTGCCTTGCTAATGGACGCCTGCGTACCTGCTCGTCCTGAACACCGAGACGACACGAATGAATGAACCTAGTCCCTATGATCTCGTAATGCACTTCTACATAGGGGTGGGCGCGAGATCTCATTACACAGACTGAGCAACATGGTCGGTTAATATCACTGATGCTACACATCTTCAAAGAACTTTGCTCAGACATCACACATCCCGCATCTTCCATTGTCATCATGCGCGTTTCTGCAAAAATGTTGCTTGAGATGTTCGCTCTATTCAGATGACAATAGACTTGAATAGTCCAGAAGTCTATCGTCTCTTAATTTCACTTGCTCTTGGCTAGGTATCCTGAGCGAGGGAGCATTGCAGAATGAGAGAGTTAGGACATTGCTGAGATTGGGGATACTGTGATAGCAATGCAGAGCTGAAATATCAAGCTTCCTCGGTCTAATAACGGTAGTTCCTTAAGAAACGTTGAGTTTATACAATCGTGATCTCTTAAACTCATCGACGTCATTACGCTTTCGATGCTACACATCGCGCACTGTCCATTGACATCTTCTAAAGGTCTTGATGCATCTTCGATCCCGTGTTATTACACTGTTTGATACTTGTCACATCTTCTGACACCTCCTCTAATCCCTCTAACCGCTACCTTCTCCCGACGATCCTTGATGAACTGCTTTTAAGGTTATGTCTAACCAATGTAGGCCATTTTTCATCATCTTTGAGCATTTCGTGATTATGGATACACTACACATGAAAACACAATTAGAGCCTCGAATGTGTGTCGAAAGGGGAGGTGCCTGGATAGGAGATTTGGTGGTTTCATGAGGGCCTGCTCGTGCACAACACTAATCCCCCATCCCCGTGATCCTAATCTTCCTTCTCCTCCTCCAATATTTCCTCATTTGCTCGGTGCAGCCAGTCTGGTCACGTTAACTTGGTATCTGATCATCTCAGTATTCCTCCGTAGTCTTCCCGCGCTTGGACACTTCCCGCGGCGCCCCTACAAAATCGGCGATATATGGCGAACTTTCCCTGGAAACTTTCACGCGTTTCATTAGAGATTGTTCTTGTTCTAATACGTTACTCATTAGTTCGTTACTGAGCCTGTTCTCTGATTCGTCGCTATGTCAAAGTCCATGAAAAATTATGCGACTTTTCCAGGAGTTGGCTGAAAGGAACTCGTTAGCCTACAGCACGCAGAACGGGCTCGTTTGTCCTCAAACGGCCTCACTTCCACATGATGCTGCCCCCTGATTTCCTCGGATGGCTTACTTTCATCATGAAACACCTAGGTGAAACACCTACATTTAGTAATTGGTAATTAATAAGATAATTAATTCCAGGCCCTCTAATAATCTTGCTCGTCGGGTGTCTCTGTGTGTTCGCTGTGAGTACTCCTTTTCTCCGGTCATATATTTCCCGTCCTATTATATGTTTAATTTAATTTATCACGTAACGGAGCTATATGCGATAGTATATGCTCGTGACACGGGTGCTCGTGCTATCCGAGAATAAGCAAATAATGCATACTTCGGTGGCACTTCTTGAAAAATTGATTGGTGCGGAAATGTGTTAAATCAGTCTCTCATCAGTTGCAACGAGTGTCCGACCTCCGTTCGACTCCGCTCTTCTGCATTGTCAGAGTGCTCATGATCATCGATATTGTCAATATCGTCGTGGGAAAGATTCACGACATCCCCGATGAAGTGATGGGCAAGGAGATCTTTGGTGAGTAAGTTAGCTCTCAATAGAGAGGCGCGAAAAAAGAGAGAAGACTTTGACTAAATGTTCCAACAATTCTAGTGTTGAAAACCTCGATATGGCGAAACGCATAGACTCATAAAATTCAATCTTGAAATGACTCCTTCATTGACTTGTGCACGTTTGTGGTGTGTAAGTGTTTCCAAATCAGTCAAGTCAGCGCTCCTTGTTATTCAAAAAGAACACCCATAAAGCAATCGCTATTTAGCAGAAAGGTTAGGATGCAAGATTACGGTTCTATATTTTTTCGCATTCTCGGCAAGGAGAAGATCGATTAGATGTCAAATATTTCTAAGGTAGAATTTGCTGTTATTATGTCGCCGAAAGCGCGGAAAGTGATGGTGACGTGTGAGAACCATAAGATTGTAAGAGCGTGTTCCTTTCCACCTACTCCTAATGGGTACAACAGATCTCTTATGACGTTCTTGGGATGAAACATTTTGGCAATCAAAGTGGCAAAGAAGGATATTTCAGTGCGCACAACCCACACACACCATATCCTGATAAACATACATAGTTGTTTTGTGAGCAGCACTTATATTTTACCGAATCGAATTCTTTTTGAGAAATCCGTCCTGTCCAGCACTGTTACTCTGATCAAGAGTGAATCAAAAGAGCTGTCCTTATTTTTGGAGACGCAAAATTCCATTATGATAGCGTTAGAAGACAACATAGACAAATGATAAGACAAGTCATAATAGAGGTACACGAATCGCGTGCCTTCTCAGCCATTGGGCGCGTATATCTTGACTGTATTAGGCTATACCTTTCACGCATATTAACCTTTTTCTTCCAGATCCCATCTCCGTCACTGTTGTGCTCATCGTTCAATGCATCCGATGGTTCGCCCAACTGCTCGCCCTTCCTCTCCTCTCCTCCCTTCACTTCCTCAGTCTCTACCGACCCGTTCGCTTCCGCAAACTGCGCCTCATCCATGGATACTCTATCGGTTAGTCTCTCTTTATGCTACGTTCCGTCTTGAGGGTCGGCTAATCGAGAATGATTCGTATCTCCTCACTCTCGACTATTCCGAACCGTCTAGTTGATTTTTCTATCAAGAGACTTGGCAGTGACACTGTTATCAGCATTAGAGATCACAGATTACTTCAGTGGCATTCTTCCTCTCCATGTCCGTGCTTCTCACTGTGCCGCTGCTCACGGAGTGCTGTGGATTCACGTGAGCTTTCAAGCATTTTCGAAATAATAAGGACTATCATAATCCTGTTTTTGCCCATAAACGTGTTTTCCTGCTCAGATATTACGTCGACGGGGCTTTCTGGGCTTTCGATTTCGGAAAGCCCGGCACAGCTCTGTACACGCAACTGAATCTCGTCCTTCAGGTGACGATTAAGCTGATTTTATGATCTAATACGCCAATTAACAGGCCGTTTGCGTGATAATGATGCTCGTATGCGACTTTTTCATACTTTATAAAGTGTATAGCATGAGAAGCAAGACTGTGTTGAGCACAACCCTGAGTGAGTCTAGCTATAACTTAGACCTAGAAGAGAGGAATAGGTCAAATATTTAGGATTTCAGGGTGACTGGGGGACTTTTTCAGAACCCAAGTATCTAAAAAAATGTTTTCCGTACACCAATTCCTTTTAGACTAGAGCCAAAAACACACACATAAACAAACTTGAAGAAATGATATTTGATTATCAAAATGATATCCGTTAAGAATCCCTTTTTATTATTCTTTTCAGAACGATTCCGATCCTGTTTAGATCAAACGGTGACTACGCAAGCAACGACTACGCCCGTTTCTGACCCGAGCGTTTTAACGAATACCCCGATTGTGGTCAGTGCGATTATGCAACCGATTTTATGATTTTCATTTTATGTCATTATTAAAAATCAGAGCGGGAAAACACATCTTAAAAAGTGTTCTGCGTATCCCTGAAATGATTCCTGTAACGACAGAACGTTAATTGGCTGTGAGCTTGGGCCCTATATATTAGTGAAAATCTGGATGCATGGGAAACAGGGCTGGGACAGAAAATATAAATTTCTGAAAACAGAAAACAGAAATTTCTGTTTTTAAAAAGCAGAAGAAACAGAAAATTCAGAAAATTTCAGGAAACGACTAATTTGCTATTTTTGAAGTGCTTATTGAGTTTTCAGGATTATTTTTTGGAAAGTAAAATGCACAACAATATTTGCAGGTTGTGGTGTATATTTTTTCACGATTTTACTACCTCAACCATGTATTTTTCTCTCATTTGAATATTTTTTGCCTAACTTTGAGATGAAAATGATAATTTTTCGGTAAAAATCCATTTTCTGTTTTTGAAAAATATTTTCTGTTTCTGCTCAGAAAATTTTCTGTCCTAAAAATGACCAGAAAACAGAAAATACAGAAAATTCAGAAACAGAAAATCCCAGCCCTGATGGGAAAACATTTGTTGTTAATATTAGTCGCCCTCTTCAGCCCTGTGTACACAACCAATCGAGTTCGTCCCCTGAAGATAGTGAAATCGGTTTGAATGATAATTTTTTTACTTTTCAGCCCGGACCTCGTGGTCTGATTCGTGCTCAACCTCGAAAAGCGAGCATCGAAAAGAAGCTAACCATGTCCTTCCTTCTTCTATCGCTCTCCTTCATTCTTCCCACCATCGGATTCAACCTACGCCCCTCGTATGTGACATTCAATCGAGTAGTCGCACTTCTCAACGCACACTTTATCGCTCGTGAGACCGGAAAGAGGCAAAATTCGAGGAAAACAAGGGAACTTCAGCTATTTCCGAGAACCCCGAAAAAGAGACTAGTAGATACATATACATTTCGGGAAGTTTCGAGGGCAAATGATGCAAAAAAATTCATGCGAAATTGAGAAAAATATATACAACCGCAATTTATGAACAACATACTTGAGTGATGCCCACAAGGCAGATAGCCGCATTCAAGAGTTAGTACCAAAAGTGGGTTCAAACAATCCCTCGTGGTCCCAATAACATCATACTTTTTGCCGTTTGTGAATATCTTGTCTCTGAGCTGTGCTAGAGCCTGAGAAGTGCGCGCGCAACGCACTGGGGAAGAGGAGGGAAAGGCGAGCCGAGAGGGAAGGGGGCGGAGCCTAATTTGCGTGTGTCTCTCTCCCTCCACCCGCTCTCTCGCTCGCCTCCGCCGCCCCTCCTTCGAGCTTCTGGCACAAATCAGGGAAAATTACTAAAAATCTAATTTTTTCTCTAAAAATCGTAAAAAGTTCCGTTATGTCAGAAAATGTCTGTACCCAAAAGGTTTTACAAGGGAAGTAGCAGAAATAGCCTATTCCCTACCGAGTTTGACCTACTTGTTTCTATTTTTCACAGTGGGTACAGCGACCAATCAATAGATGGTAGTATTGGCTATCCAACGCACTGTCGAACGAGTGATTTCGTTTAGAATTAACTTTGTGCTGCTCCGGCGCATTTTTATTGGAGGAGCATGTCACACCAAAGTGGGCGGGGCTTGTGGCCCCTACGCATATCGGGATAATTAGGTGAGCATTCCAGGTACCAGAATTGGGCGGCGTCAGGGTTGATTGGGGCGATTTGTCTCGTCGTCGAGAACTCGAAATGGTTCGTCTACACGCTAACTACGACGCTGATCAGGAAAGAGTTCTTCCGCATACTCAAATGTCAAGGGAGACGGTAGACTCGGCGATCATTGATTCAGATGATAATTTATTTGTTTGATGAATAAACTGGTAGTACATACTCAAATGCCAAGGGATACGGAAGGCCCGATGATAATTGTTATATGTGATAAATGAGCTTGTAGTGAAGGACGGAAATTGTGCACAAGATCGAAGTGTCGGTTTCATATCGGCTCCTTCCTCAAAATCTAAAAAAAATTCATAATCTGTCAATCGTTAGCGTTGAAGTGCAAAAGTTGAAGTGCTTCCATTCGTAGAGCGGTCTGGTTCGGTAAAGATTCGATCTGGCTCATGGAAACATGTGGCCTTGCCAAACCCAAATTTTGGAACGGCGCTGCCTAGGCGGCGCCAACAAGTACAGAAATATAATAGAAGTGGCGTCCCGTCGATGTTGTTTCGTCGTGAATGAATGAATCTTCGTCGTGAGACCACGTCGACACGTCGATAACACTCTGTTCATGCATTTACTGACCGATAGCGCGCTCCTAGGCGGAGTAGTTCACTTCGAAGGGCGGTAGATCACTCGCACCGTCTTGGGATCTTCTCTATACTCTTATAGTACATGGGCAATGAAGAATTAAAGTAGTTTGAGGCTGAAAACGGTGAATGATGTCGAGGAATCGGGGTGTTTGGCATGTATTTCGAACATTTCACGCGTATTTCGCTTCATTATGTCGTATTTTGAATATTTAAGCAAAAAAGTATTAAAACAATATATATACAAGCGTATTTATGCCTTTTCCGAGCGATTCTATACGAGAAATGCCGCCCCACGCCGGCTAGCAAGCACCCGACACGTAAGAGCAGGGACGGACCATCAGCGTCGGTTTAATTACCCAAGTTTGAGGTAAAGATTCGATCTGGCTCATGGAAACATGTGGCCTTGCCAAACCCAAATTTTGGAACGGCGCTGCCTAGGCGGCGCCAACAAGTACAGAAATATAATAGAAGTGGCGTCCCGTCGATGTTGTTTCGTCGTGAATGAATGAATCGTCGTCGTGAGACCACGTCGACACGTCGATAATACTCTGTTCATGCATTTACTGACCGATAGCGAGCTCCTAGGCGGAGTAGTTCACTTAGAAGAGCGGTAGATCACTCGCACCGTCTTGGGATCTTCTCTATACTCTTATAGTACATGGGCAATGAAGAATTAAAGTAGTTTGAGGCTGAAAACGGTGAATGATGTCGAGGAATCGGGGTGTTTGGCATGTATTTCGAACATTTCACGCGTAATTCGCTTCATTATGTCGTATTTTGAATATTTAAGCAAAAAAGTATTAAAACAATATATATACAAGCGTATTTATGCCTTTTCCGAGCGATTCTATACGAGAAATGCCGACCCACGCCGGCTAGCAAGCACCCGACACGTAAGAGCAGGGACGGACCATCAGCGTCGGTTTAATTACCCAAGTTTGAGGTAAAGATTCGATCTGGCTCATGGAAACATGTGGCCTTGCCAAACCCAAATTTTGGAACGGCGCTGCCTAGACGGCGCCAACAAGTACAGAAATATAATAGAAGTGGCGTCCCGTCGATGTTGTTTCGTCGTGAATGAATGAATCGTCGTCGTGAGACCACGTCGACACGTCGATAACACTCTGTTCATGCATTTACTGACCGATAGCGCGCTCCTAGGCGGAGTAGTTCACTTCGGTAGATCACTCTCTCCCTAGCACCGTCTTGGGATCTTCTCTATACTCTTATATTACATGGGCAATGAAGAATTAAAGTAGTTTGAGGCTGAAAATGGTGAATGATGTCGAGGAATCGGGGTGTTTGGCATGTATTTCGAACATTTCATTCGTAATTCGCTTCATTATGTCGTATTTTGAATATTTAAGCAAAAAAGTATTAAAAATAATATATATACAAGCGTATTTATGCCTTTTCCGAGCGATTCTATACTATAAATGCCGACCCGCGCCGGCTAGCAAGCACCCGACACGTAAGAGCAGGGACGGACCATCAGCGTCGGTTTAATTACCCAAGTTTGAGGTAAAGATTCGATCTGGCTCATGGAAACATGTGGCCTTGCCAAACCCAAATTTTGGAGCGGCGCTGCCTAGGCGGCGCCAACAAGTACAGAAATATAATAGAAGTGGCGTCCCGTCGATGTTGTTTCGTCGTGAATGAATGAATCGTCGTCGTGAGACCACGTCGACACGTCGATAACACTCTGTTCATGCATTTACTGACCGATAGCGAGCTCCTAGGCGGAGTAGTTCACTTAGAAGAGCGGTAGATCTCTCGCAGCGTCTTGGGATCTTCTCTATACTCTTATAGTACATGGGCAATGAAGAATTAAAGTAGTTTGAGGCTGAAAACGGTGAATGATGTCGAGGAATCGGGGTGTTTGGCATGTATTTCGAACATTTCACGCGTAATTCGCTTCATTATGTCGTATTTTGAATATTTAAGCAAAAAAGTATTAAAACAATATATATACAAGCGTATTTATGCCTTTTCCGAGCGATTCTATACGAGAAATGCCGACCCACGCCGGCTAGCAAGCACCCGACACGTAAGAGCAGGGACGGACCATCAGCGTCGGTTTAATTACCCAAGTTTGAGGTAAAGATTCGATCTGGCTCATGGAAACATGTGGCCTTGCCAAACCCAAATTTTGGAACGGCGCTGCCTAGGCGGCGCCAAAAAGTACAGAAATATAATAGAAGTGGCGTCCCGTCGACGTTGTTTCGTCGTGAATGAATGAATCGTCGTCGTGAGACCACTTCGACACGTCGATAACACTCTGTTCATGCATTTACTGACCGATAGCGCGCTCCTAGGCGGAGTAGTTCACTTAGAAGGTCGGTAGATCACTCGCACCGTCTTGGGATCTTCTCTATACTCTTATAGTACATGGGCAATGAAGAATTAAAGTAGTTTGAGGCTGAAAACGGTGAATGATGTCGAGGAATCGGGGTGTTTGGCATGTATTTCGAACATTTCACGCGTAATTCGCTTCATTATGTCGTATTTTGAATATTTAAGCAAAAAAGTATTAAAACAATATATATACAAGCGTATTTATGCCTTTTCCGAGCGATTCTATACGATAAATGCCGACCCGCGCCGGCTAGCAAGCACCCGACACGTAAGAGCAGGGACGGACCATCAGCGTCGGTTTAATTACCCAAGTTTGAGGTAAAGTTTCGATCTGGCTCATGGAAACATGTGGCCTTGCCAAACCCAAATTTTGGAACGGCGCTGCCTAGGCGGCGCCAACAAGTACAGAAATATAATAGAAGTGGCGTCCCGTCGATGTTGTTTCGTCGTGAATGAATGAATCTTCGTCGTGAGACCACGTCGACACGTCGATAACACTCTGTTCATGCATTTACTGACCGATAGCGCGCTCCTAGGCGGAGTAGTTCACTTCGAAGGGCGGTAGATCACTCGCACCGTCTTGGGATCTTCTCTATACTCTTATATTACATGGGCAATGAAGAATTAAAGTAGTTTGAGGCTGAAAATGGTGAATGATGTCGAGGAATCGGGGTGTTTGGCATGTATTTCGAACATTTCATTCGTAATTCGCTTCATTATGTCGTATTTTGAATATTTAAGCAAAAAAGTATTAAAAATAATATATATACAAGCGTATTTATGCCTTTTCCGAGCGATTCTATACTATAAATGCCGACCCGCGCCGGCTAGCAAGCACCCGACACGTAAGAGCAGGGACGGACCATCAGCGTCGGTTTAATTACCCAAGTTTGAGGTAAAGATTCGATCTGGCTCATGGAAACATGTGGCCTTGCCAAACCCAAATTTTGGAACGGCGCTGCCTAGACGGCGCCAACAAGTACAGAAATATAATAGAAGTGGCGTCCCGTCGATGTTGTTTCGTCGTGAATGAATGAATCGTCGTCGTGAGACCACGTCGACACGTCGATAACACTCTGTTCATGCATTTACTGACCGATAGCGCGCTCCTAGGCGGAGTAGTTCACTTCGAAGGGCGGTAGATCACTCGCACCGTCTTGGGATCTTCTCTATACTCTTATATTACATGGGCAATGAAGAATTAAAGTAGTTTGAGGCTGAAAATGGTGAATGATGTCGAGGAATCGGGGTGTTTGGCATGTATTTCGAACATTTCATTCGTAATTCGCTTCATTATGTCGTATTTTGAATATTTAAGCAAAAAAGTATTAAAAATAATATATATACAAGCGTATTTATGCCTTTTCCGAGCGATTCTATACTATAAATGCCGACCCGCGCCGGCTAGCAAGCACCCGACACGTAAGAGCAGGGACGGACCATCAGCGTCGGTTTAATTACCCAAGTTTGAGGTAAAGATTCGATCTGGCTCATGGAAACATGTGGCCTTGCCAAACCCAAATTTTGGAGCGGCGCTGCCTAGGCGGCGCCAACAAGTACAGAAATATAATAGAAGTGGCGTCCCGTCGATGTTGTTTCGTCGTGAATGAATGAATCGTCGTCGTGAGACCACGTCGACACGTCGATAACACTCTGTTCATGCATTTACTGACCGATAGCGCGCTCCTAGGCGGAGTAGTTCACTTCGAAGGGCGGTAGATCACTCGCACCGTCTTGGGATCTTCTCTATACTCTTATATTACATGGGCAATGAAGAATTAAAGTAGTTTGAGGCTGAAAATGGTGAATGATGTCGAGGAATCGGGGTGTTTGGCATGTATTTCGAACATTTCATTCGTAATTCGCTTCATTATGTCGTATTTTGAATATTTAAGCAAAAAAGTATTAAAAATAATATATATACAAGCGTATTTATGCCTTTTCCGAGCGATTCTATACTATAAATGCCGACCCGCGCCGGCTAGCAAGCACCCGACACGTAAGAGCAGGGACGGACCATCAGCGTCGGTTTAATTACCCAAGTTTGAGGTAAAGATTCGATCTGGCTCATGGAAACATGTGGCCTTGCCAAACCCAAATTTTGGAACGGCGCTGCCTAGACGGCGCCAACAAGTACAGAAATATAATAGAAGTGGCGTCCCGTCGATGTTGTTTCGTCGTGAATGAATGAATCGTCGTCGTGAGACCACGTCGACACGTCGATAACACTCTGTTCATGCATTTACTGACCGATAGCGCGCTCCTAGGCGGAGTAGTTCACTTCGAAGGGCGGTAGATCACTCGCACCGTCTTGGGATCTTCTCTATACTCTTATATTACATGGGCAATGAAGAATTAAAGTAGTTTGAGGCTGAAAATGGTGAATGATGTCGAGGAATCGGGGTGTTTGGCATGTATTTCGAACATTTCATTCGTAATTCGCTTCATTATGTCGTATTTTGAATATTTAAGCAAAAAAGTATTAAAAATAATATATATACAAGCGTATTTATGCCTTTTCCGAGCGATTCTATACTATAAATGCCGACCCGCGCCGGCTAGCAAGCACCCGACACGTAAGAGCAGGGACGGACCATCAGCGTCGGTTTAATTACCCAAGTTTGAGGTAAAGATTCGATCTGGCTCATGGAAACATGTGGCCTTGCCAAACCCAAATTTTGGAACGGCGCTGCCTAGACGGCGCCAACAAGTACAGAAATATAATAGAAGTGGCGTCCCGTCGATGTTGTTTCGTCGTGAATGAATGAATCGTCGTCGTGAGACCACGTCGACACGTCGATAACACTCTGTTCATGCATTTACTGACCGATAGCGCGCTCCTAGGCGGAGTAGTTCACTTCGAAGGGCGGTAGATCACTCGCACCGTCTTGGGATCTTCTCTATACTCTTATATTACATGGGCAATGAAGAATTAAAGTAGTTTGAGGCTGAAAATGGTGAATGATGTCGAGGAATCGGGGTGTTTGGCATGTATTTCGAACATTTCATTCGTAATTCGCTTCATTATGTCGTATTTTGAATATTTAAGCAAAAAAGTATTAAAAATAATATATATACAAGCGTATTTATGCCTTTTCCGAGCGATTCTATACTATAAATGCCGACCCGCGCCGGCTAGCAAGCACCCGACACGTAAGAGCAGGGACGGACCATCAGCGTCGGTTTAATTACCCAAGTTTGAGGTAAAGATTCGATCTGGCTCATGGAAACATGTGGCCTTGCCAAACCCAAATTTTGGAGCGGCGCTGCCTAGGCGGCGCCAACAAGTACAGAAATATAATAGAAGTGGCGTCCCGTCGATGTTGTTTCGTCGTGAATGAATGAATCGTCGTCGTGAGACCACGTCGACACGTCGATAACACTCTGTTCATGCATTTACTGACCGATAGCGCGCTCCTAGGCGGAGTAGTTCACTTCGAAGGGCGGTAGATCACTCGCACCGTCTTGGGATCTTCTCTATACTCTTATATTACATGGGCAATGAAGAATTAAAGTAGTTTGAGGCTGAAAATGGTGAATGATGTCGAGGAATCGGGGTGTTTGGCATGTATTTCGAACATTTCATTCGTAATTCGCTTCATTATGTCGTATTTTGAATATTTAAGCAAAAAAGTATTAAAAATAATATATATACAAGCGTATTTATGCCTTTTCCGAGCGATTCTATACTATAAATGCCGACCCGCGCCGGCTAGCAAGCACCCGACACGTAAGAGCAGGGACGGACCATCAGCGTCGGTTTAATTACCCAAGTTTGAGGTAAAGATTCGATCTGGCTCATGGAAACATGTGGCCTTGCCAAACCCAAATTTTGGAACGGCGCTGCCTAGACGGCGCCAACAAGTACAGAAATATAATAGAAGTGGCGTCCCGTCGATGTTGTTTCGTCGTGAATGAATGAATCGTCGTCGTGAGACCACGTCGACACGTCGATAACACTCTGTTCATGCATTTACTGACCGATAGCGCGCTCCTAGGCGGAGTAGTTCACTTCGAAGGGCGGTAGATCACTCGCACCGTCTTGGGATCTTCTCTATACTCTTATATTACATGGGCAATGAAGAATTAAAGTAGTTTGAGGCTGAAAATGGTGAATGATGTCGAGGAATCGGGGTGTTTGGCATGTATTTCGAACATTTCATTCGTAATTCGCTTCATTATGTCGTATTTTGAATATTTAAGCAAAAAAGTATTAAAAATAATATATATACAAGCGTATTTATGCCTTTTCCGAGCGATTCTATACTATAAATGCCGACCCGCGCCGGCTAGCAAGCACCCGACACGTAAGAGCAGGGACGGACCATCAGCGTCGGTTTAATTACCCAAGTTTGAGGTAAAGATTCGATCTGGCTCATGGAAACATGTGGCCTTGCCAAACCCAAATTTTGGAGCGGCGCTGCCTAGGCGGCGCCAACAAGTACAGAAATATAATAGAAGTGGCGTCCCGTCGATGTTGTTTCGTCGTGAATGAATGAATCGTCGTCGTGAGACCACGTCGACACGTCGATAACACTCTGTTCATGCATTTACTGACCGATAGCGAGCTCCTAGGCGGAGTAGTTCACTTAGAAGAGCGGTAGATCTCTCGCAGCGTCTTGGGATCTTCTCTATACTCTTATAGTACATGGGCAATGAAGAATTAAAGTAGTTTGAGGCTGAAAACGGTGAATGATGTCGAGGAATCGGGGTGTTTGGCATGTATTTCGAACATTTCACGCGTAATTCGCTTCATTATGTCGTATTTTGAATATTTAAGCAAAAAAGTATTAAAACAATATATATACAAGCGTATTTATGCCTTTTCCGAGCGATTCTATACGAGAAATGCCGACCCACGCCGGCTAGCAAGCACCCGACACGTAAGAGCAGGGACGGACCATCAGCGTCGGTTTAATTACCCAAGTTTGAGGTAAAGATTCGATCTGGCTCATGGAAACATGTGGCCTTGCCAAACCCAAATTTTGGAACGGCGCTGCCTAGGCGGCGCCAAAAAGTACAGAAATATAATAGAAGTGGCGTCCCGTCGACGTTGTTTCGTCGTGAATGAATGAATCGTCGTCGTGAGACCACTTCGACACGTCGATAACACTCTGTTCATGCATTTACTGACCGATAGCGCGCTCCTAGGCGGAGTAGTTCACTTAGAAGGTCGGTAGATCACTCGCACCGTCTTGGGATCTTCTCTATACTCTTATAGTACATGGGCAATGAAGAATTAAAGTAGTTTGAGGCTGAAAACGGTGAATGATGTCGAGGAATCGGGGTGTTTGGCATGTATTTCGAACATTTCACGCGTAATTCGCTTCATTATGTCGTATTTTGAATATTTAAGCAAAAAAGTATTAAAACAATATATATACAAGCGTATTTATGCCTTTTCCGAGCGATTCTATACGATAAATGCCGACCCGCGCCGGCTAGCAAGCACCCGACACGTAAGAGCAGGGACGGACCATCAGCGTCGGTTTAATTACCCAAGTTTGAGGTAAAGTTTCGATCTGGCTCATGGAAACATGTGGCCTTGCCAAACCCAAATTTTGGAACGGCGCTGCCTAGGCGGCGCCAACAAGTACAGAAATATAATAGAAGTGGCGTCCCGTCGATGTTGTTTCGTCGTGAATGAATGAATCTTCGTCGTGAGACCACGTCGACACGTCGATAACACTCTGTTCATGCATTTACTGACCGATAGCGCGCTCCTAGGCGGAGTAGTTCACTTCGAAGGGCGGTAGATCACTCGCACCGTCTTGGGATCTTCTCTATACTCTTATATTACATGGGCAATGAAGAATTAAAGTAGTTTGAGGCTGAAAATGGTGAATGATGTCGAGGAATCGGGGTGTTTGGCATGTATTTCGAACATTTCATTCGTAATTCGCTTCATTATGTCGTATTTTGAATATTTAAGCAAAAAAGTATTAAAAATAATATATATACAAGCGTATTTATGCCTTTTCCGAGCGATTCTATACTATAAATGCCGACCCGCGCCGGCTAGCAAGCACCCGACACGTAAGAGCAGGGACGGACCATCAGCGTCGGTTTAATTACCCAAGTTTGAGGTAAAGATTCGATCTGGCTCATGGAAACATGTGGCCTTGCCAAACCCAAATTTTGGAACGGCGCTGCCTAGGCGGCGCCAACAAGTACAGAAATATAATAGAAGTGGCGTCCCGTCGATGTTGTTTCGTCGTGAATGAATGAATCGTCGTCGTGAGACCACGTCGACACGTCGATAACACTCTGTTCATGCATTTACTGACCGATAGCGAGCTCCTAGGCGGAGTAGTTCACTTAGAAGAGCGGTAGATCACTCGCACCGTCTTGGGATCTTCTCTATACTCTTATAGTACATGGGCAATGAAGAATTAAAGTAGTTTGAGGCTGAAAACGGTGAATGATGTCGAGGAATCGGGGTGTTTGGCATGTATTTCGAACATTTCACGCGTAATTCGCTTCATTATGTCGTATTTTGAATATTTAAGCAAAAAAGTATTAAAACAATATATATACAAGCGTATTTATGCCTTTTCCGAGCGATTCTATACGAGAAATGCCGACCCACGCCGGCTAGCAAGCACCCGACACGTAAGAGCAGGGACGGACCATCAGCGTCGGTTTAATTACCCAAGTTTGAGGTAAAGATTCGATCTGGCTCATGGAAACATGTGGCCTTGCCAAACCCAAATTTTGGAGCGGCGCTGCCTAGGCGGCGCCAACAAGTACAGAAATATAATAGAAGTGGCGTCCCGTCGATGTTGTTTCGTCGTGAATGAATGAATCGTCGTCGTGAGACCACGTCGACACGTCGATAACACTCTGTTCATGCATTTACTGACCGATAGCGAGCTCCTAGGCGGAGTAGTTCACTTAGAAGAGCGGTAGATCACTCGCACCGTCTTGGGATCTTCTCTATACTCTTATAGTACATGGGCAATGAAGAATTAAAGTAGTTTGAGGCTGAAAACGGTGAATGATGTCGAGGAATCGGGGTGTTTGGCATGTATTTCGAACATTTCACGCGTAATTCGCTTCATTATGTCGTATTTTGAATATTTAAGCAAAAAAGTATTAAAACAATATATATACAAGCGTATTTATGCCTTTTCCGAGCGATTCTATACGAGAAATGCCGACCCACGCCGGCTAGCAAGCACCCGACACGTAAGAGCAGGGACGGACCATCAGCGTCGGTTTAATTACCCAAGTTTGAGGTAAAGATTCGATCTGGCTCATGGAAACATGTGGCCTTGCCAAACCCAAATTTTGGAACGGCGCTGCCTAGGCGGCGCCAACAAGTACAGAAATATAATAGAAGTGGCGTCCCGTCGATGTTGTTTCGTCGTGAATGAATGAATCGTCGTCGTGAGACCACGTCGACACGTCGATAATACTCTGTTCATGCATTTACTGACCGATAGCGAGCTCCTAGGCGGAGTAGTTCACTTAGAAGAGCGGTAGATCACTCGCACCGTCTTGGGATCTTCTCTATACTCTTATAGTACATGGGCAATGAAGAATTAAAGTAGTTTGAGGCTGAAAACGGTGAATGATGTCGAGGAATCGGGGTGTTTGGCATGTATTTCGAACATTTCACGCGTAATTCGCTTCATTATGTCGTATTTTGAATATTTAAGCAAAAAAGTATTAAAACAATATATATACAAGCGTATTTATGCCTTTTCCGAGCGATTCTATACGAGAAATGCCGACCCACGCCGGCTAGCAAGCACCCGACACGTAAGAGCAGGGACGGACCATCAGCGTCGGTTTAATTACCCAAGTTTGAGGTAAAGTTTCGATCTGGCTCATGGAAACATGTGGCCTTGCCAAACCCAAATTTTGGAACGGCGCTGCCTAGGCGGCGCCAACAAGTACAGAAATATAATAGAAGTGGCGTCCCGTCGATGTTGTTTCGTCGTGAATGAATGAATCTTCGTCGTGAGACCACGTCGACACGTCGATAACACTCTGTTCATGCATTTACTGACCGATAGCGCGCTCCTAGGCGGAGTAGTTCACTTCGAAGGGCGGTAGATCACACGAGAGGGCGGTAGATCACTCACACCGTCTTGGGATCTTCTCTATACTCTTATAGTACATGGGCAATGAAGAATTAAAGTAGTTTGAGGCTGAAAACGGTGAATGATGTCGAGGAATCGGGGTGTTTGGCATGTATTTCGAACATTTCACGCGTAATTCGCTTCATTATGTCGTATTTTGAATATTTAAGCAAAAAAGTATTAAAACAATATATATACAAGCGTATTTATGCCTTTTCCGAGCGATTCTATACGAGAAATGCCGACCCACGCCGGCTAGCAAGCACCCGACACGTAAGAGCAGGGACGGACCATCAGCGTCGGTTTAATTACCCAAGTTTGAGGTAAAGATTCGATCTGGCTCATGGAAACATGTGGCCTTGCCAAACCCAAATTTTGGAACGGCGCTGCCTAGGCGGCGCCAACAAGTACAGAAATATAATAGAAGTGGCGTCCCGTCGACGTTGTTTCGTCGTGAATGAATGAATCGTCGTCGTGAGACCACGTCGACACGTCGATAACACTCTGTTCATGCATTTACTGACCGATAGGAGTAGTTCACTTAGAAGAGCGGTAGATCACTCGCACCGTCTTGGGATCTTCTCTATACTCTTATAGTACATGGGCAATGAAGAATTAAAGTAGTTTGAGGCTGAAAACGGTGAATGATGTCGAGGAATCGGGGTGTTTGGCATGTATTTCGAACATTTCACGCGTAATTCGCTTCATTATGTCGTATTTTGAATATTTAAGCAAAAAAAGTATTAAAACAATATATATACAAGCGTATTTATGCCTTTTCCGAGCGATTCTGTACGAGAAATGCCGACCCACGCCGGCTAGCAAGCACCCGACACGTAAGAGCAGGGACGGACCATCAGCGTCGGTTTAATTACCCAAGTTTGAGGTAAAGATTCGATCTGGCTCATGGAAACATGTGGCCTTGCCAAACCCAAATTTTGGAACGGCGCTGCCTAGACGGCGCCAACAAGTACAGAAATATAATAGAAGTGGCGTCCCGTCGATGTTGTTTCGTCGTGAATGAATGAATCGTCGTCGTGAGACCACGTCGACACGTCGATAACACTCTGTTCATGCATTTACTGACCGATAGCGCGCTCCTAGGCGGAGTAGTTCACTTAGAAGAGCGGTAGATCACTCGCACCGTCTTGGGATCTTCTCTATACTCTTATAGTACATGGGCAATGAAGAATTAAAGTAGTTTGAGGCTGAAAACGGTGAATGATGTCGAGGAATCGGGGTGTTTGGCATGTATTTCGAACATTTCACGCGTAATTCGCTTCATTATGTCGTATTTTGAATATTTAAGCAAAAAAAGTATTAAAACAATATATATACAAGCGTATTTATGCCTTTTCCGAGCGATTCTGTACGAGAAATGCCGACCCACGCCGGCTAGCAAGCACCCGACACGTAAGAGCAGGGACGGACCATCAGCGTCGGTTTAATTACCCAAGTTTGAGGTAAAGATTCGATCTGGCTCATGGAAACATGTGGCCTTGCCAAACCCAAATTTTGGAACGGCGCTGCCTAGACGGCGCCAACAAGTACAGAAATATAATAGAAGTGGCGTCCCGTCGATGTTGTTTCGTCGTGAATGAATGAATCGTCGTCGTGAGACCACGTCGACACGTCGATAACACTCTGTTCATGCATTTACTGACCGATAGCGAGCTCCTAGGCGGAGTAGTTCACTTAGAAGAGCGGTAGATCTCTCGCAGCGTCTTGGGATCTTCTCTATACTCTTATAGTACATGGGCAATGAAGAATTAAAGTAGTTTGAGGCTGAAAACGGTGAATGATGTCGAGGAATCGGGGTGTTTGGCATGTATTTCGAACATTTCACGCGTAATTCGCTTCATTATGTCGTATTTTGAATATTTAAGCAAAAAAGTATTAAAACAATATATATACAAGCGTATTTATGCCTTTTCCGAGCGATTCTATACGAGAAATGCCGACCCACGCCGGCTAGCAAGCACCCGACACGTAAGAGCAGGGACGGACCATCAGCGTCGGTTTAATTACCCAAGTTTTGAGGTAAAGATTCGATCTGGCTCATGGAAACATGTGGCCTTGCCAAACCCAAATTTTGGAACGGCGCTGCCTAGGCGGCGCCAAAAAGTACAGAAATATAATAGAAGTGGCGTCCCGTCGACGTTGTTTCGTCGTGAATGAATGAATCGTCGTCGTGAGACCACGTCGACACGTCGATAACACTCTGTTCATGCATTTACTGACCGATAGCGAGCTCCTAGGCGGAGTAGTTCACTTAGAAGAGCGGTAGATCTCTCGCAGCGTCTTGGGATCTTCTCTATACTCTTATAGTACATGGGCAATGAAGAATTAAAGTAGTTTGAGGCTGAAAACGGTGAATGATGTCGAGGAATCGGGGTGTTTGGCATGTATTTCGAACATTTCACGCGTAATTCGCTTCATTATGTCGTATTTTGAATATTTAAGCAAAAAAGTATTAAAACAATATATATACAAGCGTATTTATGCCTTTTCCGAGCGATTCTATACGATAAATGCCGACCCGCGCCGGCTAGCAAGCACCCGACACGTAAGAGCAGGGACGGACCATCAGCGTCGGTTTAATTACCCAAGTTTGAGGTAAAGTTTCGATCTGGCTCATGGAAACATGTGGCCTTGCCAAACCCAAATTTTGGAACGGCGCTGCCTAGGCGGCGCCAACAAGTACAGAAATATAATAGAAGTGGCGTCCCGTCGATGTTGTTTCGTCGTGAATGAATGAATCTTCGTCGTGAGACCACGTCGACACGTCGATAACACTCTGTTCATGCATTTACTGACCGATAGCGCGCTCCTAGGCGGAGTAGTTCACTTCGAAGGGCGGTAGATCACTCGCACCGTCTTGGGATCTTCTCTATACTCTTATATTACATGGGCAATGAAGAATTAAAGTAGTTTGAGGCTGAAAATGGTGAATGATGTCGAGGAATCGGGGTGTTTGGCATGTATTTCGAACATTTCATTCGTAATTCGCTTCATTATGTCGTATTTTGAATATTTAAGCAAAAAAGTATTAAAAATAATATATATACAAGCGTATTTATGCCTTTTCCGAGCGATTCTATACTATAAATGCCGACCCGCGCCGGCTAGCAAGCACCCGACACGTAAGAGCAGGGACGGACCATCAGCGTCGGTTTAATTACCCAAGTTTGAGGTAAAGATTCGATCTGGCTCATGGAAACATGTGGCCTTGCCAAACCCAAATTTTGGAGCGGCGCTGCCTAGGCGGCGCCAACAAGTACAGAAATATAATAGAAGTGGCGTCCCGTCGATGTTGTTTCGTCGTGAATGAATGAATCGTCGTCGTGAGACCACGTCGACACGTCGATAACACTCTGTTCATGCATTTACTGACCGATAGCGAGCTCCTAGGCGGAGTAGTTCACTTAGAAGAGCGGTAGATCACTCGCACCGTCTTGGGATCTTCTCTATACTCTTATAGTACATGGGCAATGAAGAATTAAAGTAGTTTGAGGCTGAAAAACGGTGAATGATGTCGAGGAATCGGGGTGTTTGGCATGTATTTCGAACATTTCACGCGTAATTCGCTTCATTATGTCGTATTTTGAATATTTAAGCAAAAAAGTATTAAAACAATATATATACAAGCGTATTTATGCCTTTTCCGAGCGATTCTATACGAGAAATGCCGACCCACGCCGGCTAGCAAGCACCCGACACGTAAGAGCAGGGACGGACCATCAGCGTCGGTTTAATTACCCAAGTTTGAGGTAAAGATTCGATCTGGCTCATGGAAACATGTGGCCTTGCCAAACCCAAATTTTGGAACGGCGCTGCCTAGGCGGCGCCAACAAGTACAGAAATATAATAGAAGTGGCGTCCCGTCGATGTTGTTTCGTCGTGAATGAATGAATCGTCGTCGTGAGACCACGTCGACACGTCGATAACACTCTGTTCATGCATTTACTGACCGATAGCGAGCTCCTAGGCGGAGTAGTTCACTTAGAAGAGCGGTAGATCACTCGCACCGTCTTGGGATCTTCTCTATACTCTTATAGTACATGGGCAATGAAGAATTAAAGTAGTTTGAGGCTGAAAACGGTGAATGATGTCGAGGAATCGGGGTGTTTGGCATGTATTTCGAACATTTCACGCGTAATTCGCTTCATTATGTCGTATTTTGAATATTTAAGCAAAAAAGTATTAAAACAATATATATACAAGCGTATTTATGCCTTTTCCGAGCCATTCTATACGAGAAATGCCGCCCCACGCCGGCTAGCAAGCACCCGACACGTAAGAGCAGGGACGGACCATCAGCGTCGGTTTAATTACCCAAGTTTGAGGTAAAGATTCGATCTGGCTCATGGAAACATGTGGCCTTGCCAAACCCAAATTTTGGAACGGCGCTGCCTAGGCGGCGCCAAAAAGTACAGAAATATAATAGAAGTGGCGTCCCGTCGACGTTGTTTCGTCGTGAATGAATGAATCGTCGTCGTGAGACCACTTCGACACGTCGATAACACTCTGTTCATGCATTTACTGACCGATAGCGCGCTCCTAGGCGGAGTAGTTCACTTAGAAGGTCGGTAGATCACTCGCACCGTCTTGGGATCTTCTCTATACTCTTATAATACATGGGCAATGAAGAATTAAAGTAGTTTGAGGCTGAAAACGGTGAATGATGTCGAGGAATCGGGGTGTTTGGCATGTATTTCGAACATTTCACGCGTAATTCGCTTCATTATGTCGTATTTTGAATATTTAAGCAAAAAAGTATTAAAACAATATATATACAAGCGTATTTATGCCTTTTCCGAGCGATTCTATACGATAAATGCCGACCCGCGCCGGCTAGCAAGCACCCGACACGTAAGAGCAGGGACGGACCATCAGCGTCGGTTTAATTACCCAAGTTTGAGGTAAAGATTCGATCTGGCTCATGGAAACATGTGGCCTTGCCAAACCCAAATTTTGGAACGGCGCTGCCTAGGCGGCGCCAACAAGTACAGAAATATAATAGAAGTGGCGTCCCGTCGACGTTGTTTCGTCGTGAATGAATGAATCGTCGTCGTGAGACCACTTCGACACGTCGATAACACTCTGTTCATGCATTTACTGACCGATAGCGCGCTCCTAGGCGGAGTAGTTCACTTAGAAGGTCGGTAGATCACTCGCACCGTCTGGGATCTTCTCTATACTCTTATAGTACATGGGCAATGAAGAATTAAAGTAGTTTGAGGCTGAAAACGGGAATGATGTCGAGGAATCGGGGTGTTTGGCATGTATTTCGAACATTTCACGCGTAATTCGCTTCATTATGTCGTATTTTGAATATTTAAGCAAAAAAAGTATTAAAACAATATATATACAAGCGTATTTATGCCTTTTTCCGAGCGATTCTATACGATAAATGCCGACCCGCGCCGGCTAGCAAGCACCCGACACGTAAGAGCAGGGACGGACCATCAGCGTCGGTTTAATTACCCAAGTTTGAGGTAAAGATTCGATCTGGCTCATGGAAACATGTGGCCTTGCCAAACCCAAATTTTGGAACGGCGCTGCCTAGGCGGCGCCCAAAAGTACAGAAATATATAGAAGTGGCGTCCCGTCGATGTTGTTTCCGTCGTGAATGAATGAATCGTCGTCGTGAGACCACTTCGACACGTCGATAACACTCTGTTCATGCATTTACTGACCGATAGCGCGCTCCTAGGCGGAGTAGTAGTTCACTAGAAGGTCGGTAGATCACTCGCACCGTCTTGGGATCTTCTCTATACTCTTATAGTACATGGGCAATGAAGAATTTACAGTAGTTTGAGGCTGAAAACGGTGAATGATGTCGAGGAACTCGGGGTGTTTTTGCATGTATTTCGAACATTTCACGCGTAATTCGCCTTCATTATGTCGTATTTTGAATATTTAAGCAAAAAAGTATTAAAACAATATATATACAAGCGTATTTATGCCTTTTCCGAGCGATTCTATACGATAAATGCCGACCCACGCCGGCTAGCAAGCACCCGACACGTAAGAGCAGGGACGGACCATCAGCGTCGGTTTAATTACCCAAGTTTGAGGTAAAGATTCGATCTGGCTCATGGAAACATGTGGCCTTGCCAAACCAAATTTTGGAACGGCGCTGCCTAGGCGGCGCCAACAAGTACAGAAATATAATAGAAGTGGCGTCCCGTCGACGTTGTTTCGTCGTGAATGAATGAATCGTCGTCGTGAGACCACGTCGACACGTCGATAACACTCTGTTCATGCATTTACTGACCGATAGCGCGCTCCTAGGCGGAGTAGTTCACTTAGAAGGTCGGTAGATCACTCGCACCGTCTTGGGATCTTCTCTATACTCTTATAGTACATGGGCAATGAAGAATTAAAGTAGTTTGAGGCTGAAAAACGGTGAATGATGTCGAGGAATCGGGGTGTTTGGCATGTATTTCGAACATTTCACGCGTAATTCGCTTCATTATGTCGTATTTTGAATATTTAAGCAAAAAAGTATTAAAAACAATATATATACAAGCGTATTTATGCCTTTTCCGAGCGATTCTATACGATAAATGCCGACCCGCGCCGGCTAGCAAGCACCCGACACGTAAGAGCAGGGACGGACCATCAGCGTCGTTTTAATTACCCAAGTTTGAGGTAAAGATTCGATCTGGCTCATGGAAACATGTGGCCTTGCCAAACCCAAATTTGGAACGGCGCTGCCTAGGCGGCGCCAACAAGTACAGAAATATAATAGAAGTGGCGTCCCGTCGATGTTGTTTCGTCGTGAATGAATGAATCGTCGTCGTGAGACCACGTCGACACGTCGATAACACTCTGTTCATGCATTTACTGACCGATAGCGAGCTCCTAGGCGGAGTAGTTCACTTAGAAGAGCGGTAGATCACTCGCACCGTCTTGGGATCTTCTCTATACTCTTATAGTACATGGGCAATGAAGAATTAAAGTAGTTTGAGGCTGAAAACGGTGAATGATGTCGAGGAATCGGGGTGTTTGGCATGTATTTCGAACATTTCACGCGTAATTCGCTTCATTATGTCGTATTTTGAATATTTAAGCAAAAAAGTATTAAAACAATATATATACAAGCGTATTTATGCCTTTTCCGAGCGATTCTATACGAGAAATGCCGACCCACGCCGGCTAGCAAGCACCCGACACGTAAGAGCAGGGACGGACCATCAGCGTCGGTTTAATTACCCAAGTTTGAGGTAAAGATTCGATCTGGCTCATGGAAACATGTGGCCTTGCCAAACCCAAATTTTGGAACGGCGCTGCCTAGGCGGCGCCAACAAGTACAGAAATATAATAGAAGTGGCGTCCCGTCGATGTTGTTTCGTCGTGAATGAATGAATCGTCGTCGTGAGACCACGTCGACACGTCGATAACACTCTGTTCATGCATTTACTGACCGATAGCGCGCTCCTAGGCGGAGTAGTTCACTTCGAAGGGCGGTAGATCACTCGCACCGTCTTGGGATCTTCTCTATACTCTTATAGTACATGGGCAATGAAGAATTAAAGTAGTTTGAGGCTGAAACGGTGAATGATGTCGAGGAATCGGGGTGTTTGGCATGTATTT